>JARHVA010002028.1:2680000-2845000 GCA_037957365.1 Torreya grandis | reverse complement strand
CTTTGACCCCCTAAATTTTTAGGTGATTCAGTTGATGTATGGATTAACAACCCATGCAATATTATAATTTGCATAACATTCCCTCAAATTTGAAGGCAAGGGTGGCTTCTTACCAACTGGTTAGAGCTATAACTCTTTGGTGGAATAGTTTGTGTTTTAGAAGGTTATCAACTTTTGACAATAAATTGGCATGTTTTTGAAATTTATTTTTGAAAGAGGTATCTTAGTGCCAATTTAAAAGAGTAAAAGATAATAAATTTTGAGTTTGTAAAGTAAGAAAACATGTCTGTAACTGAATATGAGAATAAATTTTTGAATTTACTATGGTATGTGAACTATATACATGATGAGGAAACCAAGGTAAAAAATTTTAAACTTAGACCAAAAGAGATGTTGATGCATGACATCAATATTACTAATCCTAATGTTGGACATAGTCATTGAGTTCTAAAGAATTATTATTGATGTCAAAGGTAGCATGTACAATCACATGAATTAATGTCAAAGATGTTGAGTGGAATAGACTTGTGTATGTAATTTAAATACCTTTTCTCACATGATTATCTTGACAAGATCTGGCTATGCACATAGGATGAATTTATCAACATTTTCATGTATGAAAAATTTAAACAAAGTGATCATTCTATGATAATCAAGTTTATGTCTTTCTTTATCTAAGTTCTATGTCATAAAGATGAATAGAGCAAATGTTACAAATGCATAAGGTAGTTTCCTCACTTAGTTAATTTTGAGCCTTTGTATTTGTTCAGGGAATTTAATAAAAAATATTGGTAAAGATAATTCTCTCATACAAAAATTCCACAATAAATAAGGGAATTCTTTTGGAGAAAGTCTCTTGGAGAATTCTTTCAAAAAAAATTATCCTGAACAAAAATTCTAAAGGGAACTTTGAAAAAAGTCCAAAGGGTAAGTGGACCATTCAAATTTTTTTGAAGGGATCTTTTCAGAAAGTCCAAAGGGTAAGTGGAATGTTCAAATGTTTTGAAAGGATATTTTGAAAATGTTGAAGGGTAAGTGGACCATTCAAAAATTCTAAAGATATCTTTTTAGAAAGTCCAAAGGGTAAGTGGACCACTCAAATGTTCTGAAGGGATATTTTCAAAATGTCAAAGGGTAAGTGGACCATTAAAAACTTTAAAAGGGATCATTTCATAAGTTTTGAAGGGTATGTGAGCTTTTTCATAAGTTTTGAAGGGTATTTATCCTACACAGAATTTTTGAAAGGCATGAATAAAGACATTTTATCAGGAAAATTATCTTGAAAGACATGTTGGCAAAAATCCCATGGAAATTGTCCCAAAGATCACTTTGAAAAAACCCACAAAAATTGTCTCAAAGGGCACTTAGATAAAAATCCCACAAAAATTTTCCCAAATATCCCTTGACAAAAATCTTGTAACAATTTGTCTGAAGGATAGTTTGAATGAAGAAAGGACACGTTTAGGAGAAGGACAGTGATGAATTCTCTCAAAGAACTTATCTAGGGTAAGTGGACACTTACAAAGTTCCCAAAGGGTACTTTGTCAAAGCTCTGAAGGGCATGTGATCCAACTAAAATTTCTAAATAGGTCACTTACAACATTTTCAAAGGTGTGGAGTCTTGTAGGGTATTTTAGAAATGTTTAAGGGTCAAGGCATGTTAAAGTTTGAGCAATTTCAGCAAGATACAATGAAGCGAAAGCTCTCATGAATGTCATGGTAAGTAAGATGAAGTCAACATGCCAAAGTTTAATGACCAAACCAATATAAAGATCATGCATCTCCATAGATTGAATGGCACATAGAAATATGGATGAGAAAAATCTAATGGAGTGTAATGACATAGTGGGACAAAGTGATCAATGGTTACCAATTCAGTAGGAGATTATGGATTGAGCATATTCAAATAAATCAAAATGAATGAAAGTGATCCTATTATATATGAAATAAAGAGATGAAAAAATTAGCTTGATGGTTAGAGATGGCATGAATAAAGAAATCAAAGGCATGTATTTAATTTTTTCTAATGGTCAAGTGGAGAAACAGACAAGATCTAGTGATAAACTCAATATGGCTAAACAAATTTCAAGATTGATTAATCTAATTAGTCAATGATTAAGGAGGATGGGAATTTATGAGTTGAATCTAATAGTTTTCATAGATATTAAAGATACCTAAAAATTATGGCAAAGAGAATGAATCAAGACATAGGAAATTGATAGGTTGAGTCATTATTGAGAAGAGTCTAAAATAAGTACAGTTGAAGTGTGAACATAACTAGTGACATGAAACCCTAAGATTCATTATATATACATGGCATATAAAACATTTTGGATGAGTTGATGTTGTTGAAAATTTGAGTGTGACTCAAAAGTTGTTGATTCAAGAGAGAAGCAGATAGAGTAAAAGGTAGACAAAAACAAAAGGGAATGAAGAGTGTCTAAATAGAATATATCTAGACATATGCAAACACAGGGTGAAAGTCATAGGGATAGAGAGTGAGGTAGAGAAGAAGAAAAGGTACATAGAGAATGTGTATACATTGAGAAAAGAGGAAATAACATACAAAGAATGTGCAGAGATTGAGCAGTTTACAAACTAGACTTGTAATAGAGAAATAAAACTAGATTATTTCATGAATCTATCTTGTACACTGAATTTATAGCTCAATAGTTATGATTGGTTTGTGCCTTCATAAAAATTATGATGGTGTTCAGTTATGGGATTGGAGTCTCCTAAGGATATGTGTCCTTGAATGTAACCAATATGGTTTTTCCAGTGAGGTGACTTAACTATGAGGTTAGATAAGAATAGTAGATTCTAACAACTATTCTCATCATGGTTTTTTCCATTTGGGTTTTCCATATATAAATCTAGTGTAATGTGATTTTGTGTGTGTGTGATCTTTACATCTATTCTTTAATATGCATATGCATTAATATCTCCTCTAAAAAGTTAAAATCAACTAGTTTTAGTTGATCTACTAATTCACCCCCTCTCAGTAGATAGTTGTGTTCAATAATTAGTATCAGAGCCTAGGGTTCCTTAGGAAGAAGCTTAATCATCTTACGTAGATCTTGGTTAGTGAACATAATGGCTAGTTAATAAGGATCCTCCTCAAACAAAGCACCTCACTTTGATGGATCTAACTATGCTTTTTAGAGCATAAGGATGGAAGCATATTTACCCTCACTAGGATTTGATGTAGGGATGTTTATAGTAAATGGATATATAGCTCCTACTAATCAAACTACCAAGAATACATATGAAAACAATGCCGAGGCAAAGAATGATATTCTTTGTGGGATATCAAACTTAGAGTTTGTCAAAGTTATACACTATCAGAGTGTAAAAGACATATAGAACAAGTTTAAAAACATCTATGAATGAGATGACAAGGTGAAGCAAGCCAAGATACAAACACACAAAGGGTAGTTTGAGAGTTAAAAGATGAATGAAGAGGAAAATATTGTTGAATACCTCCTCAGCATAGATGAGATAGTGAATGTTATCAGAGGACTTGGAGAAATAATAGAAGAGTCAACTATTGTCAAGAAGGTTTTGAGATCCCTACCATCAAGATATGACTCTAAAATCTCTACAATTGAAGAATCAAGAGATTTGGACAAGCTCATAGTGGATTATCTACATGGAACATTTACAACCTATGAGATGAGAATGGGAGATACTATCACATTTAAAAGAGAAGCTACATTCAAATTAGAAAAGTAGGAAAAATAAGAAATATCCACATCTAAATCTAAGGATACTGATGGAGAAGAAGCTAACTTTGTTAAAAAATTAAAGAGAGGATCAAGAAAATACAAAGGTAAGATACAATTCAAATGATTTAATTGTGGAAAGTTAGGACACTTTGATGCCAAATGTCCTTATAATAAAAAAGATAATTTTGAGCAAGTATAAAGAAAAAAAAAAGGTGAAACTTCACTATGTAAAAAGGAAGAACTTATTCAATAACAAGAAAGGTTTATATACAAAAGAAGATAGTGACTCAGTGAAGGGTAGTGATAGTGATAGTTTGGATGATGATCATGACTATGATTTTGTAACAAATGGAAAATAATTATTATTCATGGCATATGAATCCACTCTCATAAATCAAGAACATGATGAAGATGAAGATTAGGATGAAGAAGAGGAAGGTGAAGTTGATCTAGAAGGTGAGCTAGTTTGTTCCCTAGAAGAGATTGAGAAACTAAGAAAAGATAACTCAAAATAGAAGAAGTTTGGGTAGAAGGAACTTGATAAATCTAATCAAATTATAGTGGCTCTAAAAACTCAACTTGAGGAGGCTAAAAGAATAGAATAAGTAGTTAATATGGAACTATAGACAAAATCCAAAGAATGCATGAAGATTGAGGTATAAATAGTATCTTTGAGGAAATAATTTGAGAAGGCAAAAATTTAAATAGACAAAAGTCTAAAGTTGAAAAAAAGATCAAACATTCTTAATGAATTAATCAATGGTCAGAAGCCATCAAATGAAAATTTTTGTCTTGGATATGAGAAAGGAAATGGCTCATCAACTAGTATATCAACCAACTTATATGATAATTTCAAAATAGGAGGAGGAGTAGAAGCAAAGAAAGAGAAGGTTAGCAAGGACACTGTGAATGATCCAAACAAAGATAAAGTGAGGAGAATAAATTTTGGGAAAATGTTTGAAATAAAAGATCAGAAGGATATACTCAAGTGATAGACTTGAAGAAACAAAGGAGTATGAGATTTAATTATACTACACCAAAGAACATTATGGTGAGGTATTATTCACCCTTTTATGGTTATTATTATAGCTATAATTAGTTTGGTCATAGGGTCATTGAATGTAGAATGGTTCCTACTAGAAGAATTAATTTTGTAAGTATAAACTCATTTACTCCTTTGCTAGATTCAAGTTTAATGTGATATAATTATAATAATTTTGGTCACATAACTAAGCATTGTAGGACCAACTTTACAACATAAAAAGGATATAATATAAATAAAGGCAAGTTTATTAATAAGAAAAAAGGTTCAAAAGTCATTGATAAATAAAAGAAAAGGACATTTGAGAGACCCAAGAAAATGTGGAAAGTGAAAAATCAATGTTTGATTGCTCAAATGACACTCCATGCCAAAGAACAAAACTTGTGGGTGATAGACAGTGGGTGCTCAAAGCACATGACTAGTGACAGTAGAAAGTTCACCAAGTTGAGAAAGTGTAAGGAAGGAACTGTTAGCTTGGGAGACAACACAAAAGTAAAAATCAAAGGCAAAATAACCTTGCACATTGATGGTAAGCTTCCTATACATGATGTTTTTTATGTCAAAGGACTGAAGCATATTCTACTAGGTGTTAGCCAAATGTGTGACAATTGATATAAGGTAATATTTGATGTCGAAGGATACAAGATAAAGAGATATATTATATAATTGAAAAGGACTGAGAAAAATATCTACAATCTTGTTGAGGTAAACAATAATAGTTACCTCATAGAAAAGGTTGATGAAAGCTAGTTGTGGCATAGGATAATGGGACATGTCAATTTTAATAATCTAGTCAAAGTAAGTTAGAATAAATGTGTAATGCATATGCCCAAGATAGCCAAACCCATAGATAATACATGAAAATAATGTCAATTAGGCAAGCAAACAAGCATCAAGTTTTAAACAAAATAATATGTGACTATAGATCCTTTGTAATTAGTCCATACTAATCTTTATGGTCCTACCAAGATAAAAGGATCAAAATGAGTTCATTACTTCATGTTATTTTTAGATGATTACTCAAGAATGACATGGGTAAACTTTTTGAAGGAAAAATGTCAAGCCTTTAAGAGATTTAAGATCTTTTGAGCCATGGTTGAAAATGAAATGGGAAGAATGATCAAATGTTTGAGATCTGATAAGGGTGGATAATTCACCTAAAATGAGTTATTATAATATTGTGAGAAAAATGGGTTTAAAAGGTCCTACTACTAGAAGAACTCCATATAAAAATGGAGTTGTTGAGAGAAAGAATAAGACTATTAAGGAGATGTCTAGAATAATGTTGAAAAAGGCCAAACTATCTTATGGATATTGGAGAGAAGTAGTCCAAACAATATTATACATCCTAAATAGAGTTCAACTAAGGGTGAAAAGTAATAAAAAAACATATGAACTATGTTATGTAAAGCCTTCATTAGTTAAGTACTTCAGAGTGTTTGGAAGCAAATGCTACATTAGAAGAAAGGAGGATAGACTAGGTAGCTTTGAGTCAAGATGTGAAGAGGGAATTTTTCTTGGTTATACTACTTAGAGTAAATCCTATGTATGTTATAATAAGAGGTTGCATAAAATAGTTGAAAGCATCAATGTCAAGTTTGAAGAAGGATTTAAATAAGTTGATCTTGATGAGGAGATCAAAATTGAAGAATTACAAGAAGCAAAAAATGAAGATGAAGATAGTGAAGAGGAGAAAGAAAAGACTATAAAGGCACCTCCAAAGTTTTTTTAAAAGAATCATCCTAAGGAGCAGATAATTGGCAACAAAAATGAAGGATTTCAAACTACGAGAAGAGATAGAATGAGCATGGAGCAAGTAATTTTTTCTCTATTTTTAGAAATTGAGCCGAAGACCTTCATTGAAGCCAATAAGGATGAAAATTAGTTAAAAGCCATGGAAGAAGAACTGAGTCAAATAGAAAAGAACAAAACATGAGAATTAGTTCCTAGAACCCCAAATAATAATGTGATAGAAATAAAATGGGTTTATATAAATAAACTCAATGAATATGGAGCTATCATAAGAAACAAATCAAGATTGGTGTGTAAGGGATATGCACAAGTAAAAGGCACAGACTTTAAAGAGACATTTGCTCTAGTGGCAAGACTATAAGCCATAATAATGTTTTTGGCATTTTCTATTCATAATAAGTTCAAAGTATATCAAATGGATGTAAAGCCAGCCTTATTGAATGGAAACTTAGAGGAGGAAGTCTACATTAAACAACCAGAAGGTTTTCAGCTAGTGGATGAAGAAGATTATGTGTGAAAACTAAAGAAGGCATTGTATGGTCTGAAACAAGCACCTAGAGCATGGTATTCAAGATAGGATAAATACCTATAACAATAAGGTTTTAGCAAAGGATGTGCAGATAATAATTTGTACTTTAAATTAGAAGGTGAGCATATGTTGATTATTTTTGTCTATGTAGATGATATCAGCTTTGGAGGTGGAAATAATAATATGTGCAAAGACTTTACCACACAAATTCAAATTGAATTTGAAATGTCTATACTGGGATAATTTTATTTCTTGGTCTATAAATTACATAAACCAATGAAGGGATATTCATATCTCAAACCAAGTATGCAAAGGATATGCTCAAGAAATTTAGAATGAAAGACAATAAACCGATTAGTGCTCCCATGATAACTAGATGCAAGTTGAGAAAAGAAGATGAGTCCCATGATGTGAATAATACTATGTATATATCAATGACAGGTAGCCTATTGTACCTAACTATATCAATACCAAACATCATGCAAGCTGTATGCATGGTTGTAATATTTCAAGCAGCTCCCAAGGAATCACATGTCAATGATATGAAAAGAATCTTTAGATACATTAAGAGCATAATTAACTATGGTCTGTGGTACCCTATAATTGAAGATCTCACTTTGATTGCATATGTAGATACTAATTGGGTAGTAAGTTTGGATGATAGGAGAAGCACTAGTGGTGGTGCATTCTTCCTTAAAAATAGACTTGTGTCATGGCTGAGAAAAAAGAAAGAGTCAGTTATACTTTCTATAGTAGAATTAGAGTATATACCAATAGAATCATGTTGCACCCAAGTCTTGTGGTTGAAGAAAACTCTTAGAGACATCAAGGTAGAATAACAAGAACCTATTTCTATCTTTTGTGATAACTCAAGTTCCATAAACATATATATGAATCTAGTGATGCATTCTAGAACCAAGCATATATCCATCAAATATCATTTTCTGAAAGAAAAGGTTATAGATCAAGAGGTCAAAACTGAGTATGTGCCAACAAAGTATCAAATTACAAATATATTTACCAAACCTCTTCCTAACAAGCAATTTGAGTATCTAAGAGAGAAGTTGGGAGTAATGGCTCCCACACCACATCACTAGTTTTTAATGATAGGGCATGAATCTAGGTGGAGTATTGAAGGAATATTATTTACTCCTAGATTAAGAGAAAAGGTATTTTGGTGAGAAAGTTGTAGTCCATTTGCTATGTGATAACCAAGGAGGTGACAAAGGTGTGTTGGCGCTAGATCATTATGCCTATCTACATAGAGATATGTCAATCATTGATTGGTATTTTAGACCAATGCTATATAAATGACCATTTGGAGAATCATGGAGCCAAGAGAGCTAATGTATCATTGCCTAAGGAGGAGTTCCTCATAAAATGTTCTTGCCTATTAGGTCTAAGGATTAGAAAAACTAAGATGTTAGGAAAGGAGCAAATTATTGACATATTATGGTAGAGACTCTTTGTCATTAATTCCTAAGGGGAGAAAGAAGAATAAAGATTAAGGATTTAAGTCATTTTGATGATAATTTGCCATCAATGACAAAGGGGGAGATTGTTGGACATAGTAATTGAGGTCTGAAGAATTTTCATTGATGTAAAAGGTAGCATGTGATATCACATTTATTAATTTCAAAGATGTTGACTAAAATAAACTTGTGTATGTACTTTAAATACCTTTACTCACATGGTTATCTTGACAAGATATGGCTACACACATAGGATGAAGTTATCAACATTTGCATGTATGGTAGCATCTAAAAGAAATGATCATTCTATGATAATCAGGTTTGTGTCTTTTTTTGTCTAAGTTCAATGCCATAAGGATGAATAGAACAAATGTTATCAATGCATAAAGTAGTTTCCATACTTAGTTGATTTTGCACCTTTGTATTTGTTGAGGAAATTCTTTCAAATATATTGGTAAAGAAAATTCTCTTAGACAAAAAGCTTGCATAAAATAAGGGAATTATTTCAAAGAAAGTGTCTTGGAGAATTCTTTTAGATAAATTATCTCAAATAAAAATTTTAAAGGGCACTTTACAAAAAGTCTGAAGGGTAAGTGGACCTTTCAAAAACTTTCAAAGGGATCTTTTCAAAAATTATAAAGGGTAAGTGGACCATTCAAATGTTTCGAAGGGATATTTTTAAAATGCCAAAGGGCAAGTGACCATTCAAAAATTCTAAAGGGTCTTTTTAGAAAGTTTGAAGGGTAAGTGGACCAATCAATATTTTGAAGGGATATTTTCAAAATGATGAAAGGGTATGTGGACCATTCAAAACTTTTTAAGGGATCATTTCAAAAACCCAAAGGGTATGTGGACCATTTCAAAAGTTTTGAAGGGTATGTGTCCTACATAGAAGTTATAAAAGACATGAGCGAAGACATTTTGTCAAGGAAATTGTCCCAAAAGGCACATTGGCAAAAATCCCACCAAAATTATCCCAAAGATCACCTTGACAAAAAGCTCATGGAAATTATCCTGAAGGGCATTTAGACAAAAATCCCATAGAAATTGTCTCAAAGATCCCTTGACAAAAATCCCATAACAATATGTCCAAAGGATAGTTCGAATGAAGAAAGGACACTTTCAAGAGAAGGACATTGATGAATTCTCTCAAAGAATTTGTCTAGGGCAAGTGGACACTTACAAAGTTATCAAAGGGTACTTTGTCATAGTTCCAAAGGGAATGTGATCCAACCAAAAGTTCTAAATAGGTCAATTGCAACATTGCCAAAGGATAAGTGTGGAGTCTTTTAGGGCATTTTAAAAATGTTGAAGGGTTAAGGCATGTTAAATTTTGAGCAAGATTAGCTAGATCTAATAGAGTGAAAGCTCTCATGAATGTCATGGTAAGAGAGATGAAGTCAACATGCCTAAGTTTAATGACCAAGATAATATAAAGATCATACATCTCCATAGATCGAATGGCACATAGAAATCTAGATGAAAAAAAAATAAAAAAGTGAAAGGACATAGTGGGACAAGGTGATCGATGGTTACCAATTTAGTGGGAGATTATGGATTAAGCATATTTGAATAAATTGAAAGGAGAAAAATTGATCTTACTATATAGGAAATAGAGAGATGCAAAGAGTAGCTCAATGGTTAGAGATGACATAAATAAAGAAATCAAATGCCTGCATTTAATTTGTTTTAATAGTTAAGTGGAGAAATAGACAAGATCTATTGATAAACTCAATATGGCTACATGAAGATCAAGATTGATTGATCTAATCAGTTGATGATTAAGGAAGATGGTCATTTATGAGTTGAATCTAGCAGTTGCCATAGATAGTAAAGAGACCTGAACATTGTGGAAAAGAGCATGAATTGAGACATGAGAAATTGATAAGTCAAGTCATTATTGAGAAGAGTCCAAAATAAGTGTATTTGAAGTGTGAATGCAACTAGTGACATGAAACCCTAAGATTCATTGTAAATAAATGACATCTAAAACATTGTGGAAGAGTTGCTACTATTCAAAGGTTTTTGATATAAGATAGATGGAGATGGAGTAAAAGGCAAAAAAAAGCAAAAGGGAATGAAGAGTGTCTAAGTAAAATATATTTAGATATATGCAGACATAAGGTGAAAGTCTGAGGGATAGAGAGTGAGGTAGAGATGAAGAAAAGGACCATAGAGAATGTGCAGACATTGAGCAGAGATGAAATAACTACAAAGAATGTGTAGATATTGATAATTTATAAACCAAACTTGTAACATAGAAATAGAACTAAAATCTTTCATGAATCTTGCTTTTACACTAGAGTTGTAGCTCCATAATTCTAATTGGTTGGTGCCTTCATAAAAATGAGTTGGTGCTCAGTTAGGGGATTGGTGTCTCCTAAGGATAGGTGTCCTTGAATTTAACTAGTGTGGTTTTTCTAGTGAGGTGATTTAACTATGAGGCTAAATTATAATAGTAGATTCTAT
Organism: Torreya grandis; assembly: GCA_037957365.1. Taxonomy (NCBI): domain Eukaryota; kingdom Viridiplantae; phylum Streptophyta; class Pinopsida; order Cupressales; family Taxaceae; genus Torreya; species Torreya grandis. The sequence goes on along the minus strand of JARHVA010002028.1, from coordinate 2,834,011 downwards.
CAGCTATTCTCATCATGGTTTTTTCCCTTTGGGTTCTCCATATATATATATGGTGTAATGTGTTTTTGTGTGTGTGATCTCTGCATCGATTCTTTAATATAGATATGGATTGATATCTCCTCTAAAAAGTTAAAATCAACTAGTTTTAGTTAATCTAATGATTCACCCCCCCCCCTCTTAGTAGATAGTTGTATTCAACACCTAAGACTTTGAATGATACCATTGAATCTACTCATAGGGTAGAATAAAAGGAAAGGTCTCTCTAAAAATCAAGACAAGATTTAAATTAGATAGATAATAATCTAAAGTGAAAAATATTTCTCCTTATTCAAATAATTTAAAGAAATTTGATTAGAACCACAGAGTTACTAAGATAAATAATGGTTTTAATAATTTTAATGATAAAATAAAAATTATAAGTTTCAAAACTCTTCTAAAAATGGGTCATTTAATAAAAATAAGACTCAAAGACATCAAAATTTACCTACAATAGGGGCAAAGATTGTGCCCATTTCATCATAGTGGACTATAGTTCACTAAGAATGTAGTGATAATCACTACCAAAAATACTATCCTAAATTAAAACTGGGGTAACCAACTAGTCATAGGGTGTATGTGGTTGTCAATAATAGGAAAGCTAAATTCAGGCCACACCTATTGAAATCAAAGGTAATCTAACTAGTTTTTTTGTTCTAGTTATAATGGATTCTAGTTCAACTGATAGTTTTGTCTCCCCTAATGTTATTTATAATTGTAAAGCAAATATTTTTAGTTTAAGAGAAGGATGGGAGGTTAAATTAGATTCAAGCAAAAGGGTACCCATTTCTAAATTCATAGAGTAAATTAAACTTAATTTAGGAGTTTTCTCAACTATAGTAAACCTATTTTTAGCACCTTTGGGGTTCTTGCTCTTAGAATGGATTGGTTGTGAAACATAAAGCCAAATTAGACTATGGTAAAAAGGTGGTTCAATGTGGTTATAAATTGGAAAAAAAATATTAAAATATAATGTATTAATGTGCTTAAAGTGAGAAACTACTTTAAGCCTTATAGATAAAAAAGACTATTCAAAAGGATGTAAAATTTATGTTGTTCAAATGTAAGAAATAGCCATGGACAATGAAACTAATTATCAAAATTTTCCTTAAATAATGTTTTACTAAAAATTTATTAGGACTTCCTCCTAGGCATGAGTTTGATTTTACCATTGATGTTATACTAGGGGCCACCCCTGTATTTAAAGCACCGTATCATATGAATGTGGCTAATTTGTAAAAACTTAAAGTTCAGCTACAAGAACCATTGGAAAATGAAAGCATTAGATCAATATGTCTCCTTTGGGCTCTTTAGTTATATTTGTGAAAAATAAATATGGTATGCTTAGGATATGTGTGGACTACCACATGCTTAATAAGGTTACCATCAAGAATCATTATCCATTGCCAAGAATAAATGATTTGTTTGATAAAATAAAAGATGCAATAGTCTTTTCTATGATTGATTTGATATTAGGTTACCATTAAATGAGATTTAAAGAAGAAGATATTCATATAACAACCTTTTATACTTGGTATGGTCGTTATGAGTTCACAATAATTCCCTTTAGTTTGACCAATACACATGTTGATTTTATGAATCTCATGAATATTGTATTTAGGGATTATTTGTATGAAATTTTTCTTGTTTTACTTGATGATATATTGATCTATTATAATATTTTAGCTGAATGTGAACAATATTTATGTTTAGTATTGTAAAGGTTAAGGTAACATAAACTTAATGAGAAGCTCTCCAAATGTGCATTTTACAAACTAAAATACATTACTTAGGAGATGTTTTTTCTAAGGATGGCATTGTTTTGGATACAAAAAAGATAAAAGCTATCCAATAGTGGTCTACCCGTACCAATGCACATGAAGTGCATAGATTTATGGGTATGGATGGTTATTTTAGAAGGTTTATGGATTTTTTTTTCATTTTGACTAAACCCATTACTTCTTTGCAATGCAAAGGTAAACAATTTTTTTGGAATTTGTCATGTGAAGAATATTTTAAGAGGCTTAAAGAGCTTTTAACTATAACACCTGTGCTTATTATTCTAGATAATAATGGTAATTTTAAAATCTAGTTTGATGTTTCTAAGGAGAGTTTTGGTGGTATACTTATACATGATGGAAAGGTTGTGGCATATGAGTCATGTAAGCTCAAGGAGCATAAAAATAATTATACCACACATGATTTAGAGCTTGATTCTATTATGCATGCTTTGAAATAGTGGAAACATTTTTTGCTAGGTAAGCATTTTAAAGATAAATCTAATCACCACAGCCTAGAATATTTGTTCACCCAGGATGATATTAATGCTCAAAAACATAGATGGTTAGAATTTGTGAGTAAATTTGATATGAACATTGAATATGTTAAAATTAAGGAAAATCATGTTGTTGATTCTCTTAGTCAATGCATGTATCTTTTTGCCTTATCTATTTTGTAAGGTAATTTATGAATTATTATTTTAGAATAATAATTTAAAGATGAATTAAAGGATTTTTAGTGGTGAATCTTCATTTATTCATGAATATTCCATTTTTCAAAGCCAACATCTAGTGATTTTTTATGGTAGCCAATAATGTGAGAACACCTAAATTTTAGAGTATAATTTAAATTTAAGGGTTGACTCACCTAAAATTTAAAATAAATTTCCTCTTATAAATGTATATCAATGACACCAAGAAAGATAATTTAGAGGCATTCACCACTATATATAATATATTAAATTATTTAAAACCAATAGGTAGAAAATTATAACCATGTGTCAAATGATAACAATCTGGTGTCGAATGATACCAACTTGGTGTTGGGCAACACCAACTAGTTGTTAAATGATACCATCTAAGTGCCATACAATAATTATCAAGTGATAATAATAAGGTGTTAGATGATATCAATAAGGTATCATATGATAATAAATAGGTGTTATATGATAGTAAATAGGTGTCTAATGACAAAAAATATGTGTCAGGTGAGCACAATAAACTATCAAGTGACTACAACTAATTGTTAAATATCTATAGTGTTAATTTGATGGCCTATGCTAAGAGTGTTAAGGGACAAAAATCCTAAAAACTAAATATAACTACATATTTGGATTCCTCTTGAAAAGTTATACAATTTTTAAAAAAAATCATCATAATCTAAGTCTTTATGCAAAATTTACATTGCAAAACTAATACAGCTAGTGACCTTGATTTTTTTTAATATAGGCCACTAAAATTTTCCCTAGATGATTTATATCATGAAGTGAAGGTTTGGATGACAAGCCTATAGAAAATAAATTTTTTGGTTTTTATGCTGAAAATAATGACCTACTAAGACATAAAAATTAAAAAGTTATGCCTAAGTCAGGTGACTTGTAGAATATGTTGCTGAAAGAAGTACATATGATTTAATAATTTTTGAAAATAATTGGGGTTTTATTCCTAATTTAGTTAAAGGGTATAGATTGATAAATTAGTAAATAATATGTGGTAAATAAGCTATTGATTTGTGAAATTTATTGGTAATTAGATCTTTTCTAAAAATAATGATAAGAGGGAGAAAATAAGACAGCTTAAACTGTGTTGATCTGATTGAGACAAGATCTGATATTCATTATATAATCCTAGGACACTATCAAAAATAGGATTTTAATTTGTTTTATTGGATAGCAACACCAAAAGTGGTACTGGTGCTATAGTCCTTGTCTGGCATTATTTTCCTAAAGATCTAAGATTTTTGAATTTTGTTTGGTAGGTCTATGTGACCTTGTCTCTAAAGTTTTAGTAGCTAAAAGTCTATAGAGCTCCCTTTAGAATATATTTTCTATTCAAACCCTATCTTCCATTGTACTTTAACCAATTTTGAATAAGAGGTGGGGGGTGTTAGTGTGTGTAAGATTCACTAGACATATATCCACACCCCTTATGTGGGTACACTACCTAGATATGAATACTCTGAAGAGGGATCAAGCCATATGTAGTTCTCCCTTTGAAAGTGCTTGGTACAATTATGATATGAGAATGCAAGGAGATGCTAAACTAGGTATTCTTGAGATGACTATGGACTGATGTAAGGATTCAAATAAGCTATAAATAATATTATATGGATATATGTAGAGAATAGGGAAATGTGCTTGAGTAGTCTTACATGAATTCTTGCTTGCTTTATGGTATTTCCAAACCCTTTCCAAATGATCTTTGAATGGGATTTTATAGGGATCTATTATTCATGGGTTGAATGTGCTCACATTAGGCTAACAAAGGGAAGGATGGTGAACTAGAATAAGTTTACCATTTGGGTTATAAATGAGCTTGGATAACAACTTTAAAAGTGGATAAGAGTGGCACCAATTCTATAGTCCTAGGTAGATGGGACCTGGGGGGAATGGATTGGTCATGAAAAGAGGGTCCTAGCTTAGCTAGGATCAAGTTTAAAAGGTTATGAATGATTGGGAATTAGTGGAAATAAGCTTGTGAGGGTAATGAGAGAAATCAAAAGGAATCTATGGATTTAGAGTCATAAGCCACACTCAAGTTACCAATTTTAAATTTTTATATGACTACATTTACCCTCACTTTATTCTAGTGATCCAACAAAGTGAAATACTAAGATAAAGGAGAAATAGAAAGTTTAATTTAACTTACCTATAAGGGTGAAGTTCATGATACTATTGTGATTCTAGGTTGTGCATAAAGAGAGCATGATGAAGTGTGAGTTTACAAAAAAAGAAGAATACAATAATTATTACTAGACATGTTATATCTAAAATGAGAATGTATAAAGCTAGATAAGAGAGAGGAAGAGAAAGGAATGAATACACCTCACTGGGTACATGGACTAATACAATACTTGTTGTGATGTTTATTAATGTTGAGTAATGCTAGGTGATGTTATATCAAGAGTAATATCATGAATGGAACTGAGTGCTCAATTCCCCAAAAAGTGGCTCAAAAATGCAAAGTCTAGCCCTTTGGCTCCATAATTTCCCACTAAGTCAATATATATGGTCATTCATGTGTTGATTTATGTTTGGAGTATGTTTCAAATCCCTCTAAATAGGTGGATCAAGAATATAAAGGCTAACTAGTCCTTTGGCTCCATTGTTTCCCTATGAAGTGAAGCTATGAATTGATACCAGTATAAAGTGTATGTTATGAGATGGCTCCTAAATCCCATGAATGTATTATGATTTGATAATGTTGGCTTGGATAGATAAATGTATGATGGAAACTAGGTCACTCTTGGCCATTCCAAAAGATGGAGATTAGGCTTGTATAAAAGACACTCTAAAATTGAGAATCTAGATTATGTGGAAGCCACTCAGAAACTTAGGAACTTGGGAACTTAGGAATGTGGAGGGTAGGATTGTATAAAAGTCACTCTAAAATGATGTCAACCACCTATAGATGGAATAAGGCATGTAAATGCTAAGAATATCTGGACAATGGTAAACTAGGAAAGAAAAGAAACAAATGTGCCACACACATTTGCCCTAATCACTAATGTCTAGAACATGGATTTCGATTTGGAAGTCATAACAACTATATTATCTAAATTTTGAAGTGAAAGATATCATTCTGTGTATGGTTCCCCCTATATCTAGATTTTTTGAGCAAAATGTGTACTAAAACTACTAATTTTAAACTAATCTGGTTGTATAAATATGTAGCTAAACCTACTTTTCTACTTAATTTTAAAAATTTTGTTTTTTTTTAATTTGTATAGTAGCACTAAAAATGGATAGAAGCACAACCAATGCTATAGTTTAGTCTTGGTGCTATTGTCCTAGGTTAAATATGATGACTATTCTAGATTATTCACTATCTACCTAGTCTATTTTTATTGGTTTGATGTTTGGTTGTTATTCTGAGTGTTATGAAATTGGATTTTTCAATTGATAGGAGCTTTGATATCTATGACAAAACCCCTATTTATTTTCCCCTCTTTTGAGGGTAGGAATGGAGACCATGCAAAGACTACCCTTAGAAGAAATAGTCTTGCAATTATGTTATGATATAAAATATATGATATTTCAATGATAATTGACAAGATATCTCAAGATATAGCATGGTTTGTATTGAGATAATTTTAGATAAATAGGGGTATGCCTATATATATAATAATGTAAAATCATGTGCAATTTACTGAACTAGACCTAGAAGTGTTATTTGTCATGAAGGGATGAAGCATGATGTCCATAATGGCATCCAAGAAGCAAGATAACACATGCTTTAGATAATGGCATTGTAAAAAATCAAAAGTAATCAAGTAACAAGAACATAAGGCAAGAAGAAATAAGCATAAAAGAGTGGCCAAGGGGCCAAACAAATAAGGGACATGGGCATATGTCACTCAAACTAGAAAGCAAACATACAAGGTGTGTTCAAATACCACATACACATATAGTTGAAACAAGTAAGTTGGCATAAAATCCATAATCACATAGAAAATTAAAGGCAAGGGACATTGGAAAATGTCCAAAGGCACACACATGAATAGAAGCAAAGGACATTAGCCAAATGTCCTAAGGCACATATCAGAAATAAGTAGGAACTGGGAATGCAATCACATCAAGCTACATTAAGCAAGAAGATAAAGCATGTAATGACTAGAAAATACAAGCACATCTAACTAATCAAAGCAAGATTATGAAAGTATGAAAGACATGTTAGTATAGGACTAGGTATATGCAAATAAATACATAAGTGTTGAATACTAGTGAGTGTCGTTAGAGTAATCTATGTAAGCTAGTAAATAATGTATATCAACATGATAACTAGAGTGTGTGGTATATAAATGGCATAACCTGGATGGTGTAGTCATTTATAATATGCCCCTAGGGGGAAGATATATCAATGTGTATCTCAAATGTAGGAGGAAGATGCCCCTTAATGGTTAGAGTGAAACAATCAAGGGTCTGGAAGTCACTGCACACACTCAAAGAAGATCAAGTAAAGCATAGTAATGTCGATAAATTGATAAATAATAGCATAGAATAAAAAATGTAAGTCTAACATAGGATTATAAATTTAAAACATGGAGGATGTATATAATCAATTTATTTTTGTGTTCGTGACATATTTGAATGTTTTTTAATTTTTTAATTTTGTATTATTTTTGTATTTTGAGAATATTTGAGCTATGTAAAATCAATCATAGGGAAATTATGTACAATCAAGTATAAGAAAATATGTACAATTAGGCAAAGAAAAGGTGATACTAACTGATGAGCCTCATGGGAGACTCCTTATCATGGTATCTTATATCAAGGAGAAGAATCATTCATGATGATCGGGAAGCACGATGGAGATGATGAGACTGTAGCTCTAAAATATATATATATATGCTATAAATGCTCTAAAGTATTTAAAGTGGGAAATGATTTTGGGGTCCCCCTATAACTCTAAGAAGTGGATGCAATTTTAGGGCTTTTAGGGACCCGTATGGTAGTAGGAGAAGCTCTATGAACATGTGCTCTATATGTAGATGCATGAGATCTTAATGAGACTACCCTAGGTGTGAACATTGTAGCTAAAAGTTGTTTAGAATCATAAATCTATGAAATTATATGAAACCTTTGTGATGGAAATTGATGCCTCAAATGTGTTTGAATCTATACTAGAGAAAAAACTAGAAATGGTGGAGAAACTATAACTAGTGGCAAATCTAAAATTGGTGATTGTGGAATAGTAGATGGCTATGAAGTAAGGAATGGTAACTCATATGGAACTCCACCAACTATATCAACCTAATTAGTGTGAATGAATTTCATGCATCTATGAATTATAGAAGGTAATACATGAAGTTTCTAGATCCATGGTTGACCAAGTAACACATAACAATTCCTGCACTAAATAACTATAGTGAATGATGTGGCCACATGTGTTGGGCCAACCTGTAAAGGAAGTACAATCTCACCCAATGAACTTTATATGTCCCCAATGAATCCATTGATAACTATGTCTATCAGTGTAATAGCCTACATTAAATATCCCAAATTCTATAATAATGTCATATTGCACATGTTTACACTAGATCCATTATTGATAAGAACACTATCAATAAGATGATTATGAATGTAAGCTCTAATAAAGAGTGCATGATAATTTGAATCATCCTTGATGATCTCTTACTATAAGAAGGAGATGGAAGGTTTAGATAAAATTTTGGAATTATGTACACCAATCAAATTTCTCAAAGGATGTATCTCAACTGAAGGTACCCTATACATATCTAGTGGGGGAGGTGCATGATATGCATGGTGAACCCCTAATGTGTCCTCTACCTCTTTTTTGGATTTTTTTGTAAATGGATCTAAAAATATTTTCAATGCTTTATCCTATGTTGTCTTGGCTTGAGGAGGCTCAACTAAAGTTCCAAATCAATATGATTTCCATATATTAAATCCTATATCTTGTGTCTCAAATTGATGCATCTATTTTTTGTATGGCCTAGTACCTTGTAAAACTTATAAAATGCATGTTGATCATATCCCTATGGAAGAGGCTTTGTTTGGTAAAATTATTTAATAAGAGGGAGATAAATTATGTTACATTCTAATAGCTACTATAAAACTCTAGCTAGAGAAACTGGTAGATTGGTAAAGGTATGCCAAGTAGGTACTGATAAAACCACTCATTGAGGGGGCTCTAAAGTTGCATTAACTATTCGACTAATTTTGAGTCTTGTTATCATTGACCTTGAACTTGTATGGGACATTATTGTTACTCTTATTGGTTATTTCTGAGATACTTGTGTACTTGATTTTTCCCATTGAAATTAACTTGACTTCTCTTTCCTTTAGTGTATTACACAATTCAATGAAAGAAGATAATATTTTGAACATAATTGACTCTTGAAAAGTTGGTAAGAGACTCTATTTGAAGAGATATTGTAACTCTTGATCGACAACGGGTCTAGTCATCTTATCCAAGATAGTCTTGTATCAAAGAACATAATCTATGAGATGCTCATTTGACCATTGTTTCTATTATAAAACTTGGGTGTATGAAACCTTGTCACCAATGTCAATGCTAAAATGAGCTAGGAACATGTTGGCTAAAGGATTGAATTCAATGACTAACTAATTTGGTAAACTATAGAACCATTGTAAAGCATAATCCTTTAGGCTTATTGGAAATATCTTGGTAAGTAGCTAGTCATTGGGTACATAGTCCAAGTATACTACATTAAAGGCTCTCAAACATGTCTCTAGATCACCCTTGCCATCATATAGAATAAGCTTGGGTTGAAAAAAACCTTGTGGCAAGGGTGTAAAAGCAATGTGATGTGTTAATGTTGTATGTAGAAGAGAAAATAATGCAAAGCCTATGTAGCTATAGAGGCACCTTGCTCAAGATGTAGCACCTTGGATTAAAGATATCTTATCTCTTGCATAAGAGTTTCCACATCAAAATACAAAGATGTACTAGGTATAATTGGTGGCATAGAAGAAGGTTGGGATATTATAGGGGGTTGTTAAGACATAATTTCCCCTGTAGTGTCATTTACAACTGACTGATCTATGGTTTGAGAAGATTTACCATTATTTACTCTTTATTTTTCTTCTTTGAGTATTTTTATCATGGCATATTGCATGTTAGGATGTTTGGTTAGGAGTTTTTGAAGTTCCCTTTTATCGGTTTCATCAAAATTAGTGTATTGGACCATTGTTAAGGTAGGAATAGTTTGAAATATGTTTAATTTTTTTCCAAAAAATTATAATAGGCAAAGTGCTAGAAAGTGTTGAATATAGAAAATATAGAGTTTTAAAAATAGTATTTTGATAATGATATTTTTGCAAAATACTATGGAATTTTGAAAATTAAATTGGATTTTTGATTTAAATATGCAGCTAAAATTTTAGAAAATGCATGATTGAATAAGAGCTAGTTTATGTAACTAGGGTTTTGAAAAAAAAAAATTTTGAAATAATAATTGAATTTTAAATTTTGAAGGGATTTTATAATTTTAATATTCTATAAAAATTTCAAAAAATTGATGGAAAATTATTAAAAAAATACTGGGACTTAGTATGGGCAAATAAGGTTTGAAAGAAAATTATTTTAAAATTTACAACTAAATTTAAAATTTGAAATGAATTTATGATTTAAATATTTAAGTAAAAATTCAAAAATTTATAGGAAAAAATAGTAGGAATTTTACCCTAGGGTTTCTAAGGTTTTTGTGTGCAAACAAAGTAAGTTGGGTTCACTAAATGATTTAAAATTTTTAGAATAATTAGGGTTTTATTCCTAATTTAGTTAAAGGGTATGGATTGATAAATCAGTAAATAATATGTGGTAAATAAGCTACTAATTTTTGAAATTTATTAGCAATTAGAGCTTTTCTAAAAATAGTGATAAGAGGAAAAAAATAAGACTTAGCTTAAACTATGCTAATTCAATTAAGACAAGATCTGATATTCACTATGCAGGCTTGAGACACTATCACAAATAAGATTCTGACTTTCATTTTTTTATTGAAAGTGGATAGGAATGGCACCAGTGTTGTAGTCCTTGTTTAGTGCTATTGTCCTAAGGATATAATCTTTTTAGGTTTTATTCGATAGGTTTGTGTGACCTTGTCTCTAAAGTTTGAATAGCTAGAATTTTGTAGAGATATCTATAGAGCAAATTTTATCTTCAAACCCTATCTTCTATTGTAATTTAACCAATTTCAAACAAGAAATGGGGTTAGTGTGTGTAATATTCACTAGATGTGGATCCACACCCCTTATGTTGGCACACTACCTACATACCAATACTCTAAAGAGGGATCAAACCATATGTAGTTCTCCCTTTGAAATTTATTGGTTCAATTTTGATATGAGAATGTAAATAAATACTAAACTAGTTATGCTTGAGATGACTAAAGACTAGTGCAAGGATTTGAATAAGCTTTAAATAGTATTTGATAGTTATATGTAGAGAATAGGGAAATGTGCTTGAGTAGTCTTGCTTGAATTCTTTTTTACTTTGTAGTATTTTCCAACCCTTTTCAAATGATCTTTGAATGGGATTCTATAGGGATATATTGGTCATGGGTTGAATGTGCTCGCATTAGGTTGACAAGGAGAAGGATGGAAAACTAGAAGAAATTGACTATTGGGGTCAGAAATGAACTTGGAGAATAATGCCAAAAGTGGATAGGAGTGGCATGACACTATAGTCCTACTATGGTGCTATTGTCTTGGGTAGGCAAGACTTAGGGGAATGGATTGGTCATGAAAAGAGGGTCCTAGCTTAGTTGGGATCAAGTCTAGAAGGCTATGGATGACTAGGAATCAGTGAAAATAAGCTTGTGAGGGTCATGAGAGAAAGAAAAAGGGGTCTATATATTGGGAGTCATAAGCCACACTCAAGTTACTAATTTTTTATTTTTATATGACTACAACGTAAACACCTCATTTTACTCATCTAGGTGTCATGAAGATGACACATGAGCTGAAAATATATTCTTATTGGCCTAGTTTAAGGCATGATGTTTCTAATTTTATGGCCAAATGTTTAGAATGTTAGTGGATACAATTTTAAAATTTCCATCCAATATTTAATTTATCCTCATGATATCCACAAGGTAAGTGTACTATTATTTCACTTGATTTTATTGCTTATTTACCAAGTCATGCAATAAGTATGACACTATTTTGGTTATGATTGATAAATTTATAAAATTTGGTCATTTTATTATTGGTAATCTAACTAATGATGCTTCTATGTTTGTATAATGCTTTGTGAGAGAAATAGTTCATCTACATGGCATGAAAGAAGTCATTATCTCTAATAGAGATAAATTATTTACTTTGATATTTTGGAAAACTTTAAATGTAGAGTTTGGAACATGTTTAAATTTTAGGTCTTTGTATCACCTATAAATGGATGGTCAAAATGAAAGGCTTAGCTAAATGGTTGAGGACATGCTAAGAATGTATGTTATAGACCAATAAAGTAAATGATATTATTTCCTACACTTAGTTGGATTTGCTTATAATAATTCCTATCTCTCTATGATTAAAATGGCTCTATTTGAAGCTCTATATGGGAACAAATGTAAAACTCCTCTTAGTTGGGATAGCTTGGACAATAGAGATATTATTGTCCCTAATATTATGCAATCATATGATGTGCATTGATTCATCAAAATATGAAGGTTACCTCAGATAGATAAAATAGATATGCATATTAAAAAAAGATTCCTCGTGAATTTAATGTTGGTGAAAAAGTATTTTTGCATGTTAGAATGCATAAAATTTATATCAAATTTGGAAGAACCACTAAATTGGCTCTTATATTTATTGGACCCTTTGACATTCTGGAAAAAATCAACTCTATTTCCTACCAATTAGCCCTTCTTCCATCTCTTTTAAGGATTCATGATCTTTTTCATGTGGCTTTATTAAGGAAGTTTGTATCTAATCCATCTCATACTTTAGATTGGAAAAATATTTAGGTTTTAGAAGAAGAAAAGATGTAATTATAACCAATGAGTATCCTAGACCATTATAGCATTAGACTATGAAATAAATAAATTTATCGCATTTTGTTCCAATGAGATCCATTATTGAGCATAATGCTACTTGGGAATATAAATATATTTTTAGGGATCATATCCTTCATTTTTTTAGTCACTAGGATGACTTATTTTTAAGTGGAGGATGATGCCATGACCTTAGTTGAGTTTTCTAGTTCATGTTAGCATTATTGATTTCACAGTTGTTTATTATTTATCATAATCTTTAAATATTTTAGTAACTATTCGACTGTGATTGGTTGATGTCAGAACTCTGTTTGAGTTATTATTATGTTATGTAACATATTGTACATGTTTACATTATCATGGATGATTTGATTCAATTTATTATATAACTGATTTACATTATTCAAATTTTAATAATTATCATATATGTTATATTGATTTTGTTCAAATATTATTGATGTATCTTTCAGATGATTTAAGAATAGGAAAAATAATAAAGAACTAGGTTGGATTTGGTGCACCTTAGTAGAGGAGAAAAAGGGTAATTATGATCTTATAATATTTGAAACAAAGAGATTTTGAGCTAAATTTTGATTCTATCTTTATTTACTCTCTACTTACCTATTTAGTTGATACTTGACCAAAGTGGATTTTTCTTTAGTCTTTGACTCTGTAGTTTCAATTTGCATCTTGATGATTTTTGTAATCACTTTGCATTATTTTGTTTGCTTATCATATTGAGGGGAAAACATAAACTCTAAATTAATTATTATGTTGGCTTTAATTATTATAACTTGATTGGGACATCATGATTTCCACATTGATACTAGGATCTTATGTATTCTTTTCGTTAAAATAATTTAATCTAGTTTTATTATCTTGCAAGACTTGGATGGTTGGCTTAACCTGTTTGATTTGAATTCATTGTTTAATTTATATGATGGGATCATTAATCAAGGTATATTCATTAGTTTTGATTTATTTTGGCATTTTGAAATTTAGTCTTTGATCCCATTAGATATTAGGTCATGATGACTAAATCCTAAAGTGAGCTTGGTCGAGTAACTTCAAACTCTTTTAATTTTTGGGGTATTTTTCATTTTGATGTTCAGATCTTGGTCAACCAAACCGTAGTTAAACTCTACTAATTTTTTTGTTGAAATCTATTGGAGTCCTATTTGGATTAGGTCATGACTATGAGTTCTATTTTCAATTGCATATTTTGACTGAGGTAATGATGGGCTATTTAGCCACATTTCTAGTTGTTCAAAACTATAATAGAGGACCAACATAGGAATTAATGGCAATTAGTGGAGTTTTTATTATCTCAATTAGGTGTGTAGAAAATAGATTTATTTTCTATAAGGAAAAAGAACCATGGTTTTATCTACATTTTTGGGGTGTGTTCAACAAGTAAGTAGTTTTTTTTTTCTTCTTATGATAGAGCTTATTTCCATGGTTATTTTTCATTCTATGTATGGGTTGAGAACAAAGAGAATAATGAACCATTATAGGTTCATTTTGAAGTCTGTTGACTTCGCTATGAACCCATAATATAAATAATTGATGTTAAGTCAAATGCATAATTTTTTTGAGTTATTTTTGTATGTAGATTGAACTACATAAAATTTTCAGTTGTATAGTTGTTTTTTATGATCATTTTAAATGAGTCTTTGGGTTTATTTTAATTTATATAATTGGATTTATTGATGGGATATTCCATTGATTGAAAAAGAAAAAAAGGGGGGGTGTTAATTTTTTTTGCCATTTTGATATTTTGGGTTACTTTTATGGAATAGCTATGTGATGAGGTTTTGGTGAATATTATTGGGGTTATCACTACATTTAGAGATCATACAGCTATAGATGCTTGCTTCTTATTTTATAAGGGGTTGAAACATATGATTTACTTGGTCAATTTTCGCTTAAGCCAAGTTTGTAATGGATATGTGAACTAGATTTTAATTATCATTGGAATTTTGTTTATAGTCTTGAGAATCCTTGTGTAATTTTCTATGTCTTATTCTTCTGCATTTGGTAAATAATTGATTACTCTTTTTAGGGTAATTATGTCTCTTTTTTGTGTCTTTGTAAATTAGACTAATAATGTCAATTATTTATTAGATGGTCATTAAAAATCAAAGTGGTCATGAATACATTTAATTTTATTGATTAAAAAAACACGTGTGGTATATTCCCTTGCATATCTCATTTGAAGTAAATGGGTTAGGAAATCATTGCTTAAATTAGGGAAGTCAAATGGGTCTATCACAAGTTTGATGATGGTATCAAATGTAATCACAAGCACTCTTTTTTTTCATGGAATTATCTCATATCAATTATTTTTATTATTTATAATCTTGGTCTCAAAGCTTAGAATCTTAGTTTTCAAGTTCACCCTATTATTGCATTACACATCTAACTGATGGATGGGGTGGTCTAGGGCCACCAATGGGGGGCTCATTGGGAAAAGATGGGTGGGTTATTGTATGTTCCTCTTTATAAAATTAATCAAGTCCTTGGTCTCTCTATACATATTTGATTTATATTGATTAATATTAAGATTAAAGGCAAAAGGTGAATCCATGTCTCAAGGTCATTTTGACGAATAAGTTATATATATTTTATGTAATGGCTATAATATTTCTTTATGTTGTTGTGGTATGGATAGACCTTTAATTTTACTTAATATTTTTTCAATGAAAATAATATTGTATGGTTATCCCACATAGATGTAATCTTTAAATCTTAGTTATTATTTGAAATTTATTATTGTATTCTGAGAAATTGGAACCATTACTTGAATTAATTGAATAATGGAAATTTATTATGATTATGAAATTAATAATGGTTTCTCTAATGATAAAATATGATTTTTCAAATTCTCTTGACATTTTAATTAATGAATGGATGTATTATTTGATATTAAACACATCATAATTCTAAAAGGTAACCTATAGAGTTGTAAGTTGTCAATCTCATTAGGAATTAAACATTTTAGAATATAGTTATATTTTTTATACCCTTAGAGTTATTATTTATGTGAATTTATTTGGAGTCATGTTTATTTACTATTATGAGTTGAAAATTGGAATTACTCGAGTGGAATGTTATATATATATTGAAATTGCCTCTTTGTTGTAAACAATGACAAGAAGATATAACTCATATGGTGTGTATATATAAGATGTTAAAAGTTTTTATATTATGTTGAAACTCATTTTGGATTTTGTATTGTTTATTTATATTATAAATATCTTAAAATTTAATATGATTACTATGTGTACTAAGTTCGTTTTCTCTTTTATTTGAGGTGGATTTTTAAATACAATGAATTATTAATTTGAGTCTTATTTTGAAAAGATAATTTAGAAATTAATAAGATGGATTATATTTTTGTTTAATTTCATATGAATATTCATACTAATATTAGTATGCTTATTCATACCATGACATTAATTAATTGATAATAGTTATCAGTGTTATAGTAATAAACTAATATTATTCTTGCCTCCATTCTTGCATACAATGAAAGGAAGTTTGAGATGTCTTCTCACTTGAATAAATTTAGTATTCACTTATCATATTACATCAAAAATTAAGGAATAATTAAAATGACAATATAATATATTAAAATTAATATAGATGTATGTTTTTTCATTTGTAATAAAAAACATTAGTTATTGTTGGGGATCAACCAACAATGATTACACTTGTGAAAGCAATAAACGCAGAATTAAATCAGATAGATAAGTAACTAAAATGATAAATAGCAAAGAACAAGAGATAAAAGAAACCACCCTAAAAACTTGTATTAAACTCTTTACAAAAGGAATACAATTGAAGAAACTTCTTTCTTCCACACCTCTCTCAGATGCACAAGATCTCTCTAGATCTCTATTCCTCAAGAGCTCTCTCTCTCAAGTACAATCAACTCCAACAACCTGGATTGATACAACTCTGTACTATCCTTCAAACATTCACAATGTTCTACTCATACACTAATAAGCTAAGAAGATCTTTCCTACATATAGAATTAGGAAACTTGAGCATGCACTTATAACCAACAGTTAAGCCTCTTGAACAAGGGCTCTAAAAACAATCTTGCTAATAATAGAAATGTGAACTTAAGACTAAGACTTAAACTCATCATGCAAACACTTGGTTTTGTCCTTAGAAATAGCATTCTGGACGCACAGGTAATCGACACCAGTTCCTACCTGCTTGCCTGTGACCGTCGTCGACCAATCCTCTGCCGATGCCAGCATTTATTCAACTGCTCTTGACCGACGTCGGTCACTCCTGACCGACGCCAATGACTGTGTAAACTTGAAACATTGGTAATGCACTCCTTGGTGAAGCTTTTAGACTCCACACCTTAACAATCTCCCACTTGGAGATAAACAGCTGCACCAGTACCTATACAGCAACATCTTCTAGCTCCTCCATCTTCAACTCAATCATGAAGACCAACATAAGTTGAATGAAGATTCAACTTCTCCTTTGTAATTGGCTTGGTTAACATATCAGCAGGATTCCTATCTGTATGGATCTTCTCCAGCTTCAACTCTCCATCTTCCAATACCTGCCGTATGAAGTGGTACCTTAGCTGTATGTGCTTGGTTCTTGAATGAAAGGCTAAATTCTTAGCCAAATGGATTGCACTCTGACTGTCACTATACAATCTGCAACTCCCATGCTCCCTTCCAAGCTCTTCCATGAACCGTATCATCCATATCATCTCTTTGCTAGCTTCTATGGCTACAATATACTCTGCTTCTGTAGTTGACAAGGCAACAACCTTCTATAACTTTGATATCCAGCTAACGCCATTCCACCTACAGTAAAAACATAACCTATGGTGCTCTTCCTGCCATCCAAATCACCTGCCATATCTGAATCTACATAACCATATAGAGAAGTATCTGAACCTCCATAGCACAAGTGCCTACTGTTGGTTCCTCTCAGATATCTAAGGATCCACTGAACTGCTTTCCAATGTTCCTTCCCTAGATTGGCCATATACTTACTTACAACTCCCACTGCTTGGGCAATATCCGGTCTAGTACACACCATTGCATACATCAAACTTCCTACAGTGGAAGAATATGGAACCTTACTCATGTATTCTACCTCGTCATGTGAATTAGGACATTGTTCTTTACTCAACTTAAAATGTCCAGCCAAAGGTGTGCTTACCGGTTTAGCATCCTGCATATTGAACCGTTTCAACACCTTGTCCACATAATCCTCTTGAGACAATATCAACCTATGATTTTTCCTGTCTCTCTTAATGCTCATGCCAAGGATTTTCTTAGCTACTCCCAAATCCTTCATAGCAAACGTTTGAGCTAATTTCACTTTAAGCTCAGAGATATCCTGCATGTGTGATCCTGCAATCAGCATATCATCTACATACAGCAATAGAATAATATATCTACCATTATCCAATCTCTTAAAATACACACAATGGTCAGATTGACACCTACTATAGCCATGCTTAGTCATAAACCTGTCAAATTTCAAATATGACTGTCTAGGAGCTTGCTTGAGGCCATACAAGCTTTTCTTCAATCTGCACACTAACTTCTCCTTACCCTTGACCTCAAATCCTTTCGGTTGTTCCATGTATATTTCCTCATCCAAATCTCCATGAAGAAACATTGTCTTAACATCTAGCTGCTCAAGATCCAAATCCTCAATAGCAACCAAAGACAATACAACCCGTATAGAAGTCATTTTAACAACAGGAGAAAAAATCTCACCAAAATCAATACCTAGCTTTTGTGCAAATCCTTTCACTACCAACCTGGCCTTATATCTCATCTGTCCATTCTCACCTTCCTTCAACCTATAGGTCCATCTGTTCTTCAGTGTCCTCTTACCAGCTGGAAACTCAACCAAATCCCATGTTTGATTTTCTCTCAAGGACTCCATCTCCTCAACCATGCCACGCTCCCACTGACTCTTGGACTCCACCTGTAATGCTTCTTCAAAACTCTCTGGTTCTCCACCATCAGTCAGCAATAAATAGAATAAAGAAGGAGAGTATCTAATTGGAGGCTTACTTACCCTTTCTGACCTCCTGATGGGTGTCTGGGACTCGTTCACAACACGCTGTCCACCCAAATTCTCTGACAGTGACCGACCTCAGCCACCTGTAGACCTGTTACTGGCTGATGCTGGTTCTTCTTGACCAACATTGGTGCCTGTTCTGTCAACGTCGGTCTCTGTATGATCGACATCGGTTTCTTTACTACCGACGTTGATTTCTACCCTACTGACGTTGGTCGCTGTGTTTTCCTGCAAGTGATTATTTCTTTTTCCCACGAGCTCATTTTGGACCATCACCTCATCCAATTCTCCATTGCTCTGCCCAAATTGATTCAGCTTCTTCAGCTGATCACTATACATCACTTTTTTATTGAAAACAACATCATGGCTCCTAATTACCTTGTTAGTTCCTAGATTCCAAAATCTAAAACCAAAATCATCTGAGCCATAGCCAATAAATGTGCACCTCATAGACTTAGCATCAAGCTTCTTTCTATTTTTCTTATCTACGTGCACAAAGGCTTCACAACCAAAAACTTTGAGATATGAGAGATCTACTTTTTTACCTGTCCATGCCTCTTCTAGAATTCCACCATCCAAAGCTATAGAGGGTCTTCTGTTAATCAGGTACACTGCGGTGTCAACAGCTTCTGCCCAAAACTCTAAGGGCAACCCAGCATGCAATCTCATACATCTTGCACACTCCATGATTGTTCTGTTCATCCTTTTAGCAATTCCATTCTACTGAGGTGTCCTTGGAACCATCATTTGCCTATAGATTCCATGTGTATAACAATACCAGTTGAACTTAAGGCTACAGAACTCACCACCATTGTTAGATCTCAGGCACTTCAATCTTTTGCCTGTTTCATTCTCAACCATAGCTTTCCAAATCTTAAAAGTCTCAAATACATCAGATTTCTTCTTAATACAATAGATCCATACCTTTCTTGTAGCATCATCTATGAATGTAACATAGTACTATGATCCTCCAATAGAAGCTACCTGAGCCGATCCCCACACGTCTGTGTGAACAAGCTGCAACTTATGCCTTTTCTTAGTAGACCCAGTCTTGAGAAAACTAACCCTTTTCTATTTTCCAAACACACAATGCTCACAAAATTCTAGATCCATGCTTTTCAAATCTAAAAGCTTACCTTTAGACTTAAGAATTGACATCCCCTTCTCACTCATGTGGCCAAGCCTTGAGTGCCACAATTTAGCATCCACATCTAAAGTAGATAATACAGAAGGAGAAATATTAGTAACACAATTACATAAATAGAGAGTACCTACTCTCTTACCTCTGGCCATAACAAGTGCACCCTTGGTCACCTTCCAAGATTCTACTGTGAGAGTTACTGTACAACCCTCATCCCCTAACTTTCCTGCAGAAATCAAATTTCTCTTCAAGCTAGGAACATGCATCACATCTCTCAACACCCATGTGTTGCCATTCTGCATCTTCAGCTGCACTTTACCTTTGCCAATAATCTTACAAGGCTCATCATCAAGTACACTATTCCAAAATCTCCATGGATATAGTCACTGAAATATTCTCTATTAGGGGTAGCATGAAAAGATGCACCAGAATCTAATACCCAAGATTCTATATTATTATGCAAAGAGAATATTAAAGCATCTTGTGCAATACCTGCAACCTTTGCTTCTTCTTTTCCTTCGTGTTGATTGTCCTCCTTAGGATTTGACCAGTAATCTCTGCTTATGTGCCCCATCTTTCCACAATTCCAGCATTGTGGCCTCCTTCCATTTCTGGATTTGGATCTACCTCTCACCTTAGACTTAGATCTTGATCTCCTCTTGCTCTTCTCTTTTTGCCTTCCCCTGCTCTCAAGATTTAAAGCGTTTCCTGATGTTTCCTCTATGCTTTTCCTATGAATTTCCTCATTCAAGATAACACTAACAACATCCTCTACTTTTAAAATATTTGAAACAGATGTAGTATTAGAAACTGCCATTACCAAGCCATGCCAGCTTTCAGGCAAAGAACATAATATTAAAAGAGCTTTTATTTCATCATCAAATACAATATTGACTAAACTTAATTGATTAACAATTCCATGGAAATCATTCAGGTGATTTGATACAGATCCACCTTCTTGCATATGCAAATTAAATAACTGCTTCATAAGATATACCTTATTAGAAGCTGAGGGTTTTTCATACAAATTTGCTAAAGTAGTCATCAACTCTACCGTTGTTTTTGCCTGTGATAAATTATATATCACAGTAGATTCTAGACTTAGTCTTATAGACCCCAGAGCCTTTCTATCAAGAACTTCCCATTCTTCATCTTCCATGTCCTTGGGCTTCTTAGCAATCCCACCTAACGGTAAGTAAAGATCTTTCTGATACAGATAGTCCTCTATCTGCATTCTCCAATGTTGATAGTTCTTGCCATTAAACTTCTCCATTCTCAGCTTACTTTCTTCTGCCATTGCTTCTCCCACTCAAACAAAAATCCATGCAAAAATCCCTGTGAGCAACCTGTAATCAATACACACTACATAGATCTGAACCACCTGTTAGTGAACCTGAGCTCTGATACCACTTGTTGGGGATCAACCAACAATGATTACACTTGTGAAATCAATAAACGTAGAATTAAATTAGATAGATAAGTAACTAGAATGATAAATAGCAAAGAACAAGAGATACAAGAAACCACCCTGAAAACTTGTATTAAACTCTTTACAAAAGGAATATAATTGAAGAAACTTCTTTCTTCCACACCTCTCTCAGATGCACAAGATCTCTCTCTAGATCTCTATTCCTCAAGAGCTCTCTCTCTCAAGTACAATCAACTCCAACAACCTGGATTGATACAACTCTGTACTGTCCTTCAAACATTCACAATGTTCTACTCATACACTAATAAGCTAAGAAGATCTTTCCTACATATAGAATTAGGAAACTTGAGCATGCACTTACAACCAACAGTTAAGCCTCTTGAACAAGGGCTCTAAAAATAATCTTGCTAATAATAGAAATGCAAACTTAAGACTAAGACTTAAACTCATCATGCAAACACTCGGTTCTGTCCCCAGAAATAGCATTCTGGACGCACAGGTAACTGACGTCGGTTCCTGCCTGCTTGCCTGTGACCGTCATCGGCCGATCCTCTACCGACGCCGGTGTTTATTCAACTACTCCTGACTGACATCGGTCACTCCTGACCGACGCTGGTGACTGTGTAAACCTGCAACTTTGGTAATGCGCTCCTTGGTGAAGCTTTTAGACTCCACACCTTAACAAGTTAATGATTTAAGTTGAAGTAGAATCACTTATAAATCAAGTGACTCAACTGATGCAATTATTAGATTTTATAAATTAAATTAAGTTGTATAAATACATAACTTAAGCATAATTTTTGGAACATCCAAATAAATTTAAAAATGTTAAATACTTATTATTTCTAACGTAGAAGAACATATGACTAGTACAATGTACATATAGTATGTTATTATTATATGTAATGTGAGATGGTCAACACATCTACACAAGTAAATGTTTTAAATGTGAAGGTTTTGTGTAATTCATTATAAGTGATTCAAATTTATGTAATATAAATGTGTGTGGTAATATTCATCAATTTCCATGAATCAACATTGTATTTTAATTAATTAAATATATTTTATAAATTAATTTAATGTTAACATTGAAGCCATGAGGGTAATGATCCTAGCCAAGGTCATGATGAATTAATAATATGGTCCTAATTTATGGCCCATAACTTCACATAACATTTATTAATGTAAAAATGTCAAACAACTTGTATTTTATTGCTGTTAGAAATAAACTTGAGGTTCAAGTCTTGTTGATTACATAATTATGTAGATCACTAAATGTAAAAGCTTAGTATGATGATTTTTCTATTGTGAATTGATTTTATTTATGATTTAACCTATTATGAACCTTATTTTTATTGATTCATACCTTAGATAGATCTTATAATACCTACATGGTCATAGTGCATATTGATTTATGTCAAGTATAGGATTTAAGTCAAGGCTAAAATTCTATATTGATCCATTTAGGAATGCCATAGTTTGTTATCAAATTTGAGTGTATATAATGTATTATTAGTACATTGGTACACCCAAATATGATTAATTATTAGTTAAAAATAACTTCCTAATAGTATTAGTAGGAATTTCTAATCTTTGGTGAATATTTATGTTTGGTATAACACAATTATAGACTTGATGACACTTTTCTATGAATAAGTTTTCTTCCATTAGGATTTAATGGTATTAAGTAATTCAAATTTTATTTTAAAAAAATGGGTTTTTACATTTTGATATCAAATCCTATGTTGTGTTCTCTAGGGGTCTTTGGGAAATAAGTTGTTACTTTTGCTTACCTTAGTTGTTATTTATTTCACCTCAGGATGGTAAGAACTAGACCAGGTGGGTTAAATGATGATAACAACCCAATAGTTATAGTAAGAATTAGGGGTAAAATTAGAGGTCATGTATCTTAAAAAACTTAACTTGATATAAAAGAACCTCCTATTAACAATGTGGGTAATAATGTTTTTAAACCTAATGTAAATGATGATACAGATAATCCTACTACTACTCAAGAAGAAGTAATCAATGGTATATTAAATTATTTGAATGCCTTGAAAAGTAAGTTGGAATCTCAAGAACATAGGCTCAACAATATTGAGGGTGTTCCTCAAATATAATTGCCTCATTTAGGTGAAGGTCATTTGGTAGATCAAGTAATCCAAGAAATACCTTTAACTATGGTTGATCCCATTATAAATGAGCTTAAAATATTTTACCCCTACATGTTTTAGGTAAAGGATCAGGTGATGTAGCTGATGCATGGTTGGTCAACCTATAAAAATCTTTCAATCTACATAACATGTCCTCAAATGTGAAGGCAAGGATGGTTGATTACTAACTGGTTGGAGATGAAACTCTATGGTGGAACCATATATGTGCTTTAGAAGGTTATCAACCTTTGACATTAACTTGGCCTATTTTTTCAAGGTAGTTTTGAAAGAGGTGTCTTAGAGATAATTTCAAAGAGCAAAATATAACATATTTTTAGTTGTTAAAGCAAGAAAACATGTATGTAAATGAATATGTAAACAAAATTTTCAATATGTTATGGCATGTCAACTATATACATGATGAGGAAACCAAGTCAATAAAGTTTAAACTTGGACTAAAAGAGATATTGATGCATGATGTTAATATGAACAATCCTAAGACTTTAACTATAGCCATTGAATCTATTCATAGAGCATAAGAGAAAGAAAGGTCTTGCTAAAAAGTGAGATAATATTTTAAATTAACTATACATCAATCTAAAGTGAAAAATATTTCTCCTTCCCCCAATAAATTCAATAAATTTGATCAAAAATGTAAATTTAATAAGAGCAACAATGTTTTTAATAATGTTATCACTAAAGCCATGGTAAACACTCTAATTTTATCACTTTCATGTCAAGTTAAAAATGGAATGACTTTTTGAAATTACACACAATCTGGTCTAAAATCATCTATTCATATAATATACATGTTTGAATTCACCTCAGGGCATCTCTAGGTGAGCCAATTCACTATATTAGATCTATTTAATTATCATTATTTAATCAATTTATCTATTTAATTATTATTCTCTGATCAATTTATCTATTTAATTACCCTATTCTGGTCATGTTAATAACTCCCTCTTTTTTGATCAATTAATGCAATTATTTCCCCTTCTCTAAATCATTCTTATAATTAAATTATCTACATTGTATTAATTAAATTGATATTTGATTAATTTAATAAAATTTTATTCTAATTAAATTCACCATATTTGTATTAATTAAATTTATCCTTGATTAACTTAATTAATCATTCTTATATATATATTTATATTGAAAATAGAATTATAATTTCCTTTCATTTAATTAATTCTTCTTTTTCCTCTAAATGGGCATCTTCATTCAAGAAAGGATCTTGAAATTCTTTGAAATATTTTTTTGTGAGCTAATTAAATTGATAAGTGAATTAATATACAATAATATTCCCCACCCTTCATCTTAGAGACAAGAATAAGGGACCTTAATGAGTCTTGTATGATATTTTAAGAGCATTGTCAACCCTTCATCTTGAAAACAAGATGAAGGGCCTACATTGGTGATCCATGTACCTTTTTTGGGAATGATTCTCCTCCCTTCATCTTGAAAATAATATTAAGCGTATAAATGGATTCTCACAAAGATATTATAATAATAATACTCCACCCTTAATTTTTAAAACAATATGAAGTGTTTATATTAATTCTTATTTGATATTTTCAAAGATCATCCTCCACCCATCATCTCCATTAAGATAAAGGGCTCACATAAGTGATCTATGTGCTGATTTATGTGTACTATTGAGGACTATTTTGCTACCATTCATATTTATTTCAATATGAAATTTAATCTCTAATACTAATTCATTATAAATAAACCCCTTTTCATCATAATTCAACATGCTTAATTCAAACAATGAAGTGCTATCGAATCATCAAGTCTCTTTGTGCATCAAATTCCCAAATTATTTATAAAGCTCAACAAGGTCCATATTTTAAATGGATATGTCCTCAAATAATTGGAATTGATTAAGAACATTTTACATCTACATTTGAGCCCAATCCCATACAAATAGGTCTTTAATGGAGGTTTTCATGTTTCTAGTTTGAATCTAATGCATTATTGACTAACTTTTTGTATTACTCATGAGGTCTTAGGATCTAAAGCTATTTTAATTTGTATTTTATATTATTAATTAAATAAAACTATAAATTATGAAAATATAACTAATAAATATTCCTAATTATACACATGGCACACTCGGTGGGACTAGCAACCCACACCTTTCTTTTGACCCTCTTTAGGAATCTTCCTTTGAAGAAAATCTAATTTTTACTAAGAAATGGTTGGTAAAATGTTCATAAATTTTTATGTATTTTAGTTTTTGATATTAATTTTTTCATGGATTTGGGGATTTTTCCTATCAAAAACCTCTCAATTTTTTTGAAAATTGGTGTATATTTTAGGTGTTATGGTCAAACTACTAACTACCACCTTTTATTTTAGATTTTGTTTTTACTAAGAAATGACTAGTAAAACATTATAATTTTTGATCTGTTATAGATTTTAATCTAAATTATTCCATGGGTACTCATATTTTTATGATTAAAAACCTATCAAAATTTTATTGAAAATTGATGTATATGTTATAAGTTATGGTCAAATTACTAATTGCTACCTTTTATTTCTAGTTTTATTTTTGGGCTAAAAATGACTAATAAAATAATCATAAATTTTGATATATTATTTTTTTATCTAAATTTTTTTATAGTTATGAATATTTTTTCTATAAAAAACATCTCAAAATTTAGTTTAAAATTTATGTATATTTTATAAGTTATCATTAAAATACTGACTACTACTTTTAACATTTTGTTTGGAGATTTTCACTTGTCAAAGACCCACCAATAAAAACTACTAACTTTGTTTTCTTACAAGTTTCAAAAGGGTGGGATGATTTTTTCAAATAATCATATTTTAAACTCACATCTTATTTTTGTGGTTTAAAAATCAATTGACATTTCATTTTGAGTTCTAAGAAAACTTGTTATTATTTAAATGTTTTTCATCGTGTTTATAAGTTTTCTTGTTACTTGAGTGTTTTGTGAGGATGTTTTGTGTGTATGATCTCCCCTTTGGGTGACTAAGGAATGTAAATATCCTATTTGTTTTAAATCTTAAATATTTTCCTATTATACTCTTCACTCACCCTTAATGGGAATTTTTCAAATCAGAATGGCAATACCTTCTTTTTTCTTTTGGCTTTGTATGTGGGGTGTCATTAGCTTCTACAAGTCCTTAGGGCATGATGAATAGGACATAATTACCTAGCATAATACTAACCTCATTATATAATTGGGTATAAAAATTGAGGCTACGCTAGTGGTATCTTAGTTGGTTGTCCCTTGAACCCTGATTACACTAGTAGCATTTCACTGAAACCCCTACACTTGAAGTGATCACAAAGGGACTAAACCTTTTGGTGAATGGCCCACAAGATTTCACATTTAATTGAAGATAGTTATAAATCACCCATGTATCAAAATCTATATTGATACCATTTAGAAATCCATCAAAAACATAGGCTTAAGACTCTTTTCCCATGAAACATTCAATGATATAGACGTGCAAAGGTTAATAGCCCCCAAAGATATATTTTACACATAAACCTTTTGAGATAAGGGGGGATTAAAAACCTTACCATTAACTGTGACTATTTCTTTAATGAATCTTAATTTTTATCCTCTCTTAAGGCAAGTATATAAAAATACTTGATGGCTATGGAGTAAACCCATCAGTTACTAAAATAGGGTCGATAGATTAAGTATTTGAATAATTTATTATGGTGTCAAAACTTTGTCATAATTTGCATACACCTACACAAAAAGGTGTTAATATGTCCACATTTTTGGTCTAATTTTTTTTTCAAAACTCATACATTTCATAGCTTATTTATGTGAAAATATACCATTTCTCTATCCACATTTCAATTACAAATTGGTCCTTCTATATCACTTGTGTCTGAATTACATCTCAAACCACACATCTCTTATCTAAAATTGTATGGTTACTCTAACTATATGATTTTGATCCTATTCTCATATTGTTCTTAAATTCTTAATTTTAATGTCATTTCCAATTGAGACTCCATCTTATTCCCTTATTTTCAAGTCAACATTGTTTAAATCGATATTTTCTTGTGTCAATTTCTAAACATCATATTCCCCCATCCCCATCTAGATCTATTCTAAAGCTCATGTCTAATATGCATCATTACACATAAAGTGGTATGGATTATAATGCTATTTATAATGATGATTGGGATCAATGTCAAAATGATCCATTCCAATATCAACCTACTTATCCTCATAAAAAAGAGGATTTTATGAATCCAAATAATGTGGAAGTTCACCAAAGTGTGTTTACAGAAGTGAAATTGATGCATAATTCATTTTGACACAAATTTAAGAAACATTTGTTTGATAATAAATAAGACATTTTTTTATGATCATTATATTTGGGTGTTAAAACACCTCATGATTCTCACATAGAAAACATGTGTCAAAGATCACCACCATAAATTAAAGTCTAAATTACCATGTGGAATGATGATGAGCCATCTTCGAGTCATGATCCCATAATTATTCAAGTGTCCATAAATCTATAAACATATAGGAAAGGGAAGGAGATACTTTTAGCCTCATCCCAAGTCTCCCATAATGTCCAAGACTAAGTAAAATAATTTAGTAAAATTTTCAATGACATTTTCACTTTGGTACATAACTCAGGAAACAATCCTCCACTTGAACATCCAAAAAAAGATACATTGGTTGAACATGTTGACTATATTGACCAAAAGTCAAAATAGGTGAACCCATTATAGTTTAAAACCTATATATGGGTATTATAGGGTATTTTAATGTGTACCATGGTCTTATAGGGTAATTCAATGTGTTTTTAGCTTTGTCATATTAATTTTTGGTCCTATGTCATCCTAAGGTGACTGTTGGGGTCATTAAATAGACTTTTACAAGTTTCCCATGGAATAAAAAGGTGTTAAAGTGTATTTAAACATGTATAATGTCATAGGATGTTAGTTTTTAGTCCTGTAATCAAAATGTTTTAGGGTTCTACATTTAAAACAAGAAAAAGGTTAAAAAAAGAAGTTTGGGTAGTTGTACAATTTGTACAAGAGTTATGGCATATTTGGATTATTATATAGTGTCTCTTTAGGTCCCTTAAAATAAATTTCATGCTTTAATATATTTTAGACACCTAAAATTGATCAAAACCATCCTATCTTCTCTATCACTCTCCTAAGCAAGCAGAAATGGTCAACCAATTTTGGTTTAGTATGGACAACATGAGGTGAATTGGGTTAAATGATTCTAAGGGGTAATATTAATAATTTTTCACTCCAATTTCATGGAAATATTTCCAATTTTGGTGTCCCAAGCATTATGAATCATTATTTAGAGTGTTAGTGAATCATGTTTGCATACACATTCCCATACCCTTTAGTTTCCTTCTTTGTTTGAATTGGTTTGTATAAAATAGTCATTTTACATGTTACTATAGAGTTTTAAAATTATTATTACATGGTCCTTAGTCATATTTGTACATTTTGAATTCAAATATTGACTAGAACATTCTCATCTTGCTAGTGGAAAACTATATCATAGTCTACAGATAAGATTCTCTCAGTAGTGGAGTTACTTTTCCTAATTTGTCTTTCAGATCAAAGGTGAATTGATGTTTCATGTTTATCATGATCATGGTTATCATATTTATTTCCAAATATTGGTTAAAAAATATCACTTTGTGAAACATAGTCAAGAAACATGTTACAGTTAACTCTCCTACAATATTCACCTTTAGGTAAGAAAATAGAGCTTTGCATAGTGAAGATGATTTGATGAGGAGATTTCAAGGTAGTGATAAATATCATAAGGTATGAATATAAATGTTTTAACCTTATAAATGGTTTAAATATTGGTTTTGAGAACCCAACTGGACATACTACCTTGTATCCTACATGTTCACCTGTAGGCAATTTCCAACATGGTCTGAGTGCAAGTTACAAGGGTCTGTGAGAGTTGGAGTACAAGTGTTTGATATTTTTTGTAACATTAATTGAGTTTTAATAACATGGAGAGTGTCATAATAATAATTATGGATTCATAAGGTGATATATGGACCGAAAACATTGTCCTCAATTTGAGAAAACTACAAGAGAGACATGTTAACTTAATATTTCTGAAAAGGGGACCTTATCTCATAAAAAATCATCCCATGATGGAGCATATTGAATTATAAACTAGTATAATGGATTCCATCATTCATTCCAGGTATAAGGGTAATGATTTTACATGATAGGTTGGTTTTTTGGTCAAGATAAGTTTGTGTAGATGGGCCTCCATCTCAAGCATTTTCTCACTGTAAATTGTCAATATAATGTACAGTGTTTTAGGTTCAAATGGTCTTTCAATAAATTGAGATAGAATAAAATCATACCTTCATGATAAATTACCTCATTTAGATAGAAATGACACCATGGTTTCCATATAATAAAAAGAGGTTGATGTATAAGGTTTTGGTGTGAAACACCACCTCCATGGGTCCCTTTGTTCTTAAAAGGGCCACTTACAGTCTGACTATGGCACCTACATGTTGACGATGAGAGACTAAATACTGATAACCCTATAAACATTATTTTTTCTACAATTTTAAATGAAACTAGTGCCAAATAGAAATTAGGGAATTGGGATGCAAAGTTTTTGACTCATGCTAACACCTACAGGGGCCCATTTTGGTCTCAAAATGACACTTATAGTTTGACTATAGTATGATAATGTATTGGGAGCATGATAGTCTAAATGTTATAAAATCCTAATACATGATATGAATGAGCCTAAGTAAGTATGAAATGAGTTAAAATACTTTAAGGATATCTTGGAGCATGAGACATAAGGTCTATCATGGAATACACCTACTAACATATCCTTTTCTTGAGTGGATAACACAGTCACCAAATTATTAACTAAGCTTAGGCAAATGGAGAGAAGTGCAAGTTGGACGTTAGAAGAGAAGAAAAAATGAATTGACCATGCTTATAACACCCTCATAGTGGTAGGGTTAATTCCATATGTCTCTCCTTTAGCCCACAATTAACTCAAAAACCCTGCACAACCATCAACTCAGTAAGGCCACCTTGAGGAAGTTTGAGTGTTGAAGATGATAGAGAGGTGATCTAACCTAAATATTTGATAAACAATGTCTTTATGACCTATTTATCCTCTCATGGTCTCAATTTTCTTGAGAAAATAGGGGAAATTTCCTCTATTATATCTTAGATAAAGGGTGATCCCAAAAAGGCAAAACTACATGCAAATGTAGGTAAGTTCAAGAGAAGATGCTAAGAAGTCTTGGAAAATTACAAGGAAGGTGTTATGAGTTTTTTTGGGAATGAAAAAGCATAGGGGTGGCCTCATAGTTCTGATAAAGCATTCAGAGGTGGTGATAGGCCATTAACATAAACAATCCTATTAGGCCTAAGACTAGGCCTAAAGCCCTAATGGGGCGCAATCTTATTTAAAAGACAAACTTAACCTTCCCATATATTTGATGATATTCATGGGGAGGTATAAGGTTGTTTTAAACAATTGGTTTGTAGAGAGATCACATAGGTTAGTCATTTTTGATCTAATTCCATCATAGGGTATGTAGAATGCACTTTAAGCCTTGAAAGACCAACTTTAGACACTTGTACTGGTATGGACACTATGCATGAGACTCCA
This sequence comes from Torreya grandis, assembly GCA_037957365.1. Lineage (NCBI taxonomy): Eukaryota > Viridiplantae > Streptophyta > Pinopsida > Cupressales > Taxaceae > Torreya > Torreya grandis. The sequence continues at coordinate 2,803,039 of JARHVA010002028.1, read as the reverse complement.
AGGAGTTGAGTAAATTTGAGGAGGGTCTTAAAGTTGAAATTTGTGGAATATTTTGGGAGGTTAGATGTCAAGATTGTATGAATAATCTTTAAGAGTACAAGCCCTCTAAAACCCTCCCCAACCCTTGCCAAAGACCTGATTGGAAAGAGATGGATGAAGATGCATCTAGATGAGGTAGTTTATCCTCAAAAGTGATTATAAATTTTTGAAGACTCTTCCATACTCCTTATCAGATTGGTTCGTACCCTACTTGTATGAACATGCCTGAAATAAGGTTTTTTGTAAAGGTTTATGTGTTTTATAGGTACAAAGAAATTTTAAAGAATGAGAATAATTTGGGGAGGTCAAGTGGGAAATTTTATAACTACACATATCCTTATTTTTCCATAGTTTTCCATAAAATTTCTTCTTCTAACTAATTCACCTCAGGCAATCTATGGTAGATAGTGGAAATGAAGAATGATTGCCAAGTGAGAAGGTGATAAGTGAAATTAGGGGTCATTTTAATGTTTGATTCATGTATTGGAAGGAAATGATACTCTTGATAGGTGTAATTCACTTAGTCCATATATTTTATTGAGATACTAAAGATCATTTGGGTGATAAATGTGAAGATAGACCTATAAAGTTAGTGATGGTGATTGCAGATGATGAGAACAAGTGTCCAAAAGAATACCAATGGTTAAGAAATAATATGATGAATATTTAATCTTGTTTATAACCCATAATTGAAATTAAACATGTGTAAAATCTCCATAGTCTGATTTTGAGTGCTCAAAAGAGGTCTGATCATGAGGACAATTTCAAGCAGTCATTTGAAGGTCTCTATGCCAAGTTTGGAGAGTTGTCATGCTTCAAGTGGACATTTATCCAAGAGGACCTTCTAGATATTTATTCTCTACTTAATTAATCTTCAATTTAGATAGTTTTCATGCCTTGACATGTGGCATTATGACCTTTGAGCTCTACTTTCTTCTCTCTTTTCTCACATTTTATAAATGTAAGCCATTTTGGCTCTTGTATTGGAATTCCACACCAAGTATGGTGAAACCCTACTAGTTTGATATTTTAATTTTCCTTTGAATAATATTTTTAATCTATTTTTTAGTTCAAAATCATATTTTCTAAGTGTGTGAAGTGATGTATGGTGAAATCTAGTGATAAACATATATCCTTGCCTTCTCTTTATCCTTTCATGTTTAGTACAAGTAGTTATCACTCTAACAAGTCATACAAAGCATATTTTAATACCTTGAAGTGTAAAAGTATTCTCAGTTTTTTCATTCTAACCTATGGTTCACTTATCTTGAGTAGTTTCACTTAGCTTGAAATACTAATGTTAGAGTATTCTAGGACTCTAGAACTAATGTTGTGGGTCATGTATCTTAGTGTACCTATATGATAATATTGTGGAGATATTTATAGTATATCACCCCTTATATTAATTTAATTTCATGTATAATTATCCCCCTTTTTACCCAAGCAATCACGTTTTGGAGGTGATAAGCACTTAATGATCAATATAGGGAGCTACCCCTTCAACCTAGAAGGTTACCTCTACTATAGGTAACCCATAGAATTAAAGGTGTTCCAATGTTGACTAAAATTAGATAAGGATTAAACAACCTCCTCTAGGGTACAAGATTTGGAGATAATATTTCTAGCATGCCTGGTGGGACCATTTTCCTAAATACATCTTGTCAAGGTAAATGTTGATCTTGATAACATCACCACTACATATCATGTTCTACTCAGCATTTGGTGACTCCATTTAAGGTAATGTCTAGTTATATACCATTATTTTGTCATGTATTTATTCTCATACTTCATAGTCCTTACTATAGAGTGAAAAATGAGCTTATGGATTAAATTATCTAATTTAAACACTCAAACATCAAACCACTAGGTAAAGTCTAGAGCCAATAGAATTCAATGCAAATAGATGAATAAACTATTCAATGTAGCATTAGAATACTAAAGATAAGTGATATACACCATGATCAAATGGATTAAAAAAAATAATATTGGGATATGATTGTTTATCCTGACTCAAAAATTTGAATAGTGATGGCATGATTATGGATTGTTGATGAAGGATGCAAGGATTGTTTTGGCATTAAGACTCTATAAGCTTTCTAGATGGCCTTCCATGGAGTAAGGGGTTGATTAAATTAAAAATATAGGGAGAGATAAATGGTGGAGGTTTCAATTTAGGGGAAGGAGATAAATGGATGAGAATTAAAAGGAACTTAAAATTCTTTAGAAGCCTCTAAATTTAGAGGCTTTTAGTGAAGAAGGGTGAGAATAGAGAAGGTTATATATTTTGAGGGTTATAGAATCCTTCTTAGGAGTTAATGATGATTAGAGGGAGGTTATGTGAGTTTTAGGTGGGATTACAAGGTGATTAGGTCATGACTAAGGAAGTAGGCTTGTGGGAAAGCTTAGGAGTAGGCTAGTATAGGTGGGTAGGTGGGTCATGGGAATTTAAAACTCTCAAATAATGAATAAGATATATTAGGATGGGATTAAGAAGTGATTAGGGAAATTAATGCTGAAGTGGGATAAACTAAGTATTGTTTAATTTATAGGATTGGAAATTGGCCAACCTTGTAGGTTAAGAAGTCATAACATTATTTAAAATTTTCTTGTTAGTCATGTTGAAGACATTCAAAGCATGTATAGTCAGTTCCTTGTATGGTCATATTTCAATCTTGTATTGGAAACCCTTGAGTGAAGTATTACATGAAAAGGATGTTTTCCATAATATAAATTTTAATTTATAAATTTTATTCCTTGGTGAATTTTCTATCTACAAATACAAGATTTGAAAAATCATTTAGCAGTGTAGGATGTGCTCAGGGGTGTCAAAATTGAGCTCCAAAAAATATACATTTTGATTCAAAAAATCCTTAACATGCTCCTAGTGAATTCATTACCACCAGCTATCAAGACAATGGAATCTAAAATAATATCTAATGATGAGAATAAAAGGGTAGGGTTAGTGGAACCATCAAGATCTAATAGAGTACATTAAATCATGCACCAAAGACCAATGGTGAGCTCACAGTCAAAAGTTCAATGTCTCCTAAGATTTAATACATGGATAATAAGTGTCAAGATATTAGGTACCCATATGAAAATATAATGACATGTAGTGGATAAAAAATTTAGAGGGTCTAAGATGATTAATAGTACATAATCCATCATGCAAAAGTGGATCAATGATGTATGAGAGGTTAACTAGTTAGCGGATCTTAGGAATGAATGAAAAATTATAAAGTGTCATAACCATGGAAACTATCAGGTAAATCACTAGTACATATTCAAGCTATGTAAGGGAAGATCGATGATGAGTGAGAGGTAAAGATTCAATGCTCTTAAGGATGAATAGAAGCTACCACATAGCTCAAAATCACTAACCAAATGAAACTCACAATGAATCCATAAAAAACACATGGTGGTGATAAATGTCTCAATTTGTGAAGCATAGGTCAAGGATCAATGGCCAACATTGAAATAAAACCTTTAAGATAAAATGAGATGATGAGATGTGTCCAAAATATATAGTATGATCAAGCTTCTGTTTAAGAGTGTATTTTGTGAAGGATCCTAATCAGTTAAGAGCTATTAAAAGAGCATCAATACAAGGAGAAGTGGGAGAGGGAATGGTGCAACTATTGTAACTATTTTTTGAGGTAGCCTTGATTAATTAAGAGTTTTTAAGGATAATAAATTTAGGATGGTTATAACTTCTATTTTGAGTGGAGTTTAGCTCATTAATAACTCTTTCAATGCCAAAATTTTCCCTCTCTAGATTTTCTTTCTTCCTATTAATGTAGGCATTGAGATCTTGATTATCATCCCTTGGTTGGGTATAGAAAACCTCTACTAAAATTACTTGGTAAACTCTTTGAATTAATATAAAAAAAATTTAGATTATAGTTTAATGCTAAGTATACTTTATTGAAGTTTGATTTATGTCATAGTAAAGTAGGTCTTTCAGGTCATGGGCCTAGTCATGTGCCTAGTTGGCTATCTAGGTCAAATATAACTAGTTATAGAGGGGCAAAATCCCTGACTATCACCATGGAACTCAACATTTATCACTTGATGGTGCTAGAATCACTATACATAAGGCAAAATCCTTATGTTCTCACTTGAAACACAATAGAGAAGGGATTGAGGTTTATTGGGCTAGTTGTGTTATGTCACAACTCGATTCTTAAAGGGGCTTGGGTTAGCATAATTATGGTTTGTTGTTCATATGCATAATCCTTAGGTTTCATGGGACCAATGACATTCAGGTACTGAGGGCTAACTAGGAGTCAGGTTAAGAGGATTAGATATGGTCTTGCACTAAGGCATGGGCTTCATTTGGGGTGTAGGGTTATTACCACACTTAGAATAATTCCCATAATAGGCACAAGGTTCATTGTCAATTACAAGTTTTCCATGAATGATCCAAGTTAGAAACTTATGATGGTTTAATGTAGATTTGATAGAATATGATATACAATCAATAACCATTCAGAGACTTAACACATTTAATCATTTAACTATTTGTGCGATAATTATTCATTAATTTCTTAAATAACAATGCATATATAGTATACATAAATAGAAAAAGTGATCAACATAAATTACTAAGGCCCAAGCTCATAGGCAAGCTTGAGCATTACAAAGGGGAGCACCAAAGTATATCCCAAGCTAAGTTCTAAACTCAATCAATCTTCTCACAAAAATTAACTAAAGCTTCATTACTTTCATTTTCTTCTTCCCTTTATTTGAACTCGGCTCCCTTTCATAAGCTTTGAAGAATCCTAGGTTCATGGGGAATGGAGCACACCAACTACTAAGCTGGTGCTTTAGGTACACATCCCACTACCTCCATTATGATTTGCCTTCAATGTGTATTCACTATCCCATGCACCTAGTTCCCAATGCTTTTTGATTCAAAAAGGAAATGTTTGTCTTAAATGGTTAGTCATTATCCCATGCACCTAGTTCTTGATGTTGTTTAGAGTTGTTAGCCACCAAAAAACTAGTGGCACTAGAGGATAAAATCAATAACCATCCAAAATGTTACCTCACACCTAGGTGTTTCTCTATTTGGCATATATTCAATACTTAGCATGAAATGGAGCACAAAATATTACCCCATACAAACATGTTATGTTTCCCATAGAGTATCCTTGTAGTGCCTTAGCTATTAAATATTTAGGCATGCTCTACTGTAACTCCACCTTGAATTTTTTGAAGCCCTAGATCATGAGCTTGATTTCTTTGATGGCGATATCTATCTCTATAGAGGCAACCTTGAGTGTGAGCACATTTGTGTTATCTAGTTCTTTGTGGAAGGCTTCCATATTTTCTTTATCCTTTCAAAACCCACAATCTAGGATGGCTTCCTATTCTCTCACCTTGATTTAGAAAGCCCAAAAAGGTTCCTCCAAATCTTATTATTATGTCTTTATTTGGGTGCTCAATGTATTTACCTAAACCATTATCTGGGTGTGTTCGGCTTTGCTAACGATGAATGCTTGCTTCATCAATGTGTCCTTCTCATCCTTCACCTTTTTAAGGAATGCATCAATGATAGATTCTTGGGTGGAATATTTTCAAAATATGATAGCAACATCATCTATGTGCTCTTCTAGCCTTGAGAAGAGGTCCTCCACTTCGTTAAGCTTTTTATTGAGTTATTTATTGATTTATAAGGTTCCTCTTCATCTTCCTATACTAGTCTCATTCAAGGGATCATCTATTTCACTATCACACACACCTTATGCACTTTCAAAAGTTAGCAAGTGTCATTACCATCCAAAAAGGATGGTATACCTCCTCAATGCACTCGACTAACTCTTTGAGCTTGAGATTCTTAGCATTGAGTTCCTCTTCTACCTTGAGTATAATATCTTTCTATTTGATGGTATGAACATCATTAATAATTTTTTTATACACCACCTCAAAGGAAATCTTAAGGAGGGATTAGCCAACCTTATAGGGTTAATGTCTTGGGGGTTGACTAGTTGGTAGTCATGCCTTTTTTTAAGCTTCTCAATTATTTGTATTGCCTTAGTAGGTACTTTGAAGTGAAGCTCATCCAAATAAAAATCAATTGCAAAGTAAACTTGATGGTGTGTCAACATTTTTGCAACTCTAGAAGGTATTTACTTACATATGTATAAGTCCTCATCTATTGTATATCCCTTTTATGCCTTTTCCCAATAGCTTAGCTTAAATTCCTCTTGTTTAATGGCCAATTCCTTCTGCTCATATGCCTCTTTGCTTGTATTGGTCTCTTATACTTTACCTTCTTCTTCTTATTACTATAGGGGTTCTTGTTTAGACTTTTACCCTTCATCCACTTCTTCCCTTGGCTCTTTGGTGCAAACCTCTGGAGGTCCTTTATTAGTTCCATCTTGTTCTTCCCTATCTTTCTCTATTTGCTCCTTTGAGGCACTAACATCACCTTATTTGTCTTTAGGTGCTCTTTCACTACTAGGGCATGCCTATTCTATAGATTTTTTTATGGGCTTGGTGTGGGCACTAATCATCTCTACTATCTTTTATTTAATGGGTTCTATGCTAGGAGAAACACTCTTATCTTCTTGTTCCTTCCTAGGCTTCTCTTTTTGGGCATTTTTATTGACACCTTCTTTTTCTTGATTCTTTTAGTAATTTTATCCTCTTCGACCCTTATCTCCTTGGCCTCCACTTTATCAATTTATTATTGGGACATGCCTTTGGCTCTCATGGCCTCTTACTTGTGGTGCAACTCTAGTATCACATCAATGTGATCCTGATCTAGGCTCATGCTCTTGTATTTGCATTTTAACACTTGTTTAATTAATACACCTGATGGTCCTACTTATCTAATCATAGAAATGGTGCTACCTTGGAGAGCCTCCTATAATTCTACTATGATGGGTTATTTATCTATTCCTCCTTCTTTCCTCATTTCTTCTTTCCTCTTTTTCATCTCTTATGCCTTTTATATGTTTGCATCATTGAGTCCAATCTTTTGCCATGCTTTTTCCTACCTCTCTTATTCACTTTAGGGTGGTAGGGAAGTTTCTCATTAGATGAGGAGTCCTCTTTAGGCACAATATACACACCTTTACCCACTTTTTACCTCTTCTTTAGTTCTTCCTATATCTCTATATCTTCAAGGGTGATGGTGGGCATCACAGATGGGAACTTTGGCTTCTTTTACTTCTCCTTTATGAATGGAGAAGTCTTTAGCATGAACTTTGCATGCTTCCTATTTGGGGTTGATGGAGATGCTTCATCACTTGAGATGATCTTAAACTTTATGCACTTCTCTATTTCTTCTAATGTCTCCCTTTTTTTCTTCTTGAGAGACTTCTTCATTTTAGCTAGTGTTAGCATGCCTTCATCATTGATCCTAATGAGTGGGTCTTTAGTTTGCTTGGTGCTAGAGTTAAGGACCTTACTTCTAGGCTTCATCTCATAGTAGACCCTATATATGTAGCTAAGTATGGTAACTTATTGAAGAGGGTGGATGTCAATGTGATCTGACTCATCCTCTTCATCCCTTGTTGCCTTCCCATCTAGGTGTATAAATTGGTACCACAACCTATTTCTCTCCATATCTAATTCTCACACTAGAATGCCCAATTATTGTATATTAGGGATTATTTTGAATGCATCCCTAAAATACTTGGCCAAGAAGGCATATGGGATCTTTATCCAGCTTGACATGTTGTAGTCAACCATAAACAAGCACATTATGTAAAAATGTTGCATCACGATAAAGGTCACTATGCCATACATGCTCTTAAGGAGCTCTGACAAGATGCACCACTAAATCCTAAATGCCTCAATGTATTTCTCACACCATATCATCACATGCACCTTATAATTTATGTTGAAGGAATTGGGGTAAGTGAAGTCCTTTTATTTTTGCATTAGGGAGTTATTGTGCTCTAAAAAAACTAGAGATTGTCCTCATCCCCATCCAGTATGCCAATCTCCTCCATGACTATCAAGATGAAAATGGATCCCCACCTAAATTTCCCATTTATTATATGGAATTATAGCATAATCTTCACAAAATAATCATTAATTAACTTTGTAATGTTGAACTTGATACCCTACATCATATGATATGCGATGTAGAGGTATGTTTTTGATATGCCAGTCCACCGACTACTAAGGTAAATTTTGAGCTCAGGATGTGAGAGGCCACCCTAATTCTTGTGTCCTTGTAATATTTGATGGAGAATGTGAATACCCCTTATATTAACTTAGGATATTTTCCACATGCTCTACCTCTTCATCATCACCCATCATCTCATGGATGTCTTTTTCAACATCTAAGAGCCTGATTATCTTTTTGATGATGTGCATTGATATCTTTATACTCCTCCTAGTGAAGCCTATGTAATCACCATGGACATGTGATAGAATAAATTTCACTAAATGCTCAAGCTTCCCAAAACATGGAAACTCATACAGTTGAGTTGCACTGAAAGCTATCAACTTATCTCAGAGGGTGATGTCAAAAAGCACCATGCCCTATTTCATCTTTTTCCCTATATCTACCATCTAATCCAATGCTAGGTATTGTGTATGGATGGAAGTGTGATGGTTATAATCCTTTAGATAACAAGTGTGCAAAAATGATTGTTAATCTCCCCCACCAAAACCTCAGGGAGAACTACATGACTTGATAGTACATCTTGGTCAATACCTCAAGGTTGACTTGCATGACCCTAAACCCCTCTACTTATAACATTGATATTTTTACAAGGGATGATTTTACCACCCATGCATGCCCACTTAGGAATTTAATACTATAGACTTTTTCCTTTCCACTTTTTTCCCATCCTAAACCTACTAGTGTTGAAGTGTAGCAGGTTAAGCTTGCAAAAACCTTGAATTGTTATTGGTACTTCATAGTCATGAGAATTATGAACATACCTTTGGTTATGAGCTTTGTATTCCATTAATGGCATCCTTGGTGGCAACCCAATTTTCCACCAATTGTTTCCTACTAAAATTCCTTTCCACCCCCTTTTAAACTAATCACACTATGAGCATAATTCATTTAGCTTCACAATTATTCACTCTAGGTGCTTAGGGGTGCTTGGATTATTTATATAGTAGGGTTAATGTTATTTTAGCCTTATGTTTCATTAGTTTGCTTTGACTCTCTTGACATCTCAAGTTTGCATAAAGTTTGTAACGAAACCTAGTCAATCATGCAAAATTTTATACCCTATTTGAATCTACCATATTTAATGAAAGTATGTTAATGGAATGGTGATGTCTAGATTTAGTAAACTCTACAAAAATCTATAAAATCCATAAAAATCCTCTACCACCAAATTATTTATTGAGGATACTTGTACCTCTGCCATCACCACATTCAATGCTCCTAATGGCATTTTAGTGATGTGACATGTGGTTCAAATGGTCACTTCCTTCTCAAATTTGGGTGGATGCTAGTTATCTATGACAATTTTCCTTCTATTCATTGTTCTATTGGCATGAATTTCACCATCATTATGGTAACTTGGGTGTAATGCCTCGTGTGCATGTGATTCAACCTCCTTGATTTTACCTCTTCTTGTTGTACTTATATTTCAAGTGAACTTATCTATCTTAGTTGGTTTCTTATGATATCTTTTCCTTAGCCTATCCTACCCCATATAAATCCCTTGTATTGGTCCTTCAGTCCTTAATTATTATTTTTTGGTTCCCTTTCACACTATCATATGGTACGTCTTCACCATTCTTCTTTTACATGATCAAAATTATACATCTTCACTTGAATCCTAATTATACCAAGTCTAGAAACCTATTTGTGCATAAAAATCTAGGTGTTTAGCCCTAGGTGATTTGAAAGCAAATGGGTTTTTGACTCACCTGAATAGCATTATGCATGGAACTGCTAGAGTATTTCTCCCTTGGACTACCATGGCCTTACAATCTATATTCTAAGCACCTAGAGTTTGTGCATCTTCCTCTTGAGTCTAGTGAGTTTCACATTCCCACCATTTAGATGTCTAACCTCAAGCACTTTTAGAAAGTGAAAGGGCTCAACTCACCTAGTTGGATTTATACATGAAATACCATATAAACCTCTACCTAGGTCTTGAAAGTTCCCTATAATTATAATATGACACACATTGTTTGGTATTATTTCCTTTTTTGATGGAAAAAATATTCACATGCCTAAAACTTAGCTGTCTAGCCTCAGGCACTTATGAAGTGCAAGTACTCGACTCACCCAACTAGAATTATGAGTGAAGTGTCATTAGAATTTCTCAGTGGGATTTAAAGCATCACTTATTTACTCTTTGCACTACTACCTAAGAGAATAAAATACAACTATATTGTTTAGCTTTCACCAGACATTATGTTGGTCATCTCAACTCAAATTGACTAGTGACTAATAGGTTGATGGTATTATGGCATAAGTACCACCCTATTATTGATATGGATTTAATCTATTTCCATTAAAATACCTAGGGAACATTTCACCATTTAGAGTATGTAACTTACATGCACCTATCTCCAATATGTGGTGGATGATATAGGGACCCATCCACCTTATCTGTGGTTTACCCAAGTGCTTGAAGTAGTTGGAGTCATAAATCAACATGAATGCTCATTTTCATAGAGCTTTATTCTTTATGTGCTTGTCATGTCAAATCTTATATTGAACCCTTTTTATTTGTTAATTCTACTTTGCTTGGGTGTACATCTCATCTAGGTGCTCCAAGTCCTTCAGCCTTGCATTCAATGACTCTTGGTCATCTAGCCAACTAATGCACATGATGCATAATGAATTATGATGGTACCAAGAATTTCATTGGTAGGATTTCCTTAGCACCAAACACTAGTTAAAATGGCATAGCTTTATTTAAGTGCTTATATGTTGTGTGATATGCCCATAGCATTATCGATACTTGATCATCCCAATCCTTGTAACCCATATTGCATATCTGTATGAGGCATGTTCTTAAAATTTTGTTAAATGCTTCAGCTATGCCATTTGCTTATGGATGATAAGGGTTAATTTAGTAGTGTGATACATTATATTCAATCAACAAGATGTGCACTATTTCATTGATAAAGTGAGTTCCCCTATCACTAGTTAGATTGATCAGGCACCCATATTAGCTTATTAAATTTTCCTAGATGAAGCATGTAACTGTGATGATTGGGCAATCATTTTTTGGCATAGCTTCAACCTACTTGATGAAGTAATTTATGGCTCCTAAGATATACCTTACACTTGTGCATCATGTTACAGGAGTTATCAACCTAATAAAATCAATGGCCCATTTTTTGAATGGTGCTAGGGAAAGAATGGAGATGAGGGGCATTTCATCCTGATGGTTGGGATTTCTCATAAACTTGCATATATCACATGCATTAGCATATTTTTTTACATCTTATAACAAGTTTGTCTATCATAAGTAGGATTACAACACCTTTATTGTCATTACATCTCTAGCATGATATCATCCTAATATGCCTTCATGTGCCACCTATAAGATGGAGTCTCTTTCATTATCTAAGACACACCAATGCAACACTTCATCTCTACTTAAATTATACAATTCTCCACTGATGAGATGAAAGGGGTGACATGAACTACTAGCTATTTTTTTTCTTTATTCATCATAGCCTGGGGTGCAACTCTAAATGTTAGAAAGGTGACTATCTCTACCAAATATTTAGGGATGCACTAGACTTGGTAAAATTACACCTTCAACATGTCATCCTCAATAAGCACCCCCACATTATAAAAATTGATGTGGGATAAATGGTTTTACCCTAACTTATAATTTCTAGGCTTAACTACAATTGAGAAATGGAACTCCTACAACAAAACTATTGATCTACATATGCACCCATGTATTAGAGGCTTGTTTATAACGTACTTGAGTGCCTCATGATAAGTGTGAAAAATATAAATAGGGTTTTCAAAAGATGTTGTCTCAATATTTATAAGGCATAGACCATGACAAGTGCCTCATACTCTGTAGTTGTATATGTTGATGGCTAGAATTCTGCTACTTCCAACACTAACAATGGGAAGTTTAAGGAATGTGGGACTTGTGACCTGAAACAACCTCTAGATTTTAAAGAATCTGGCTCTTCTTGATCTCAAAAGTATTTTGGGAAAAAAGGATAGAAATTAAACAGAAAACACCAATGCAATGAAATAAAATCTAACTATGGCGATGCGCCTGAATTTAATTTGATCCTTAACACTAAGCAAAGAGAAGCTATATTTAAGATTCAATTACATTAAAGAGCAAACCATGCATGATCAATGTAAAAGATTAAAATAATAGAATCAAAGGCTTACAACTTAGACTATTTTCATAGTAACATAGAAAATATCAACAAAGGCATAGAACTCAGTCTTCTTATTGATTTTTTTAGTCACATAAAAGGCACAGATACACGCACAGTTATACAAACTTTTTAACCCAAGAAAATAGAAAAATTGCAAATGATATTCCTAGCCACAACTAGAAAGTCTAAAACTTTTTTATAACAATCTCTCACAAAAAATTCTCTCTATCTTCTGATGACCCTTTCTGATGATCCATGCACCCATATTTTTAACATCGGACTTAGCTCTAGATTGCTCACACATTCCCAAACCAATGGTCTAACTGAAATCCAACTAAAATCTAACTGAACTAGAAGTTTTTAATAAAAGATATTTCTTGGATCTGAAACATTCAATCTTCCTGCAAGTTCATTGGCTGAAATAGACACACGTGATGCTTTCCCACTATGAAATAGGTGAAGACACTTGATGTGCTCTGCTTACTCTTCTTGAAAACTATCTCATTATTTAGGAGGCATCAAAAAATGACACTTGGTAGCTTTTGTGGTACTTATAGAAGACACACAACACTTTCTATGCACTTATACTCTTTATTGTGTCTTTGCTCAGGAGTGCTCTATATTTGACATCTATCATAATCCACTGCTCTGAAACTTTACCAACTTAAAAAAAATAGGACCCACAACACTTTTTGCTAGAACAGCTTCAAAAGGGGAATAAGAATAGGTGTTGCTTTCCGCATATCTTTAACAAGGGACATGTGGCAGCCTCCACTTATCTATAGAAGCTTTTTAGAACTTTTTGAGAGTCTTACGAAAGGTGACACATGGTGGTCTTTGCTGAGCTTTAGCTACACTGTAGAAACATTCAAGACTCATTTTAGATTCATATGGATGGTGACACTTTGTGACTTCCACTAACTTTAGAAACAAAAACTTGGGGCCCACCATAGTTTTTACTTAATCAAAGAAATAAAATGAATAAATTTTAGATGTCGATAGTTGGCAGCTTTCACTACTTTTAGCTAGGGGCATGTGGTGGCTTACACTATTTTTAGAAAAACATATTGAAACCTTTTGTAGTTGCCACTTGGCACCTTCCACTTAACCCTGAGAGAAGCTTATTGAAATAAGATTTTGAAACACATAAGAAACATGAAATGTGGATGCTGACACTTGTCATGCTCTACTGAATTACTATGAGACACGTGGCATGTTCTATGCAACTTATAGAAATTATAAAATGTGTCTCGACTGATAACACTTGGCAGCTTCTGCTGAACTTTGATACTTAGAAAAAATTTAGGCAAAAATGAAACTTGCACTTGTGCTCTTTGTCAAAACTTCACTACCTCAAAACTAAAATGCGTAAGAACAAAACTTGGAGCACACAACTGAAACTAAAAAAATAAAAACTGTAGAGTATTTTACTCTATAGTTCTTGGCAACCCTGAGGACTTTTGAGCCTACTCAAAAAGAATCCAAAGAATGTATAAAAAATGTGACAAAAATCACAACTTCATTAAGGTTGTCTGATAAATAGACCACTCAACATCAGATAATCCCTGCTTATTTTGCAATTTATGGAAGGCTAAATCAAGGTTGATGATATCCTTGTGTGAAAAATTCTATAAAATATGAACTGTAGCCTTCAATTAAAATTCAAGCTGGGACATGGGAATTAAGACAGCTTCCACTTCTGGCACTGATGAATCATCTATTAAACCTTGGAAAACTGATTGATCATTTTGTCTAGCCAATAACAAAGGTTTAATCTCATCAACCATCAATACAGTGTTGTTATTAGGAAAAGGGGAGGGAAGACCCAATTACACCAGATCTTTAATATGTTGCTTCATTTCTTTGATTCCCTCTTTCACCACATCTAGAAGCTCTTTGCAATTAATTGATGTGGAGTTGCAACTGAGAACTTCATTCACCTTTTTCACAACAATCATTCTGTCACTAATCCCTGTTGCGGATAATGTTCCATCAGTTGCATCATATAGCTTTTACAACAGCACTTGAGAATCAAACACTCTCAAAGAGACAGTGGATGGAGTGTCTTCAACTAAAGTCTCTACCTTTTTTCACTATTTTTGTACATTTAGCAAAAAGGTTAGAGAGGGTCTGATTTGATTAATCTCCTTAGAGATTCTTTTCCATATTGATACATAAAGTTCCTTAACCAAATTCAAAACCCCTATATTCTTTGGCCTATTAGTCAACTCAAATGTCAATTGTTCTATTATTTTTCACTCAACTTGAATTTGGGCCTGTATGTCAACGGTATTTTTTTGCTCATTCAACAGCTTTTATTGAATTTAAGTGACCTGTTATAGGCTTTCCTCACATTTTTCCTATAATATTGCATTTTCCCACCTTAAGGCTGTCACTGCATCTTTCACCTGCATCAGCCCTTATTTCAAAGAATCATTTTGGGCCTAAATAGCCTGATGAGTCTAAAAAGAAATAGTATCTTGCAACTGTTTGTTGAGAATCTCTATTTCATTATTCTTGTTTTTTATTTCTATAGTCAAACTGCTACAGTTTGCCTTCTCTTGAGTTAAATCAGCCTCCACCTTCTGTAGCTTCTTTGATACTTTCAAATAATCATTAGCTACTATAGAAGTGGATTCATTTAGCAGCTCAACCCTATCTTGTGGTATGAAGAGTGATATATCTATAGCCACTGCATTCATTATATAATATTTAGGCTACATCTGCTCATTCATCTTGACTACATTAGGTGACAAATGGGTCACCATTAGTTACTGCTAAATTGGGTCAAATTGTCACCTCATATGTGGTGCAACCAAGGATTTATTATCTTTCATCCTCTTTTTCTCCATCTAGGCTTCTCTAGCCTTCTTACCAGTATCTGCTTGAGTTTGGAAGGTAGAAGGAGAGGCAATGTGCCCACCTACAAAAGGATAACCCTATGGCAAGCCATAGGGAATAGCCAAATGTTGACTAGGGTAAATCTGAGGAGGTACTCTTTTTGGGAAAGAGGGGGAAAAATGAGGCAATGATGTGACCTGAGTATGAATAGGTGGGGCAAAATGAGAGATGGGCACAGCAGAGGTGGTAGGGGATATTATTTGGCCATATGGAATTGTCACCCCTATAGAAGAAGAGAGAGATAGAGAAGAAGGAGAAACAACACGTACCTAAGGAGAAACTAATGTACTTAGTGATTGGTGCTGTGAGGGTTCTACCTCCTTAATATCAGGCTGAAGCTTCAGCCTCTTATGTTTCCTTGGCATTTCTTCTTCTGGGTGTGATTCCTTTTCTTCAACATTTACCACTACTGCCAGTGGTGATTGTACAAAAATAGGAACCCTAAAAGCTGACACTGATGGAGAAGCTTTGGGTGGTGAAGATACCACACTCTTTTGTTTTTCAATTGCACTGAGAGATTGGAGCCAAATAGTTACATTGACTGTAGCTGAGGTTTGCCCTGAGGTCTGCAATGTATGACTAGATTCTGCTCTGGATTTTGACTCTCTACCCTATGTCTGTAATATGCTTGTATCAAGGCTAGAGTTAGGAGATAGATGACATTCATCCCATATTTCTTCCCATTTCTCATCTAAATCCACATTACCAAAAGAGTGAGTAGTCTCACAAATCTCTTGCCTATACTTCCAATAGGCTTCTATTTTCTCAAGTTTCTAGTCTTTGTTCTTCAATGCCCTTCTTGAACCAGAAGTCATTCTGATTTTAGGGTCAAAATCCCTTTTCTTATCATAAAAATTCTCCCATGGCCTTGCCTCCTCTGAGGGTAAATCTATCAATTCCACATATAAATCAGGAATATCTTCCTAATGGTTTCTTCTATTTTCCCAAAAGGGATGGCCCTCATGCATAATTCTAATAGTGACCTTGTTATTCTTGACCCATGTAGTTATGAAATTACTTGGGTCATATCCCCATTTATCTTCAATTAGAAAGAATCCCAAAAAATCTAACTTTCTTAGCAACACATGTTCAGCATCACTGACCTCTAGGGCCATGTTATTTGTTATCCATGGAACATCATACATTTTCTTCTTTTTCTTCCTAGTGCCATATTCATTATCCACCACAAACACTTGCCTGGTGACCTCTAAGAATGCTAACCTAAGGGTCAAAATCTTAATTAGCATCACTAGTTCTCCACTGAAACCATGGACTCTAATATTAGTATGATGGGATCCAAAAAAGTAATCACAAGGAATAGCGCAATTTGTCATAAGGCCTAAGACACTTGGAGTTAATCTATTTTCAACCGGCTCTAGGCTTAGATGAAAAAAAGTATGGGAAAAAAAAAGTTCCCAAAATTCATATGGGTCATTAGTTTTGGACAAGATATGTGTCCATACAGACATAGGAATGGTCTTATGTAGACTGAAGCTTGGATCATACATATTTAGATGCATGTACTGGGAAAAGATGCCAGAATTTTGATACAACATGAGGTGAAATAGATAAGAAGAATACCTGAAAACCCCTTTCGATTTAAAATGGGTGAGTTGGTCAACCATTGAATATGCAATTTGCTTAGAGAAATCAAGCCAATACTCTTGAGACTTGTCAATAGTTTTCAACCTGAAGAGAATGGCCATTTTTTCTTCATAAATAGTTATATCTTCTTACATTCCAAAAATGAATGCCATCATAGAAAGTGTCTCCTGACTAGCCTGTACAAATTATGCACTTATTGTTGGTAGTATTAGCAAAATGGTATCATCTTCCCCTAATTGCAATTCTAATTTCAGAAACCTCAATTGATTATTGATGTTTGCCCATGTTTTTTGCATTTTGGCAATAGTGGGAAATGTGACTGTCTTGTCATGATATAGGGCCAACATGTCCCTGATGGCCTTTGGTTTAATTTGTACCATGAATGGACCCTATTGTATGGTATTTGAGGGTGCATGAAACAATTTGGTGCATATTTCAACCAAGTCAGGGCATGGATGCACACCTGGGACAATGAATTATGCTAGTTAGGAAGTCCATATCCTCATTGCGAATGTTTTGTATTGTCCAACCTTGGCCCTCTGAAGACATCTTTGATGTGCCCCTTCTCTTAGAGCTTTGATAAGATTTTGAAGGATTGGGTCCATGATTCCATCTACAAAATCTTTCACCTTTGCTGGGTCATTTTCATAACCAACTTTAGGGACTCTAGTCTATGGATAGGTCTTTAAGGGTTATGCAGGGGCCGAAGCATATGATTTGCTTGTGAGAATCTTATTAAAAGATTTGTAAAACCTTAACTTTTGAAGACTATGCCTCCTCCATATCTATATCTATACTTGGAAATAGTGAACTGTGGTAACAGGTATGGAGCTTTGTAATAGGGAAGGCACTTTCACTAAGCAGGCTTTGCTATGAATTGAAATTTACAGATAACAGGGATTTTCAAGTAGATGCAAGAATGTTTGAGACACTGTTAAACTTTAACTCTTTTTATGGTGTATTTAATGACCCATCAAGTCTCAAAAATGGCATTAAAATTGGATAACCATTAGTAAATCTTATGAAATCTTCATGGGACAGTGAGTCAGACACATCATGAAATGGTTGCGTAAGGTACCTTGGGGAATTTTAGAGATTTGAGAGAGATTTAATGCATCGAGATTTTTCAAAAAATTTGAAAAATGCTCTAAGCCATGGTCATGTGTTCCAAGAACACTTATTTAAAAGAAAGGGTGGAAAATAAAAAATGGGAAAACAAAAAAATAAGGAAAACTATCTAACTATAATACATAAGAGACACAACTTAATTAAAATATTTCAAGTAGATCCCATTCACAAGAATATCTTCAGGTTCACCCTCCATCATTTCTAGCTCAAAATAATTTTTCTATTTACAGGCATGAATCTTATAGGGACCAGTCCATAATGCTTTAAATTTAGTATGTTGACCTGGCTTGGCAGCTCCTGCATCCCATTTCAAAACAATTGAGCCTTCTTCAAAATGGGGATTTGAATTCCTTTTATCGAAGTAGTCTTTAATTATTTTTTAATGCTTTATTAATGAATCATGTGCTGCATCTCTCTTTTCTTGAACTTCCAAGAGTTCAGCAAGTCTGACTTGCATGGGGCCATTTTCCTCAATTTCAATCTATTTTAATAGCTGAAGAGCAGGAATCTCCAAGCTTAGGGGTATTACAGCAGGTTTACCATAGACCAGTTCATATGGGGACATTTTTGTCACATGCTTAGGCATAATTATATCAGCCCATAGTGCTATATTAAGCACTTTATGCCATTCTTTGTGATGATCAGCCCCTGTTCTCTTGATAAGTCTAATTAGGTTCTTGTTGGTTGACTCTGCTAAACCATTACCTTGAGGGTAATAATTCAAAGAAGTTTTCAGATAGGTACCATGCTTTAGTGCAAATTCAGATACTTTAGACCCTAAAAATGCTTTAACATTATCTGAAATTATGGTATGAGGAGGCCCAAAGTGAGTAGTGATACTCCCTAGAAAATCTAGGATCACATTTTCTATTGTTTCTTTGAGTGGCACTGCCTCACTCTATCTGGTGAAATAATCAGTGGTAGTTAAAATCAATTTGTGTCCCATACTCAACACTGGATTAATCATACCAATAAAATCAAGACCCCATTGAGCAAAGGGTTCATCAACAATTATAGGCCTAAGGGGCATTGTTGCATTCCTTATAATCCCCACATAATATTGACAAGATTGGCACTTTTTTACTAGTTGATAACAGTCTGTAAATAAAGTGGGATAGAAATAACTGCCTGAGTTATCTTTATAGCTGTGGTCTTTATAGAAAAATGTCCACCTGAGACTCCATGATGCATCTCATGTAATATTTTCTTAGCCTCATCTTTCTCTACGCATCTTAGAAATATGCCATCAGTATTCTTTCTGAAGAGAATTTGGTCAATTAAAACAAAATGGACCCCTTGCTGGCTATAGTATCTCCTCTTATCTTGAGAGAGCTCTCTTGGAAAAATCCCATGTTTCATAAAATAGATTTTGTTGTTGACCTAGGAGTTCTGATCAACCTCTTGTATCCTCAATACAGTTTCCTTTTCTATTTCTTCAGGCATTACCTTTTCCATATCTTGAGTCATGTATTGACACAACCCCTTACCTCTAACCAGCTTAGTGGGTTTGACCTCTACATCATACTCAAGAATATTTGTTATCTAGTTTGCTCTTTTTTAGTAATTTCACCCTCCATAATGTATTCTCTGACACTAAAATGAGCCACAAGTATCATAATCTTACTTCCTGTCACCATATGCCTAAACTTCTTGAGGGATTTTACCACAGCATATGTCTATTTCTCCACAAAGTTGTATCTAGTTTCATACTCCCTAAGAGTCTTTGAGAAAAAGTCTATTGGGTGTTCTCCCTCTTGATCATCTTTCTATGTTAGAATAGTAGTAACACTGAACTCTCATCCATAAATATACATTATAAAAGGCTTAGAAAAGTCTGGGTTACTAAGTACTGGGGCTAAAGAAATTACTTTCTTGACCTCTTCAAAAGCTTGTCTTCCTTCTATAGTCTACTAAAACACCAAGTCTTTTTTCAACAAGAGTTTTACTGGTCTCACTAGGCCTATAAAGTCTAATATGAAGCGACTGACAAAATTAATTTTCCCAAAAAAAGACTGAATTGTTTTCTTATTTACTAGCAGGGGCAAGTTCATTATGGTTGCAACTCTCTCTATATCTATAGATACTCCTTCTTTATATACTATATGTCCCAATAGTTTGCCTTGAGGTACTGCAAAGATACACTTCTTAAGATTTAGGGATATTCCAAATTCTTGACACTTCTTAAAAATAGATTCTAGATGATCAAAATGATCAACAGCATTCTTGGAAAAAATAGTGAGATCATCAAGATAAATCAAGATGATTTTATTTATGAGTTCCCCAAATGCTACATCCATAGCTCTTTGAAAAGTGGCTCCAGCATTTGACAAGCCAAATGGCATCTTGGCATATGCAAATGTTCCCCATTTGGTAGTAAATTCAATCTTGTGTTGGTCTTCATTAGCCAACCAAATCTAATTGTATCTAGAGAAACCATCTAGGAAGGAAAATCTCTCTGATCCAACCACAGTCTTTAAAATTTATTCCATAGAGGGCAGGGGATAATTATCTTTTAGAGATGATTTATTTAAGTCTCTAAAATCCACAGATTTTTATGTCACTATTCTTTTTCCTGACTAGTACTAGATTGGATACCCATGTTGAGTGTTTGATTAGAAAAATTATCTTAGATTCTAAGAGTTTCTGCAACTCATCCACCATTAGGGGTTCAATCTTTGGATTCACTAGCCTTTGCTTTTGTCTGACTATCTTAGATCCTTCAGTCAATTTTATTGTGTGTTGAATGATGTCTCTATTATATTCATGAAGGTCTTCATAGGTCCAGGTTATTACTCTGTCATATATTTTGCACAAGTCAATTAGTCTTTTCCTTTCCTCTTGAGTTACAGAATTTCAAATCTTTAACTTTCTCCCTTCACTCACTTCTATCTCAGAATAATCTGATTTGTTTACTTGAAAACTTTTCTTTTCTAGGCTTACATCTTCTAGATCAAATATATTTTCTAAAGTGATCAAGCCTTTGGGAAGCTTATTGGTTTTTAATTGAATAACCTGGTCTCCATATGCTTCTTCAATTTTGGGTTGCAATTGATTAGCAAATTCCCTTGATTGTTACAAGAATGAGAGTACTTGAGAATAATTTTCAAAGACCTACCAATTTTTATCATTGTCTCAGATAGTTGGCCTTACAATAACTTTGATTGACTCATTGTTGACTAATAGACTAGTTGCTGATTCAAACTGTGAGCCAATCTATGCCATCCTATTAGCTTCAAAATTTTAGGTTCTAGGAACTACTTCAATATTGAAATCTTCAAAATCTTCTATTAAGTCCCAAATTTTGTGTCTATAGGATCTCATCCTTACATTTTTGGCTATTGCCTTTTCTCTTATTTGTTTCACCACTAGTTCTAAATCTTCTTTTACTACCAGATTCTTTATTCCCTTTTTCTTGGCTAACATAAACCCATGTACTAAGGATTCATACTCAGCATCATTATGAGTATAGGCAAATTGGAAATGGATAACTCTTAAAAATTTCTCAACATTTGGAGCAACAAGACAAATTCCTACTCCAGCACCATTTTTACTTCTAGCCCCATCAAAATTTAAGGTCTAGATTTCTGAATCTTTTTTAGATTCTTAAGTAATTGGCATTTCCTCCCTTAAAACATTTGGTATTTCATGATCTTCATCAAATATGACATAAGTGCCCAGACCAGTAGAGTCATTATTTCCATATGGGTCACTTTGCATCATAGCTAACAAATGATTATTTTCCTCTTCTTGGTCATGTTCAGTCCAGTCACCTAACTCTTTAACAAAGAACCTTTCTTCCTTATTTAGCATAGCATGAGCTGCCTCTAATTTTGAGGTTGGTTCATTAGTGATATGATCCTTAGATAATGGATCAGAAAGTATTTTCATCTTTGAACCATATTTGGTTTTTAGGATGAGGTGAGACCAATCAAATGACATATATCCTCCTATCTTAGCTATAAATTCTTTGGATAAACATAAACCAAATACAGAGGGTATATCTATGACTACCACATCTTGATTGATAATTATATTAGGACAATTATATAATTACAATGGGAGTTGTTTAATTTTCCCTATTGTTTGCACCAATTTCCCATCCATCTACATAACTCCTCTAGTAAGTGGCTCATACTTTATTTTTAAATCATTTGCTATTTGCTTAGGCATTACTGTAGTACTAGCCCCTGAGTCTATCATTGCATTATGCAATAGTTTCTTTCCAACTATCAAAGTCAAATAGAAGGGCTCTAGTTCGGATTTACTACCTCTGATGCATTGTTCAAAAGGATTATTGTCTGTAGAGGAACTGTGTCTTTGAGCTTTTCTTTATTAGTAGGTCCTTCTTTGGTACTAGTATGTTTAGGCACTGCTTGGCCTTGCAAAGCTTATTGTAACAATGTATTTTGCTCGAGAATTGCTAATTTAGAGTAAAAAATACTCTATGTTTCATTTTGATTCGTAGTCGCGTGATCCAAATTTTGTCCCTGTACACTTTGGTTTGAGAAGATGGAGTTTTGGCTTAGAGTGCAGGCTCAAATTACTTTTTGCCTCAATTTTGTCTAAGTGTCAAAATTGAGCGAAAGCTGCCAAGTGTCATCGACTAAGGCACCATTCATAATTTCTATAAGTTGGTCAAGACGTGCCATGTGTCTCATAGTAACTTAGTAAAATGTGACAAGTGTTAGCATCCACATTTCATATCGGCATCCACATTTCAAATCTCTTTTGAGTGGAAGGTTCCAATAAGCTAAGTATTAGAATCAAGCAGAAGGCACTAGGTGGCAATAGCGGAAGGTTTCAATGTGCTTTCCTAAAAGCAACAGAAGATAACACATATCCCCAACTGAAGAAAGTAGAAGCCACCATGTGCCAACCTCTGAATTATCTTCATTTTGTTCATTAACAAGTAAAGACTATGGTGGGTCCTAGGTTTTGTTTTGAGGCAAGTGAAAGCCGCCAAGTGTCATCATCTGTGTAAGTATGAAATGAGGCCCAATTATTTCTATAAGTATAGACAGGGCAACGTGGAGATAGACACATTTCACCTTCCACAAGTTTTTCAAAAGGTAGCTAAAGGCAGTGGAGACCACCACGTGTCCTTTGTCAAGAATAAGTGGAAAGCACCACATGTCCCTGTCCCCTTTTTGAAGTTGCTCGGGCAAGAACTAATTTGGGTCCCATTTTCTATAAAAGTTGTTTAAGTTTTGGGAGAAGTGGATGGTGATAGATGTCAAGGACCAAACACCTCTAGGCAAAGACACAGTAAGAGTATAGGTTATGCAGATTGTGTTGTGGGTCT
The DNA here is from genome assembly GCA_037957365.1 of Torreya grandis. Taxonomy (NCBI): domain Eukaryota; kingdom Viridiplantae; phylum Streptophyta; class Pinopsida; order Cupressales; family Taxaceae; genus Torreya; species Torreya grandis. Next base: position 2,779,761 of record JARHVA010002028.1, on the reverse strand, counting down.
TCAGTAAGTGTTGTGGAAGCCACCAAGTGGCATGTTCTGATGCCTCCTAAATAATAAAAAGGTTTTCAAGAAATTGGCCAAGTGTCCTCTGTTTAATAAAAAGGAGTGTCCTGTGTATTTGTTTTAGCCAATGAACTATAGGAAGATAGAATGTTTCAGAATCTAATAAATATCTTCTGTTAGACACTTCCAGTTTGGTTAGAGTTTAGTTGGTCATTAGATTGAGAACATGCAGAAAATTTGGAGTGAATCTAGTGCTATAAAGAGGGGTGCAGAGATCACTAAAAATCATCATCAGATAATTGGAGAGAATTTTCTATGAGAGACTATTGTCAAGAGTTTAGACTTTTAGAGCTGTGATCAAGGATATCATTTGCCTTTGTTTTATTTTCTTGAATTGGAAAGTTTATGTAACTGTGCTTGTTTCTGTACCTTTTATGTAACTGGAGAGTTAATAAGAAGACTGAGTTTTGTGCCTTTGTTGGTGTTTTCTATGTCATTGCAAAAGTAGTCTAAGTTGTGAGCTTCTATTTCTATTGTTTCTATCTTTTACATTGATCATGCCTTGTTCACTCTTTGATGTAACTGAATCTTACATATAGTTTCATTGTGATCAGAATTAAGGGTCGAATTACATTCAGGCGCATCACCATAGTTAGATTTTCTTTATTTTCATTTGTGTTTCCATTTAAATTCCTATCCCTTTCCTCCCAACACTCAAGATAAAGAAGAGACTAGCTTCTTAAAAACCTAGAGATCATTTCAAGTTGCAAGTCCCACATTCTTGAAACTTCCTATTGTTGGTGTTAGAAGCAAAGCGCAATTTTAACCATCAACAGTTTTTGGCATGCCCAGTGGGACTAGTCTTGAATTTTATTTCAAGACTGTATGAACCAGAGAGCTACAAGGAGCTAGAGCTATGGACTAGTAAATAGATCTAAATCTACTATAAATCTAGGTATTCTTTTTCCACCTTTGGTAACTAGTCCAAGAAGAAGAGTCATTCAGTTTATACCAATACCAAGAGTAAATATGGGAGCCCCTATACACCCAAGAAATTATGCAATTTGGAACACTGGTAGTCCTCTGATCCTCTCGATACCACCAGCCACTTGGGATCCTATCCCAGTAAATGCCCTGAAGCTCTACCCAAATTTATTGGGCAAGATTTTAAAACACTTGAAGAAAATCTTCAAGATGTATCAAATGTATGTGCTATACATGTTGTCACACAGTAAAATGTGGCTATAAGGTTATTAGTAGCTTCTTTTAAAGGGAAGACTCTAGAATGGTACTGGTCCTTGACCCCAAATACCATATCTAGGTGGGATCAACTTGGAGATCTTTTCTTTGAAAGATTTGAAGAAAAGGGTGATAAGTCTTCTTTGTTACAGCAATTGATTATCATCTAAAGGGCACCACAAGAAGCAATAAATGACTTCAATTCTAGATTTCAAAAGACTTGGGAAAGGATTCCTACTACCACTAGACCATTACCAGGTATGGCTATAGTGTTTCATCTTAAGGCTTTAAATTCAGATATATCTATTATGATTCAGTCACTTGGAGGTCAAACTCTGCCAGAGGCTTATGACTATGTAGTCAGAGCTGAAAATAATTTGATAGATGCTAGAAAGTTGCCCCCAAGGCCTCCCATGCCCATGTTTCTAGAAATTACCTTAGTATTACCTCAAGAAGCCCCTAAATCCATAGCCCCACCTATGTTTATGTATCAATATCCTCAACCACCTGCTAAAGAACTTGTCCCTGCTCAGTCATCTAAGATGGATGATATCAAGAATATCTTAAGGACATTTTCTAATGAGTTGATTAACATAAAAAGACAATAGAATCCTTACCCTAGACCTCAATATCAAGGCTAGCAAGGAAATATATTTTCATCATATCCAAACTAATACTAGGGTCCTCAAAGGCAAAATAACCCTCAGCCAGTAAACCAATTAGTTGTGGTCCCTACACCCTCACAAACTGTCCCACCTAATTCGAATAGGGAGATTGTTCAAGGTCAAAATAATTATGTAGATAGCATTAATGCCTAGTGTTTCCCTTGTAATAATGCTCATACACCTATAGATTTTCCCATGGGTAATCTACAACAAAAGGTGGTAGAGAAAAGAAGAATGGATGGACAATTTGCAAGTACTAGTGACAATCAAGCCTACCAATCTCCTGGTATATAGAATTCATTCCTAATGGCTCAGATGCAAAGAATGTCTTTACAACAAGAGGAATAAATAGCCCCAAAACATGCTTTTTTCTCATTGGTTGAAGATGAAAAATTATTTTTCTAGAATGAAGCTTCTACTTCTAAGAAACCAATGGTGCAATCAGACTACTATACTAGATCAAAGAGAAGAATGGTGGAACAGCCTGAGGTTGCAAATAATCAAGTTATTGAAAGTCCTATTTTTCAAGGTCAAAAGAATATAGCTATTAGACAAGAAGTGCCAAAACTAGTGCTAAATCAAGTAGTTCATGGACCAGTTCATGAAATAGCAAGGTATCCTTACTTTCCAAGAACCCAAACTCTGGGACCAATGAATGTGGTAGATCAATTAAAGAGGACTCCAACACAAGTATCAATATGGGACATATTAGCTATCCCTGAGAAAAATACACTATTAAAAGAAGCTCTACAAGGCCAAGCAATACCCAAACATATTGAGATCAAAGAAAGATTTGCTAAAAAAGAAAAGCTCAAGGACATAGTTCATCTACAGATAACAGCAGAGGTAAGCAAATCAAAACTAGATCCTTTCTATTTGACTCTGATAGTTGGCAAGAAACTGTTGCATAATGCAATGATAGATTCAGGGGCTAATACTATAGTAATGGCAAAGGCAATAGCAGATGCTATAAAAATAAAGTATGAGCCACTCACTAAAGGAGTTATGCAGCTAGATGGAAAATCAGTGCAAATAATAAGGAGAATTAAACAACTCCCATTGCAATTATATACTTGTCCTAATATAATTGTTAATCAAGATATAGTAGTCATAGATATACCTCTTATTTTTGGTTTATGTTTATCAAGAGACTTTACAGCCAAGATAGGAGGATATATGTCTCTTGATTGGTCTCACCTCATTCTAAGAACCAAATATGGTTCAAAGATGAAAATTCTATCTGAACCATTATCAAAGGATCATATCACCAATGAACCAACATCAAAATTAGAGGCAGATCATGCTATGTTAAATAAGGAAGAAAGATTTTTTGTTGAAGAGTTAGGCGACTAAACTGAGCATGATCAAGAAGAAAATAACTAGTTGTTAGCTATGATGCATAGTGATCCATATGAGAATTATGACTCTACTAATCTGGGCACTTATGTCATTTTTGATGAGGACCATGAAATCCCCAATGTTTTAAGGGAAGAGACACCAACTACTCAAGAATCTAAAAAATATTTAGAAATATGGACCCTAAATTTTGATGGGGCTAGAAGTAAAAATGGTGCTGGAGTAGGCATTTGTCTTATTGCTCCAAATGGTGAGAAAATTTTAAGGGCTATCCATTTCCAATTTGCCTATATAAATAATGATGTTGAGTATGAATCTTTAATACATGGGCTCCTGTTAGCCAAGAAAAAGGGAATAAAAAATTTAATAGTAAAAAGAGATTCATAATTAGTAGTAAAGCAAATTAGAGAAAAGGCAATAGCCAAAAATGTAAGGATGAGGTCCTACAGACATAGGATTTGGGACTTAATAGAAGATTTTAAAGCCTTGAATATTGAAGTAGTCTCTAGGATTCAAAATTATGAAGCTGATAGGATAGCCTAGATTGGCTCATAGTTTGATCCAGCAACTAGCCTATTAATTAACAATGAGTTAGTAAAAGTAATACTGAGGCCAACTATTCCAAAAAATGATGAGAATTGGCAAGTATTTGAAAATAATTATCAGGTACTTTTATTCTTACAACAATTAGAAGAGTTTGTTGATCAATTGCAAACCAAAATTGAAGAGGCATATGGAGATCAAGTTATTTAATTAAATACTAATAAGCTTCCCAAAGGCTTGATCACTTTAGAGAATCTATTTGATCCAGAAGATGTAAGTCTAGAGAAGAAAAGATTCTAAGTAAACAAAGCAGACTATACTGAAATAGAGGTGAGTGAAGGGAAAAATTAAAAGTTGGAAATTCTATAACTCAAAGAGAAAAGGAAAGACTAATTGAATTGTGTAAAAAATATGACAGAGTCATAGCCTGGAGCTATGAAGACCTTCATGGATACAATAGAGACATTATTCAGCACACAATAAAACTGACTGAAGGATCTAAACCCATCAGATAGAAATAGAGGCCAGTAAATCTAAGGATTGAGCCTCTAATGGTAGATGAGTTGTAGAAACTTTTAGATTCTAAAATAATTTTTCCAATCAAACACTCAACCTAGGTATCAAATCTAGTACCAGTTAGGAAAAAGAATGGTGATATAAGACTTTGTGTAGATTTCAGAGATCTAAATAGAGCATCTTTGAAAGATCACTATCCCTTGCCCTCCATGGAACAAATTCTACAAATTGTGGCTAGATCAGGGAGATTTTCTTTGCTAGATGGTTTCTCTGGATACAATCAGATTTGGTTGGCCAATGAAGACCAATACAAGACTGCTTTTACTACCAAATGGGGGACATTTGCATATGTTAAGATGCCATTTGGCCTATCAAATATTGTAGCCACTTTTCAAAGAGCTATGGATGTTGCATTTGGGTAACTTATAAATAAAATTATCCTGATTTATCTTGATGACCTTACTATTTTTTCAAAAAATGTTGTTGATCATTTTGATCATTTAGAAGCTATTTTTAAGAAATGTCAAGAATTTGGAATATCCTTGAAACCTAAGAAATGTATCTTTGTTGTCCCTCAAGGCAAATTATTGGGACATATAGTATTTAAAGATGGAGTAACCATAGATCCTAAAAGAGTTGCAGCTATAATGAACCTACCTCTTCCAGTAAATAAAAAAGCAGTTCAATCTTTTTTAGGGAAGATTAATTTTGTCAGTAGGTTCATATCTAATTTTGTAGGCTTAGTGAGACCAGTGACACTCTTGTTAAAGAAAGACCTAGTTTTCAAGTGGACTACAAAAGGAATACAAGCTTTTGAAGGGGTCAAGAAGGCTATCTCAACAGCCCCAGTACTTAGAAACCCAAATTTTTATAAGCCTTTTGTAATGTATGTCTATGGAGGAGAGTTAAGTATTGTTGTTGTCTTAACACAAAAGGATGATAGACATGAGGGAGAACACCCAATAGCTTTTTGTTCAAGAACTCTCAGGGAGTATGAAACCAGATACAACTTTGTAGAGAAACAAGCATATGCTATGGTAAAAGCCCTCAAGAAATTCAGGCATATGGTGTCAAGAAGCAAAATTTTGATACTTGTAGCTCACCCAAGTGTCAGAGAATACATCATGGAGGGAGAAATTATTGAAAAAAGAGCTAATTAGATAACCAAGATCTTTGAATATGATGTAGAGGTCAAACCCACTAAGTTAGTTAGAGGTAGGGGTTTGTGCCAATATATGACTCAAGAGCTTGAAAAGATGATACCTGAAGAGACAAATTCAAAAGAAGAAAAGAAAATTGTATTAAGGATACAAGAGGTAGATCAGGAATCTTGGGTCACAAGCAGGATTCATTTTATGAAATATGGGATTTACCTAAGAGAACTCCCTCAAAATAAGAGAAGATACTATAGGATACAACGAGTTCATTTTATTTTAATTGAATAGGTTCTTTTTAGAAGAAATTTTGATGGCAAATTATTAAGATGTGTAGAAAAGGCTGAGGCTAAGAAAATACTACATGAAATGCATCATGGAGTATCAGGTGGACATTTTTTTGAAAAGACCACAGCTATAAAGATAAGTGAGGTAGGTTATTTCTAGCCTAATTTATTTGCATATTGTTATCAGCTGGTTAAAAAATATCAATCCTATCAATATTATGTGGGGATGAGAAGGAATGCAGCAATGCCCCTTAGTCCTATAATTATGGATGAACCTTTTGCTCAATGGGGTCTTGACTTCATTATAATGATAAATCCAGTGTCTAGTATGGGTCACAAATGGATATTAAATACCACAGATTATTTCACCAAATGGACCGAGGCAGTGCCACTTAAAGAAGCAACAAAAAACGTTATCCTAGATTTTCTAGGGAGTATCACTACTCGCTTTGGGGCTCCTCAAACCATAATTTCAGATAATGCTAAAGCATTTTTAGGGTCTAAAGTATCTGACTTTGCATTAAATCATGGAATATATCTAAAAACTTTCTCCAATTATTACCCTCAGGGTAATGGTTTGGCAAAATCAACTAACAAGACCCTGATTAGACTCATCAAAATAATAGGGGTTGTTAATCACAAAGAATGGCATAAAGTGCTTAATTTAGCACTGTGGGCTGATAGAATCATGCCTAAATAGGTGATCAAAATATCCCCATATGAATTAGTATATGGAAAATCTTTTGTAATACCACTAAGTTTGGAGATTCCTGCTCTCCAACTAATCAAACAGATTGAAATTAAGGAAAATGGCCCCATGCTAGTCAGACTTGTGGAACTTTTGGAAGTTCAAGAAAATATGGATGCAACCCATGATTCATTGGTAAAGCACCAAAAAATAATTAAAGACTATTTTGATAGAAGAACTTCAAATCCCCATTTCAAAATAGGCTCAATTATTTTGAAATGGGATGCAAGAGCCATCAAGCTGAGTCAGCACACTAAATTTGAAGCATTATGGACTGGCCCTTATAAAATTCATGCATGTAAACAAAAAAAATTATTTGAGCTAGAAACAATGGAAGGCAAACCTGAAGAGATTCCTATGAATGGAATCTATTTGAAACATTTTAGTTAGGTTGTGTCCCTGATGCATTATAGTTAGATAGTTTCCCTTCCTTGGTTGCTTTGTTTTCCCATTTTTCTTTCCCACTTTATTTTAAATAAGTGTTCTCTAAACACGTAGTAGTAGCTCAGAGTTTTTTTCAAAATTCTCAATACATTGAATATCTCCCAAATCTTTAAAAATCCCCAAGGTACCTTGCGCTGCCACTTGCATAACGTGTCTATCTCATTTTCCCATGAAGATTGAGTAATATTTGCTAACAGTTATCTAATTTTAATGCTATTTTGAGACTTGATGGGTCAATAAATGCCTCTTAGCAAGAGTTAAAGCTTACAGTTTCTCAAACATTCTTGCATCTACGAGAAAATATCTTGCTACTTGCATTTTTAGTTCCTTGTAAACCTGCTTAAGTGAAAGTGCTTTCTATTTTGCAAAAGTTCATACCAGTTATTACAAAATAGATATAGAGATGGAGGGAGCATAGTCTTTGCAACAAGGAGCTAGGATTTATGAATCCCTTGATAAGTTTCTTATGAGCAAGTCATATGCTTCAGCTCCCTTGCAACCATTGAAGAACTATCCACAGACCAGAGTCCCTGAAATTGGTCAAGCAAGTGACCCAACAAAGATAAAAGATTATGCAAATGGAGTCATGGACCCAATTCTTCAAAGAACTAGTAGTAAAACTCTCAGATAAGGGGCACATCAAAGGTGTCTTTAGAGGGCCAAGGTGGGACAATATGAGACATTTGCAATGAGGATATGGACTTCACAATTGGCATAATTCATTGTCCCAGGTGTGCATCCATGCCCTAACTTGGTCAAACTATGCGTCAACTTGTTCTATGTACCCTCAAACACCATTCAATAGGGTCCATTCATAATGTAGATTACATCGCAGGCTATTAGAGACATGATAGCCCTATTTCATGATAAGATAGCTATGTTTCCCACTGTTGCTAAAATGTAAAGAACATGGGAAAACATCAATACTCAGTTGAGGTTCTTAAGATCCAAATTGCAAATGGGCAATGATGATACTACTGTGCTGACACTACCTATAGCATGAGCCCAATTCACACAAGCTAGCCAAGATGCACTATCTATGATGGCTTTCATCTTTGGAATGAAAGATGATATGGTGGTCTATGGAGAACAAATGGCCATCCTCTTTAGGTTGAAAACCGTCGACAAGACTCAGGAGTATCGGCTTGATTTTTCTAAGTAGATTGCATACTCAATGGTGGAACAACTTGCCCAATTCAAATCAAAATGGGTTTTTAGGTACTCATCTTATTTGTTTCACCTCATGCTATATTAGAACTCTGACATCTTTTCCCAACATATGCATCTTGATATGTATGACCCAAGTTTTAATCTATAAAGGACCACTCCTCTGTCTGCATGGACACATATTTTGTCAAAAACTAGCAATCCATATGAATTTTGGGAACTATTTGTTACCCCTACTTTTTGTCACCTGAGCCTAGAACTAGTTATAAATAGACTATTTCCAAGTGTTTCAAACCTTCTAGCTAATTGCCCAATTCTTTGTGATTTCTTTTTTGGATCCCACCATACAATTATTAGAGTCCATGGTTTTTGTGGGGAACCAATGTTCCTACCTAAGATTTTAACTCTTAGGTTAGCATTCTTAGAGGTCACCAGGCAAGTGTTTATAGTCGATAATGAATATGGCTCTAGGAAGAGGAAGAGGAAAATGTATGACCTCCCATGGATGACAAACAGCATGGTACTAGAAGCTAGAGACGCTGAGATTATTTTGCTTAGAAATTTAGCCTTCCTAGGTTTCCTACTAATCAAAGATAAATGGTTACATGACCTAAATGGTTTTCTAGCTTCATAGATCAGGGCTAATAGGGTTGCTACCAGAATTTCACATGAGGGCTGCCCCTTTTGGGAAAATAGGAAAAATCCTAGGTAAGATACTCCTAGATTTTATGTTGAATTAACGGATTTGCCCCTTCCACAAAATAGACCATGGGAAACTTTATATGATAATTAGAGGAATTTTGATCCTAAAATTAGAATGACTTTTGGCTTAAGAAGGGCACTAAAGAATATATACTGGGATGCTAAGAAAATAGAAGCCTATTGGAAATATAGGCAAGAAATTTTTTAGAAAACTCATTCTTTTGGGAATGTAGACTTAGATGAAAGGTGGGAAGAACTCTGGGATGAGTGCCATCTATCCCCTATATCTATCCCTAACACAAGCAATTTTTTGACACAGGGTGTAGAGCTGAAAGCTAGAGCAGGATCCATCCAAGAATCACAAGCCTCAGGGCAAACTGCATCTGCAGTCGCTGTAACAGTTTGGCCCCAATCTCTTAGCATCATGGAAAAACAAAAGAGTGTGTTGCCTTCACCACCAAAAGCTTCCCCATTAGCATCAGTTATTGAATTTCCCAGTTCCCCACAAGCACCACTGATAGCAGTGGTAGATGTTGGAGAAAAAGAAGCACAGCCAGAAGAAGAAACACTAAGGAAACAAAAAATGCTAAGGTTTCAACTTGAGTTTGAAGAGAGGGAAGAACCCTCATAATGCCAATTACATAGTACTATAGTTGATCCTTAGGTAAGTATCATTCCTCCTCCTCCTTCTCAATCTCTTTCTTCTCCTATAGGCATGATGATTTCCACTATCTAAATGACATCCCCTGCCACCTCCGTCGTGCCCATTTCTCACTTTACCCCATCTATCCCTACTCAAGCTTTATCATTACCTCACTTTTCTCCCTCTATTCCCAAGAAACTACCCCCTCAAATTGCCCATAGCCAATAGTTGGCTATTCCATATGGTTTGCCACAAGGACATCCTTTTGCGGGTGGGCACATTGCCTCTCCCTCTACCTTCCGAACTCAAGCAGATGCTACTAAGAAGGTGAGGGAAGCCCGAAGAGAGAAAAAGAGGATAAAGGAAAATAAGGCCTTGGCTACACCACATTTTTGGTCACAATTTGACCCAATTTAGTAGCAACTGATGGTGACTCATTTCTCACCAAATGTAATAAGCCAAGTGAGTAGATGCAGCCAGAAGACTACACAATGAACATAGTAACCATAGACATGTCCCTATTCAGACCACAAGACAAAATTGAGCTGCTAACTAAATCCACTTCTATAGTTGTTGAAGATTACTTGAAAACATCAAGGAAGTTATAGAAGATAGAGGTTGATCTAGCCAAAGAGAAGGCAAACTATAGCAGTTTGACCACAAAAATTGATAGAAAAGATAATGAAATAGAGAGTCTAAATAAACAGTTGCAAGATATTGTTTCACTTCAGACTCACCAGGCGATCCAGGCCCAAAATGATTCTTTGAAAGTAGGGCTAATGCAAGTAAAGGATGTAGTGATGACCCTAAGGTGAGAAAAGTTAGCATTACAAGGAAAATGCAAGGAAAGCCTACTATAAGTTACTCAATTGCAATAGAAGCTGCTAGATGAATAGAATAATACCACAGCTATACAAGCCCAATTTCAAGCTGAGCAAAAAAAAAGAAAAATAATTGACACTAGAGCTAGCCATTAGGCCAAAGAATGTAGGAGTGTTAAACTTGGTGAAGGAGCTTTATGAATTAATGTGGAAAAGAATCTCTTTAGAGATTATTCAGCTTAGGCCTTCTCTCACCTTCCTGCTAAATGCACAAAAATTGTGCAAAAAGGTGGAGAATTTAGTTGAAAACACTCTAGATAAAGTTTTTGGGAGAGTATTGGACTCTAAAATTTTGTTTCAAAAGCTTTATGATGTAATGGATGGAATGTTGTCAGTAGCAAGAATTGATAACAGAATGGTTGCTGCTAAGCGAGTAAATGAGGTTCTCAATTGTAAATCTGTAGCCATCAATTACAGAGAGCTTCTCAATGTAATGAAAGAAGGAATCAATGAAATGAAACAACACATTGAAGACCTAGTGCAATTAGGTCTTCCTTCTCCATTTCTTGATGACAATATTGTGCTCATGGTTGATGAAATTAAACCTTTGATGTTGGCTAAACAGAATGATCAGGCAATTTTTTAAGATTTAAGGGATGATTCATCATTAGCTGAAGTAGAAGTTGTTTTGATTCCTGTTTCCTAACTCAAATTCAAATTGAAGGCTATGGTTCAAATTTTGCAAAAAATTTCACACAAGGATATTATCAACCTTGATTTAACCTTCAATGAATTGTAGAATAAGCAGGGGTTATCTGATAATGAGTGGTTTGCCTATCAAACAACATTGTTAAAGCTATGATTTTTTGTCATTTTGATCAAGTGGGAGTTGTAGTTTATTTTTGAGTAGGATCAAAAGTCCTTGGGGTCACCAATAATTGTAGAGTAAAAAATACTGTATGTTTCATTTTGATTCGCAGTCGCATGATCCAAATTTTGTCCCTGTACACTTTGGTTTGAGAAGATGGAGTTTTGGCTCAGAGCGTAAGCTCAAATTTATTTTTGCCTCAATTTTGTCTAAGTGTCAAAATTGAGTGGAAGCTACCAAGTGTCATTGACTGAGGCACATTTCATAATTTCTATAAGTTGGTCAGGATGTGCCATGTGTCTCATAGTAACTCAGCAAAGCACGACAAGTGTTGGCATCCACATTTCAAATCTCTTTTGAGCAAAAGGTTTCAATAAGCTAAGTATTAGAATCAAGCAAAAGGTGTCAGGTGGCAACAACAGAAGGTTTCAATGTGCTTTCCTAAAAGCAATAGAAGATGACATGTATCCCCAGCTGAAGAAAGTGAAAGCCACCACGTGTCAACCTACAAATTATCTTCATTTTGTTTCATTGACAAGTAAAGATTGTGGTGGGTCCCGAGTTTTGTTTTGAGGCAAGTGGAAGCTGCCAAGTGTCATCATCTATGTAAGTATGAAATGAGGCCTGATTCTTTCTATAAGTATAGACAGGGCAACGCAGAGATGGACACATGTCACCTTCCACAAGTTTCTCAAAAGGTAGCTAAAGCTAGTGGAGATCACCACATGTCCTTTGTCAAGAATAAGTAGAAAGTGCCACATGTCCCTGTCCCCTTTTTGAAGTTGCTCAGGTGAGAACTACTTTGGGTCCCATTTTCTATAGAAGTTGTTTAAGTTTTGGGAGAAATAGTGGTGACAGATGTCAAGGATTGAACACCTCTAAGTGAAGACACATTAAAAGTATAGGTTATGCAAAAAGTGTCATGTGTCTTCAGTAAGTGTTGTGGAAGCCATCAAGTGGCATGTTTTGATGCCTCCTAACTAATAAGAAGGTTTTCAAAAAATTGGCCAAGTGTCCTCTGTTTAATAGAAAGGAGCATCCTGTGTATCTGTTTCAGCCAATGAACTGCAAGAAGATAGAACATTTTAGAATCTAAGAAATATCTTCTATTAGACACTTTTAGTTTGGTTAGAGTTTAGTTGGTCATTAGATTGAGAACACACAGATAATCTAGAGTGAATCTAATGCTATAAAGAGGGGTATAGAGATCACCAAAAATCATCATCAGATAATTGGAGAGAATTTTCTATGAGAGACTATTACCAAGAGTTTAGACTTTTAGAGTTGTGATCAGGGATATCATTTTCCTTTGTTCAATTTTATTGAATTGGAAAGTTTATGTAACTGTGCATGTTTTTGTGCCTTTTATGTAACTGGAGAGTTAATAAGAAGACTGAGTTATGTGCCTTTGTTGGTGTTTTCTATGTCATTGCAAAAGTAGTCTAAGCTGTGAGCTTCTATTTCTATTATTTCTATCTTTTACATTGATCATGCCTTGTTCGCTCTTTAATGTAATTGAATCTTACATATAGTTTCACTATGCTCAGAATTAAGGGTCAAATTACATTCAGGCACATCACCATAGTTAGATTTTCTTTCTTTGCATTTGTGTTTCTATTTAAATTCCTATCCCTTTCCTCACAACAGTCAATATAAAGAAGAGACCAGCTTCTTAAAAATTTGGAGGTCATTTCAAGTTACAAGTCCCACATTCTTGAAACTTCCCATTGTTGGTGTTAGAAGCAAAGCACAATTTTAACCATCAACATATGCTTTATGAATTCTTGTGATGATTGATTAAGGATCTCAAGGATTGGAAATAAAGTTTGGATTATCTTGAATCATTGATTCACCCCAATCCCTCTTAGTGATTATACCTATAACATAATGTAAACCTTTATTAGATTTTGTGAAACTTGTCCACTTGGAATACATTTTGCAAGAAGGGATAGTGTCAATTGGAGCAACAGATGTAGAGACATTAACTAAATGAACAAAAATGGAAATAATAGGGCTACCATCTAAAATAATTAGAGTAATGACAACTGAGGTGATAGTTGGAGTGATAACTGAAGAAAATGAAATTATAGTTGAATTAATATAGATATCAATGGGAACAACAATAATATTAACTAAAGAAATATTGGGGGTGTCCTCCTAGCTTATTTTTATATTTAAAATAGGACCTTTCTCCTCAATTTTTTTTGTTGCCTTAATTGTAATAGAGATAGTAGCAGTGATGTCAAGAAATGACACTCACCTTATATATTATTATCATAGAAATAACATTCATTTATATATTATTATAATCACTTTCCCATACTTAATAGTGTAAACTCCTTATATGTTGAATAGGTTTAATGTTGTGGTATAACTTCTATGATTTGTAATATAAATAAGTCTGATTTAATGATTTTTTCATATGGTTCTACCAATTTTTAAATGTATAATGCCTTAGATACCTATAATAATAAAGGAAAAATAATATTCAGTATGTTTATTATAACCTATAGCAACTGGGTTGCAACTTGTATATATTGGGTTATAACACTAACATCTATATTATAACTCATAGCATTTGTGTTGTAACCCATATCATCTATTATGAAGTTTGTAGTAGCTTATGTGTAACATGTAGCTGATATTCTTCAACACATATCAACTTAATGTTCATCAACACAAAAAAAGTTTATGTTCAACCTATAGGATATAAAATAGTCATCTCCAACATGTAATAGTAGTTTTAGTTGTTGTTTCAAACCCGTATCATGGTTGGATCATTCACATGATCACCCATAATATTTTTTGATTGTGGATTTCTATTACTCCCACATTGTTGGGAGTTAAACAATTTTTTAGGATAATTATTATTATTTAATTCATACTCTATTTTTGGGAGTTGAATATATTTATCTATGGTATTCTTAGATTTACTCTCTCCATGACTTGAAGAAATTAAAAAATTATTTGAGGGAGTGATTATTTATTCTCCTATTTTTAAGATATATTATTACAATTCTCTTGAATATGGTTAAAATTTGTAACTTATTTTATTTATGTAGAGTTTTATATGTGTGTTTGTAACCACCTAAATATTAGGAAATCTAAATAAGTTATGCCCTTTCTATTTAATAAGGGGGGATGTACATTATAGATGGGAAATAGTCAAGTAGTAAAGAGTGAAAGTTGGAATAAAGGACCCTATATGTAGAATTATCTTGTAATCTTTGCATGGAAAATTGGTACGTAATTATTAATGCAAGATATTTGATTTGAATTAATTATTTACTAGCAAAGAAGGAATCAAAACGTAAATACAATTGAATCAAGGCCCACTCACGAGGAGTTGTGGTTAATATTCTCATGCTTTAAATTAGTTTATCTTATTTTGCATGATTTATTTCCTTCTTATAATTTAATTAAGGTATGTTTTATTTAATTTTAGAAAATTAATTTTGTATATGTAATTTACATTTGAGGGTGTGTCTTTCATTTTTTTTTGTGTACTTTCAATTTTTTATGGGAAGCTTCCAAACCTTAGATTAATAGTTCATTTATTTTATAGAAATTTACTTCATGCAAGTGTGATTTCATTTATATCGTTGTATTTTTATGTAATTTAATTTACACAAAAGTGTTTTCCTATACATAGCCTATAAAAACCTCAACCTTTAAATGAGATTAGTGTTTCACATACAGTGTTGACATCTTTCCAAGTAAACAGACACTGTGTCGATAACTAATGAAAGTAGCTTAATCAATAAACTAAGTGGTTCCCCATAGAATACTTATATTAGATTGTATGTGAGTGATTGGACTATGTTAGTTTAATTTGAGATTTGATTTTTTTATCATTTTGGTATTTTTGTTTTGAGGATAGGTGTTAAGCATTAGTGTCCTAGGAGGTTGAGATAAATTTCCTACTTTCTAGCTTAAATTTTCTTGTTTTTATAGCTTAAAATTTATGGTTTTCTTTATTTAAAATTTCTCACTTTTAGGGACTAATATTTCATGCCGTCTAGAATAATTTTACTACTTTATCATTAAATTTTAAATTTCCACAAACTATATATAGTAAAAATATAAATCCCCATTTTAAACAAACCCTATGTAAGGCAAGGAAAAATAAATAAAATAATAATAAATAAATATATAAATAAAATAGGAGGGAGATTGAGTGATTAAATATAGCAAGAGAGATCTTCAAGGGATATATTATACTTTCATATTTCTCATCAACATTCCCATAGGTGTTACACCCATGAGGAATATTCACCCTTATACATTGGATAATTTAGTGGGAATGGTAAGCAAGGACTCGAACATTTTTTTCTTTTGAGTTTGACATCTTGTATCACAGTTACAACTATAATCAAGATGCCTAAATGTTGAAGTTATTTCTATCCACTCTTAAATATACGACCCTCAGATGGTTCATGAGGTTCGCAAAGAATAAGATTACAAAATACAAGGATAATAAGGATAAATTCCTTTTCAAATACCAATACTAGTACAGAGGAAAATATTCTAGGGAAGATGACATATTCTAGATGTCTCAAAAATAATATGAGTCCCTAGAATATTATATGTAAATATTCTTGTTTAGCCTATAATTGTCTAAAAAAAATAAGTTGGTTCATGAATTTATTAAACTAAAATTTCTAAAATGAATAATCTAAGAATGTCTATAAGTTATAGATCTTATGGGTAGTGTGGATGTTTCAAAAAAATCATTTGATAACAGAATTATTTTGTGTAGGAATGACCCTCTATCTATGATGAAGAAAACGCTTGGCAAGAGGCCATTATCATCCTCCAATCTACCAATGAAATCTCATAAATATAAATTATTAATTTTTGGTCAAACATGAAAGAATAAATTGTCAATCATTTAGATACACAAATGGATACACTTCATATACAGAGGAAATAAGTAGAATAAGAACAAGTTTTGGCTATATATTGCTCATATTACTTTAGAGATAAAATGCACTATAAATGCCATATTGCTCACATAAATGAGATAAATTTTGAATAGTTTTAAAACCATTCATGGTAGCCATAAAACATGAAGTATCAATAGTACCCACTTTCTAATCAATAGAAATAGACATGGAAAGGAAATCATCCATGTTTTAATATAAGTATTAGGTTGCAACAACAATAACCAAACTTAAAAAACATTAATTTGCAATGCCAAACAACCCTGTTCTAACTAGAAATGTTGGTATAGGGTGGTACAAGAATATGTAGATGGTTATTTCACACCAAGAGATAGAAACACTCAAAGCAATGATTCAAGAGATACAAAATAAAAAAAATTGATGCCTACAAAACTTGTGCATAAGGAAGGGGAATCTACAATAATCTATTTTGCATTGCATAATTTCATGGGAATAGTGATCAAGGACTCTAACATATTTATTTTTGAGTTTGACATACTGTATTATAGTTACAACTATAATCAAAATGCCAAAATGTTGTATTTGTAACCACTCTTTTAGATATAGCCCTCAGATGGTTCATGAGGGTGGGAAAGAATAAGATTACAAACTAGAAGGGTATGAAAGAGCAATTCATTTTCAAATTCTAAGACTACTACAAAGGAAAATATTTTAGGGAAGATGACATATTTTGGATGTCTCAAAAATAAGATGAGTTGTTGGAAAATAATATGAAAATATTTTTGTTTAGCCTACAATGGTCTAAAAAAAATAAAGTAAATCACAAATATATTAAATTAATATTTATAAAATGGATAATATAATAATGTCTAAAATCTCTAGATATTATGGATAGTGGGATGTTTTAACAAAAAATTGAAAACATCACTCTTTTATGTAGGAATGACTCTCAGTCTATGATGAAGAAGACCCATGGTAAGAGGCCATTATCATCTTCCAATCTACTAATGAAATCTCACAAATATAAAATTAGAAATTTTTGGTTGAATATGAAATAAGACATTATCAATCATTTAGCTACACAAATGGATAAACTTAATATACAGAGGAAAGAAGTGGAAGAAAAATAAATTTTGGCTATATATTACTTTGATTTTTGTAGAGAGAAAGCATACTATAGATTTCATATTGCTCGTATAAAGGAAAAAAATTGAAATAGTTTCAAAATGATTCATGGCAGCCACATAACATGAATCATCAACAATACCCACCTTTCAATCAATGAAAACAAAGATGGAAAGGAATTCAGATATACTTTAATAGAAGCATTAGGTTGCAATAATAAAATCCAAACCTAAAAAACATCAATTTGAAATTTCAAGCAACCCTACTCCAATTGGAAATGTTGGTATAGGGTGGTAGAATAATACAGAGTTGGTTATTACACACCAAGACATAAAAACCCTCAAATCAATGATTCAAGAGCTACAAAATTAAAAAATGATGCTTACATAAATTGTGTATGGGGAAGGCCATCTACAATAATGTATTTTTTAAATAATCCTAATTTTATTGATAAGGGAAGTCTATCTACACTTGTACATATAAACTTGTGTACACCTTTTGACGTGAGAAGCCTACATGTATAAAAATATCTTGTCTCAACCTCTATATCTTTGATTATAAATATATCTACATATGTTAAAAAAAAGGATAAATTTGAATTTGTCCCTACACCTATTGGTATATATTGACTTTTAGAGTTTGATATATCACCTTACAGTGAGAAAATATAATTAGTATTAATGACTCCTATGAAAAATCACAAACCTACTAGTAGAAACCAACTTGTAGTGATTATGTCTATATTAAATCATGTAGTTGTTGATAAGGAATGAAAATATAAAATATTTAATACTTTACGTGTTGATGAGAATTACTCATGAAAAATGCATGAACATCGTAATAAAGGAAGACTGCCTATGCTCATGCTAGGAAAAGTGCCTATGGGAAAGGGAGAACTTTTAGCAAAAAAACACATATAAAAATATTTATGGCTATGACTATATAAATATCAGGATTTCTTAGTGGAAAAATTCAACATGCATTATCTATAAATCATACATATGTTGATGAAAAATATCAACTCGTAGCAATTGACATTGTGTTCACCAGTACATTTATTTATAGTGTTGATCCTATAGTAACGACCTCTACATAAATGTTTGTACCAACTAGTAAGAACCAACATATGGAATTTCTTATAGGTAATTTATAAACCAATTTGGATGCAATTTTTATTAATGAAAAATGGCCTATAAAGAGTCTTCATATGTTGGATTACAAGGAAAAACAACATGCATATGTTTTTGCATCAAAACCCACATATGCTACTGGTGGAGAAAACCATATAAAAGAAGTGGAAATGATGCCTTTTTGGAATAATTTAGACACAAATAAAATTGGTTTAATAGTGAATAATTTGAAGCTATGGGATAAGGAAAAAATTCTTGGCTTCAGGGGTTACACCCCTTAACCTTGCCTTGTATTGTGATAGGGAGCCTGCCCAAGGCACTACCAAATTCCAAAATCAAAGAAGAAAATTGTGGAAGAACTACACCAAAAAAAACTATTGTTTTTATGACCACCATTTCTAATGAATATAGTTCAAATGTATCTATTTTATCATTAGTAGTATTAAATTTAACTGTATAAATTATTCATGTTTTTAAATATGAAAGTATAATTGAGGAATTTTTATGAGAGAGAAATTTTAAAAGGCAACTAATATACTATTATTTTATTGTCTATTAATTTCATTACTATAAAAAAAAGGGTGAGTGTTAATTAAAAGATGATTGAGAAATGAAGGACAACATACATAAGGAATCTTTATCTACAAATGAGACTCAAGAGAAAGAATCTCAAAGAGGAATTTGGACGCCAATATAAATAAACCTAGGTATTTTTCTTAGATTTTTGGTATTTAATGTTTTCCATAATTACTATATATTTCATTTTTGGAATTCCATCCCACCTCCATCTCATATTTTGCAAAATTGACCACATATCCAATGGCTAAGATTTCAAGGGCACTTTTGGAAGCCACCACCTTAACATTAATAACCAATAAAAATTTGTGATTAACAAACATTTACAACCATGGTAGGATGTAGCCTTTTAAATACCTAATAACCTAACCCAACATCCTCATATATTATTTAATAGTTTATGCCTAACCTACATATAACCCAATAACAAACCAACACAATGGGTTGTAACAAAAAATGATGACATTCCCAATCCCTAAATTCCATCCACATCCAAGGATTATAGTAGGCCCACACATGTTACTTATAATAGTCAAACCCATTTAATAATTTTTCTAAGGCCACAATGAACATACCATTACTAATAACAAGCCAATCCTTGAACCACATCCATTCACAAGTAAGGTTGTACTAATTTGTTTTTTAAGATTTTTCTTTTCATAAATACTTGAATCATGTAAGGAAAAAGCCTAAGTAAAAATTTGAATTTGTACATAACATATAGCATGTTAATGTCTATATTCCATTATTTTAGAGTTATTAAGACCATATCTATCCATAAAAAGGTCATCCAAGAGTTATGCTTAAATAATCCCAAACATAAGATATAAGTTTTTCAAATAGTTTAAGTAACTTGGACAGCTTATTTATCTTTTTCTTACATTTTTTATTTCAGGCATACTAAACCATTCAAAATTGTTTTATATATACACATAGATGGATTTATCATCAATTACATCCTTAAGAGTATCCATAATTGATAAAATAGTGGAATAAAAGCAGCACCAAGGCTTTCACCACAATCCTTCTCTCTCCTAATTGTTGGAGCAACCAACGACCAAACTTGAGGGGAATAGCTCATAGTTTTCATGATAAACTAGCACAAATCCCACTTAGAGAGGCAGCCAATAATTATTTTAGAGACCTTGGTTTACAAAACAACTTGTCATTTCTTTTTATCCTAATAATAATTTATGCAATTATGATATTTTTGTGTTCATCCATAGATTTAATTATTTTTTAACACATGGTATATATGTTGTATATGTTTGTTGTTATGATTTAAATATTTTAAGTTATTTTTATAATATTTATCATGTTTAAATTCATAATTAAAAAAATGGTAATCTATAGCAACTACAACTTTTCCTATAAAAAAATACAAGTTTCCTATAGTAACTATAGACTATCTTGTATTAAATGCTACAAACAACATTTTCCATGTATCAAATATAATTTTTCCTATATCAAATATAGGATATCTTATAAAAACTACTATATCATGTATCTTATCTATAGAAACGTTGGTATCTTGATGCAAATTATTTTTAAAATTTTTTATAGATTAAATATGGTGTCAAAAAGCTAACATATCTTTTTACACATACTAGATATATATAGAGTCAAAGAGAACATGAGTTTTTGCATTTTTAACACTTCATTGTCTCTTTTTTAAGTCTAATTTAAATTTTTAAACTTCAATTTGTTTCATTAAATTACATAAACATTTACATTATATAAAATATACAAAATTATACATATGTCACACACAAAATTTACAAAAATTATTTTGAATTATCTTTTGAATCCTCCTAATAACATAATGGGTTCACAAAATCATAGAGATGATTAGAGGACTCTATCATGAAATCATATGAACTTACATCATGTCTCTACCCTTTATTATTTATGTGCAATGAATTTGAACACTTTGCTTCCCCTTAAGAATGATTAGTTCCTCTTAAAGGATGCATCCAATAGTGTGTAGGTTGGGATATTTTTATGTTTTTGATGACTAAAGAAAGGTTGGTATTAAGTTTTTAGTACCATTTAGACATGACCCTAAATTTTGTATGTTGATTAGGTGTTCCATTCAAAATTTACACATTCTACTGAGCAAATTTTGCACCCTAAAGTAGTTTTTATAGAATAGGATTATGGAGAAATTTAGTTCATACATTTAATACGTAAAACAAATAACAAATCATAAATAGCTTAACATGATGGTCCTACTCCCTCAAGGGGCATGGATCAATAGAGTCAAGAATGTTAGACAAGAAAACATGGATAATGCCTTCCCCAAGTTACCCTCCTCCAAGATTGGTCCTTTAACCATGTTTGTACCTAGATTTGGTGCTCTAAGTCTTTATCTATGTGGTAGCATAAGTGCCTCCATACATCTCTCCTTGCACAAATGGATTTGGCTCTTGATTTGATCAATGTTGAAAGGATGAGTGAAGCTATCTAGAGATATTTTGTTTTTCAACACCAAAAAGAGCTTATTGAAGATATTCCTACATAATAACATTACACAAAAAAAGCTTAAAGGTTATGGACATGGCACATGCATTTATAGCTTCTCAAAAATGAGGTAACTTATTTTTGGCCCTCCATCTCAAGATCAAGATGGAGGGTCACAAATCCACTAAATATTGGAGGTACAAGCAATAAATATGGTCATTAATATTTGGAAGAGTGGAGTATTAATAAGGCATGGGTAGCCTTAATCCTGATATTTATCTCCATTAATGCTTTATGGATGGAACCCCTATGATTATGTCATAGGTGACATCATGGCTCAGATATTTTTAATTATTAATTTCCAATAATAGATATTCAATAACTTTCCATATATTTATCATTGAAGCTCTTAATCAAGTTTGCTTTGCTTAAATGATTTCACTTAGGCTTTTGAAATTCTTAGAAATTGGTTGCTTATTTAATTAGAAAGGTCAAAATTTTCAATTTTCTTAGTCTTAATTTGACTTAAGTTGAATTAGAGGAAGGTGTAATTACATAAAGTGTAATACCCCAGTTAGGGTAGTATAAACATGAATTGGCACGTACATGTGATATGTGTGATTGAATTAGAGGATTTTAGTGGTCCAGAACATTATTTTGATTGGTATATATTTGATTTCAAGTGAATAAGGAGAATATAACAATTCTAAAAAATTCATTTCCCCAATCATGGATACATGGATGTGAATTAGTGCATGTATGTGACATGTGCAACTAAATTATAGCATTTTGGTGATTTTGGTGTAGTTTGCGTGTTATTGTATAAATTCATTTATATTTTTAATATTAGCATGATAGTGATAGGAATTAGATGTCTACATTTTTCCCCTATTTGATAATCCATGGTGATACATTTGGTTAAAGCAATAGTTTTTCAAAAAATAAAAAGGTCACTTAAAATGATCATAATTAGAAGAAAATGCATTCCCACCTTATATTAAATTATACATGAGTTGTAGAATAATGGGGTTATAAAAATTCCCTAAACATAATTTGGATAACCCATTATTCCCCCTCGAAG
Organism: Torreya grandis; assembly: GCA_037957365.1. Classification (NCBI taxonomy): domain Eukaryota; kingdom Viridiplantae; phylum Streptophyta; class Pinopsida; order Cupressales; family Taxaceae; genus Torreya; species Torreya grandis. Next base: position 2,757,329 of record JARHVA010002028.1, on the reverse strand, counting down.
GGAGAATGGAGAAATTTTAATTATGATGGGTTGGCCCTCAATCAGAAGAAAGAAACATATAATTCAATAAGAGAGGCTAAAAATGGAATAATTAGAATATAATGGCTTGAAAATGGATAAATGAGGCTAAAATAGTCTCTCGTGAAGAACCAAGGTAATAATAAGTCCATGAGCGGAGATTAAATTAAAATATGGAAATGGATGTGTATTTGTTTGCCATGATTCTTATATGATAATGTATGCTAACATTAGGACATGCACATCCTAAATTAATATAGAAGTAGCCATAAATATGGTGTAAATGAATGGATATCATGACTCAATACGTAATCCAAGAGATGCATGTCTTGAAGTAACAAGGATAATCATGCTTATTTCTAATGTTTGGATCAAAGTTGGAGGATGATATCTTGGTTAGGTAGCAGATATGCAGGATGGTGCTTACAGAGATTTGATATCTTCATTTGGTACCACATTGATTTGTAAGATTAGAGCACTTGGTGTTTAATATGGAAAACTAAATTATGCATCATAATTATTAAAAACTTATAATAATAATAATAACGTATTTCAAATTGTGAATGGACCAGTTTGAATGTGAATATTTACAACTCAAAATAATGATATAAATACCAAAAGCTAAGTTGAAAACATTTATGTTTGAACCAAAAATAAAAATAAATAACTAAAATTAAATACAAAACATAATAACCCTGATAACAAGATATGAATTATCAATACTTAAGTGGAAACATGAATATATAAACACAAACAATCTAAATACATAAGTAAACAACTCAATCCCAATTTAAGATAAGACTCAAATAGTTTTAAAAATGTATGTAAACATGACATGTAAAATAAATAAGCACACAAACCAATAAATAAAATACATAGAACATAATGAAATGAAGACAAAGAGACTCAATGTAAGCAATCAACAATTTTGCATGTGTAGTGAATAAGGTGTTACACTTAGAGTATAAATAGGTTACTGAAGCAAGGGGAATAGAAGAATAAGAAAGGGGTGGTTGAGATTCACCAAAGTGTTCCTAAAAAATTAGCATTTCCTAAATAGTCTAAAGGGACCTCAAGCTGATGTAGTTCTCCCTAGAATTAAGAAGAATAAATATGATGATAAGTATAATAAATTATTAGAGGAAAGATAGGAATGGGCTTGTAAAATTATGACAGTATATAGGTCCAAAATTACTAGAAAAATTTTGAGAGCGTAAAGGCACAAGGTATAGTAACATGAAAATAAGAGTGTCTGACATGACCTGAGATGTCTTATGCATCTGAGCACTATCTACATAGTCCATGTGGACCTTATGCTAAGGTAGTTCTCCCAGAAATAGGTGTGTAGTGAAAGAATAACAATGATGAATAGAATAAAGGGGAAACTCACATAAAAGATGACATGGATTTATAACTCTCATGGAGATTTTAAGCCCACCTTAAAAAAAATTTTGGGTTTTTTGAATAAGGAAAGTAATGAAATATGTCCAAATATACAACAAACCATCTAGCAAAGGACCCTAGTCCCTAGGTAGAGGCTCAAATAAAAGCTAAAGTAGTTGGAATGGTGTTCCTACAAACCAACTATATAATATGAGATCTATGGGAATACCATGCAATAATAAATAAGAATGAAACAAGACATAATGGATAAATAATAATAGTGGGAGAAGATTTAATAAGTATCAGGGAACTATTGAATGGGTAAAACCATATGTTGACATACCCTGAGATACTGACCTAGAAAAGATGTTTGTTGATGTTAATGTTGATATTGATGATGATGATGATGATGATGATGATGATGATGATCACTCAAAATTACCTCTAAAATATTCATTAAAAAAATTTACATGCTTGTTGGTTCATAATCAATATCATGACTGGTAATAGAATCAGAATGGCCTAGAAGACTAGGTGATATAAAGTAAGAATGGTTTAGGAATATAATAAAAAATAAAGTTCTAATAGAATTAGAATAGTCCATGTAACAATTAAATGGTATAGGTAATTTTAAAATGGTTTAGGTAATAATATCATGGTCTAGGGGAAATGATATGGTCTAGGGGAAATGAAATGGTCCAGGGGAAATGAAACAGTCTAGGGAGAAATAAATGGTCCAAGTAAGTGAGTAAAAATAGTCCAAGCAATGATATAGAAATTATCTAGGGAGAATGAAATGGTCCAGGTAGGTGAGTACAAACATTCTAGGTAACAAAATAGAAATGGTCTAGGTAATAATAAAGGAATGTTTTAGGTAATAATGTATAAATGATCTAGATAATGATATGTAATGAGTACCCTCAAATCAAGGGCTCTTATAGACAATGGAATAGAATAAAATTCAATCATGGAAATGTTTAAGGTGTAATATTTTCATGGGTTCTTCAAGCTCTTGTCCATCTAGATTAGCCAACCTATATGCCCCATAACCATAATCTGAAGTGACCACAAATGGACCCAACCAATTGGACTCAAATTTTCCTTTATTTTTATGCTTGGCATTGGTATTTTTCTGATTTCATTTTAAGACCAAGTCACCAACTTAAAATTCTCTAGGGAGAATGCATTTTTTATATCAATGACATATCTTGTTTTGATAAGCTTGTAAATTGTATAAGGTGGTCCAAAAATTAGAAGCTTTAACTCTTGTAATCTTTAAAATTTATATATTATTCATCATCAATAATGTCTTATAATGAGACTTACAATTATTTTAACTTAATCTTGATGAGAATAATGATCTCTGAACCAAAGACTAAATAATATGGCTTATCTCTCATAGGGGTTAGGTGACTAGTGTGATAATCCTAGAGGGTGAGGAATAACTACAAGTGTTAATCACATCTATAATCATGAATAATCTTCTTAAGGATTATAATAATGGTCTTTTTATATGCCTTAGCTTGATCATTACATTGTGGTTTATATGTTGTGGAATGTTTATATTTGATCTTAAATTGGGTTTAAAGGGATTTGACTTCTTGGTTCTTGAAAGACATGTTATCACCCAAATTTTCACCCTTTGAAGGTTATTCAAACCTTAATAATTTGGGGTAACATGAAAACAATCCTAGGTTTTGGGTGGCCTAATAGGTGGATTGAATCTCTATATTATAGGGCTAGATCCCTTTGATGTATCAATTATGCTCACATATCTACACTACTATATTTTAAGATAAAGGGATAGGGATAACATGAATGAAACCTAACTAAGGAGGTGATACACCAAACTAATTAACCACTACTAACTAGTTGCATATACACATCAACTATGAGACTAGTTTGAACATATACTACTCATAATATGAATCTCCTACATCAATTTGAAGTATGATGAATTCTTCGGTTATGAGGGCTAATAAAGAGGTCTAAAATGACACTAATGAATTAAAAAACTCACTCAACCCTTACACTACACTTGAACACTTCACATGACCTACAAGAGAATCTTTATAACTACATATCAGTGTTTAAATAAGATAATGTGTCAAGAAATATTAATAAAATCACTTAAAAATATCAACTATCCATAGAAACATACTAATTATAGTCATAAAATGAGGTAAAACTAGTAGTTTTCATTAATCAAAGGCATATAAATGAGCAAGTCTTTGCTATACTCAGGTAGATGATCCTTTTCAAGCCCTTCAATTCTTTTGTTTTTTAATAAGAGAGGAGGAAAGAGAGAGAACATGTTTTTAGAAAATCATTATGACCATTCATCATTAGATTAATTAAAAAGAGAATAAATTTGACACTAATCCCATTGAAAATGTGTTGTCATCTTCTTTCTTGAACTTTATGGCCAAATTTTGATGAGTTTACTTCATGATGAGTGGTGTAGGAGGTTACTTAGACAAATTTGAAATTATTGAATACAAATCATTTCTAAAGAGTTACATATCTCCATCTTGAGGGGAGTTAAAATTCTCTTGATAGACACTTATCATAGTTTATAACCTTCCTTGCCAATTATCTTCTTGCAATGTTTCTTCACTAAGTATCTTACATTTGAACTTCAATTCCTAATAATACTCTCTTATAACCTCATGACCTATTTTCTTCATCAAAGTTAAGTTTATGTTTTGAGAATCATTACCATTTTTTATTCCTTTTAGACCTTGCAGAGATAGTATTATATACTCCCAAAGATGTTTTGAAAGCCTTTTAAACTCAGTTATTTGCAACATGTCTACCCTTTACTCTCTTGACACAAAATGAGTCATGTATCTTATAATATCAAATTGTGACCTATATCAAGACTTTAGGGGTTGTTTGAAGGTAAACACATGATGAAAACACTTTAGTATTTCCTTAGATAACTTCCTCAACTAATAAGTAAGTCTTATTTAGTTGAAAAGCCTGTACACAAACACAAAAGGAAGATTTACAAACATTTTTCCATACAACAATAGTACACACATGATAAAAGTATGCTTAGATAGGTTTTTTAGATAGGTATATAGGTCATCCTATTGATTTATAGGTCTTTCCAATCCATTTTAGGTGTTTGAAACCATTATTTATCCCATTGGGTCATCTTAGGGGATTAGGCAGGGTTTAGAAGAGCTAATTTTATTAACAATGGTTCATAAAGTTGAGGGACTCAACTTATGAAAAAATGCTACATTTTGAAATTAGGGGAACCTTTCAAATATCATTAAATATCACCTGGTCCCATGCATAACCTCCATGTTCTAATCAAAATATTATGCCACCTCAAGCTCCTACGAATGTTTTGAGCTAGTTTTAGAGTGTTTAATCTTCTTAAATATTGTTTATACTGAATAGTGATTTGATCCATGAACTATGGCATAGAATTATAGTATAAAATTATCATTCACTCCTCAAATATCCATTCCCTCCCATTCATTTTTTCAATGATGTTTCTAAGGTTCAAAATAGCCTCTCAGGTAGTGGAGACCTATTTGAGAGCTTAAAGAGGGTGATTTGGCCTAAGAAGGAATGAATTTGCTTTTTTTAGCCTCAAACACCTCCTTGAGGTATTCTCAACCTTTCATGAGACATAAAGTGTATTATACACTATTCCACTCTTCAAACTCACTGCAACTTGGATGATCCCATAGCTAAGGTTTAAGGGTAGTCTTCTTGAAGTGACCCTAATAATGTTAATTTGGTACCTTATTCATATTTAAAATGTATTAAACTTCATATAATTTTTAATCCCAAATATTCCTCATTCCCTAAAACTTTCCAATTCCCCAGATCACCTTAAAACTATAGATTTTCTTCCTTCTTACAACGATAAACCTATAGGTGTTCATTTAGGTCCAAGATTGTAACTTTGAGATGGAATCCTCTTCAAAAGCGGTTTAACATTAGGGTGATATTAATAAGTATTATAAGGATAATTCACAATAATATTTACCTCCCATGTTCTTCCCTAACTTCATTCAACATAATAAAATGCATTTTCCCTTATAATTTGTATAAGGCAGGTTTATAGGTGGTTGCTTGGAATTCTTGACTATGTTAACCTAAGATTAAGAATTATTTTGTTGGATTTAAACTTCTTAATGATTATAATATGGAAATAAACCTTACATAATCTCTCTTTAACATATTCCAACCTCTTTTCACCTCCTATCACATTACAATAATCCCTTCCCTCTCCTCTACCTGTAATAGGCCTATAGGTAGCCATTAGGCCAAACACCTTCATCTTCATTATGTTTTTGTTGATTGAGCCTATTTAATCCATTTGTGTCATATTTTAAAATGTTTTTAATTGTTTTTATATCTTCTCATCCATCCAATGGGATTATATCACCTTGAATATCCACCTGAAATCCTCATAACCTTCTTGGTTTACCCAGTTCGCTTCTTAGGTTCACACAGCCCGTCTCTTAGGCTCTACCAAATACCTCTCCTTATTTAATGTAAAACCAATGAGTATGTGAGCATAATATTTATATGATGCACATTTTGAGTCGTGTTTATGGTTTGGAAACCAATTTCATATTGGTTTCTATAGGATGACACTTAGGATCCTTGAGATTCTCCATACTACTTCAATGTGCTTAGATCATCCATCAATTAGGAGAAATGATATGTTATTTTTTATTATCAAGAAATACTCCTTAAATATTCTCATTAGTTATTTCATACCCTATGTACCTTTATATAAACTTCACAACTTATGTTTCTATCTCAACCTTGAGCTTCTAGCCTAGTTTCTCACACTATCTTGTAGGTGTACATTTAGGTTTGCTGACTATTAAGTGTTTCATGTGATCCAAAAAGCACTCTAATATTGTAAACTTCTATCAAGAGGTTTATAAAAATTATTAAACCCCTTAAAAATCATTTTCACCTACAAATTTTATATTAGATCTCATCAACACATAAGTAAATCTATAGGTGTTTGTGTTAGGATTAAAACTTCTTATTTTTTACCTCCTTACTGATCTCTTCCCCTATGATGGTGAATAAAACTTGAATAAGTATAGAGAGAGTAGTGAAAAAATATATAATACCATATTAGAGCCTCATTATAAGCCCTTATTTCATCTCTCCATGACCTCAAAAAGGCCTACATTAGAGTATCACCTTTAACTATTCCCTCATACAAATATCTTGATATTTGATTTTTCATACATGCCAAACTTGTAAGAATGATGTGAATATGTCTGATGGGCCTTTAAAATATTTAATTTGGCACATTTAGTTTTCACTTCCACTCAAAATGCCTAAAACTAATCTTTTATGGTTTTGATATGGTTTAAGATCACCCTAAAGTCTTAGAGATTGTTCATAAAGGAGGGTGAATGGATTAGATAACTAATGCCACTAAATGGAAGGCTGATATAGTCTCTTTATCTATCCAATATATTATTTCACCACACTCTCTCCTCTATATATAATGAGCATATTAAACTGGCCATTGAGAGTCTATCAAGGGCTCAATGGAGATTATGATGCATTTATTTCCTTATTTAGATTTTTGAAAGTTTTTTTGTTTATGAAATTGATATGATGGAGGTGAAGAGACACCTTTACATGCATTTACACCTGAATATGGACCCTTCATGATCATATAAGTGACTAAAATTACCTTCTTTAAAGTGATTCATTCTCTTTTATATATTAAATTGCAAGAATGCATGACTATAATCCCTCTCTAAGCAACTCCTAACATTATTCATGTTATAAACCTTATTTATATGCTTTAAATTTGAAAATTTACATACAATACCTCATATTTGGCCAAATAAGTGAATTGATAGACCTTGGAATGCATTGACATGTGTAAATGAAACTAATGCATGTGTGATAGCTTTATGAGGTGAACATAAAGCTTTATAAGACCACTTTTGACTTAAAATGACCTTTTCACCATTGTCTTTAATAAGCCATGCAATAATGAGGATTTAGGAAGGCTTAAATTGACCATAATGAAACCTTGACCTCTTTAAAACCCTTAAAATATGCTAAGTTACCTTAAATCCCTCAAACAAGGCTAAAATGCTTCAAACAAAGCAACCAAGGAATGGAAATACTTTAAGGATAATACATCATGACATAGACCTGGGACCCTCTAAACTAACCTTGATGGCTCTAGAAACACATGAGGAAGTCAATACCTTAAATAATATTAAGCAAGGCTTTAAGTGACCATTGGAAGAACATTACAAGACCAGGATGGCTATCAATTAAGTAAATAAGCCATATAAAGGAAGTTTTGAATTATAGGTGTTGACATTTTTTGGCCTAGGGGAAAAAAATGGTTAATAATTTAGTGATTCACAGGGGTAGCATACTTACAATGCTAATAGACCAATAGCCTTGTATTTTCATTAGGTAATGAAGTCACTTGCACTTGACTATTGATTGATATGATACCTTTAATTTAGATACAAGACCCTTGAATAATAAAATATAACAAATTTACCCTCTCAAACACATAAAGATAAATAACAACACACACAATAAGGCTAAATATAGATAACACACCACACCTTTGCTACCAAACACTTAGAGGAAACAAAATAGGTAACTATAAAACACAATTAATCCTAGATAAAGTGTGATTCACCTAGATCAAAAGGGGAATTTCATGAACTTACTTCCTCTATGAGATGTTAAATGTTTCAAAATAAGATACTTCTTAAATTTAATGTTTGATGATTCATACCTATTACTTTTAACCTCCTTGGCATATTCTCAATTGAGTCAATAGTAGTAAGCATGTCTCTAATGAAGATGAACTCATATTAGGATCCAAGATTTACCTCATCCATCTCTTTAGTTTTGAAAATAGCCTCCAAAGTGATCACATCTTGACTTCTAGGGGTAAGAACAACCTAAATTCCTAGTGACTCCTTAAGAAGGTATGTTTATCCTTGAAAGGCCTCTTGAGAACTTTCACATTGCCTTTTAGGAAAGGTAGCAACCTCACCAACATATTAATTCCATCCCATAGGAGAGGTAGGTCCTTTAATGTCTTCAAAATCATTATAAATGTATAAATGTTATTGTCATAGGTCCTCATCATCTTCATGATTGGTTTTATGATGTGGGACCAATTGAGCTACACCTTCATCATCTCCCTTTGGAGTATAGGACTATCAAGAATCTTGAGGCCCTCTATCTAATCATGATGTAGTTTTGAATTAGTATCTTCAAATTCAAAATCTTGACTTCTATTAACTACTCTTGTATGGTCACCTTGAACCTATCAACATCAAACATATGCAAACATGACTAATCCATTTAGTCATTGATGGCACTTTAAAAATCTACCTGTGATTCCAACATTACCAACTCATCAAATCTTGTTTTCTCCTCATCTCTAAAGATTGATTTGCATCATTCTTCACCAAGTGGTGTTCCAATGATAACTTCTTCATCATATACACTTAAATTATCATCTTCATATCCTTCTTGGAAGTGATATACAGCTACAATTTTACTCTATTCCTGAAGGAGGGATGCTCAATCTCACAAACCCATTCTGAGCTATCATGATCAAAGATCTTATCCCTCTCTTCCTTCTATTCACCAATGAATCTTTCAAACCTTTAAGTTATTTAGTTTCAAATTTCTCCATATTGGATTCTTTCTTCATTTGAATGACCTTTTAAATTAATTTCCAAGATGGGAAAGTCTTCGGTTCTTGAAGTTTCTCAACAAGAAATTTGTTTTTGCCTTGGATTCCTTCCTGAATTGACTTCCAAGATGGGAAGGCATTAGGCTCTTAAGGAGGGATGGTTGGGGATTGAATAGGTTTAGGTTCTTATTTAGTATCTATTATCACTAGATATTTTACCCTAAAGGATATTGTTTAATCCTACTCTAATATCTAGTCAACATTGGAATGTCTCTAGGCTTTTGGGTTGTCTATAGTAGAGGTAGACCTCTAGGTCTAAGGGATAGCTCCCTAAATTGATTTTTAAGTTTTTATCACTTACACTAACTGATTACTTGTGGGAAAATAGATATAAGTATGCATGAAATTAAACTATTTTAATGGGTTGATACATAATAAGGATTCCAAAATATCATCATACTTCTTTCACTAAGAAACAAGACCTACAACACTAGCTTCAAAGTCCTAGAATGCTCTAACATTAATATTTCAATATGGAGGTGATATGCATGAAGACTATACAAGGTAAGTGGACCATATATTAGTTTTAGACACTAAATATATTTTTACACTTGAAAATATACCCATACACTTGACAATACTTCATATGACCTACTAGAGGGGTACAACTTGCATCAAACATGGAAGGATTGAGAGAAAGCAAGGATAGATGAAAATCACTTGACTATTCACTATAAATCTCTTCACACACTTTGACAAGATGATATATGAACTCAAAAATAGATTTAATTTATTATTCAAAGGAAAAGTACAACATCAAACCATAAGGGATTTGACATACACAGTGTGGAATTAGTCTACAAGAGCCAAAATGGATAGTACTTATAGAATATGAGAAAGGAGAGAGAAGAATGAAGCTCAAGAGTCACAAGAACTTATGTCAAGAAAAGAAAATGAATCATGTTTTTAGGAGAATAATTATGAAATATAACATTCAAATCTCTATGGATAAATGTCCCTTAGAAGCATCAAACTCCCCAAACATGGCGTAGAGGTCTCTTCATTGGCTTCTTAAAAATTGTCTTCATCATGGGCTTCACTTGAAAACCCCAATGAAAAATAGGGATAGTTTCCACATATGAACTATTATTATGGAGTTAAAATCAAGATAAAACATGCATTGGATGTGCCCTTGATCATTGATCTTATTTTGGACAAGTTTTCTCACTACTTGTAATCACCATCATCCTTCTTTCAATCATGCTTCACACTTGGCACCAAGATGGTCTTCAATTTTCCAATTCAATCCATATAAGGGTGGTATGAAAATTTTAAAGAGTCCCCCTATCATTATATCCATTAGGAATACCTTAAAAGGCTTCCCAATTTAAGTTATGACCTTCTCACTTGGTGATCACTCTTTCTTCATTGTGCTAGCTTAGACCACCTTAAGTGAAGGTTAAATGGATATTTTGAGTTATAGTTTGTCCCATTTGGCCTCAAAAATTTATCCTCATCCTTTAAAACTGTTATGTACTTGAAAACATCAAAAAATGTCAAGAAAACTAGTTTTGTACCCTATTCATATAAATAAAATACAAGTCAACTTGATGGGAAGGAGCCTAGGGAAGTCCTCTAAAAATCCCAATCACTTTCCAAGTCATAATATCTAATTTGGATGCATTTATATCAAATTATTCCCCATTTGGTCATTAACAAGGGTTTTAAGAAGTTTATACCCTTACAGATTATTCATAAAATTATGACATTAAATCCTTAAAAAAATTCCATTATGACCTTATTTAAAACCCTCTTAAACATATAATATCTCCTTAGACTTCCATTATAATTATCCATACATATATGAGCTTTTTAAGATGACTTCTTGAGCCCTTCCCTACATTTTGTGTACCCTATCATGTTTCTAAGCCAAGAAATGACCTCTCTGTGACTTCCTTTGAAAACTAAAGGATAAAAATCACTTATATCTCCACATTAATGTCCTATAATTTATTTAAAGGATCATATAGTGTTATAAATGGAATTGGACCCCTTTAGGTCTCTAAGCCTAGTTTAGGCCTAGTAGGCTTAGTCTATGTTTGGCTTCTCACAACCACCTTGAGTGGTTGGTCATGAATTTGGTGTATTTTACATGTTTTTATGTCCAACACAACCCATCCCACCTTTTTACAATGTTTAAATAGTCCTAAATATATCTTCTTGTCATTTACCTACAAAACCTATAAGGTTTATCTCCCTAGGAGTGCCCTCTATCTGAGATAGAACAAAGGGTACTTCCCCTATTATCTCAGGTGAAATAAAGGTATGATAGGATTCATAAATTTATATATAACCTCTATAAAATATTTTAGGTTTGGATCACATCAATATCATCTCTAAACATCATGAAACCCAAACAAGACTTATGTGTAATACTCACTGTGTGTAGGATTAATAAGTATAGTTGTAAATTGAAATTTGGAGGTTTTTCCTTGTCTTATAGGTCACCTTAGGTAGGAATAATCACTATTATAGTGGTATTATAAATATTCATCATCCTAAACTTTGTCAACTCCACCAGTAGGTATTCTCTTCAGTGCCCTTGGCTTAGTTGGCAAGTTATGTCAATGTGTTTCTACTTAGAAAATGGCATACCTATAGGTGTATACTACATTAGACCTTGTGTCTCATGCTTTAAGACCCTATTTAAGTCCTCAAGGTTACTTTAAACTCATTTATACTTGCCAAATCATTTACATGTTAGGCTAACCTCTAGACCAGTTGTGTTTTAGTTCACTATCATCTTATAGTTGACTATAGGTGACCTTTTTAAAGGCAAAGGTACATCTATAGGTGACTTTTTTATGACTTAATATTGGTATACCATGAATTATAATCTTTTCAAGGTATCTAATCTCTCCTCTTATTCACTCACATCCATACTTTGTATTGGATTCAATCAATATCCAGACTACTAAATTCTCACATGTCCTCATTCTGCAGTCAATTGTAGATGTCCATCTTGAAGGCAAAAGAGCCACTGTAGGTAGTAGTTTGATTTCAAACCTTTAATCTCAATTTTTTCATGATTAATTGAGTTATTATTACTATTATCACTTTAATAGGGTCACTTAACATGGATATATGCATCTTATCATACCACCTTCGACTATGAGGTCATTTGAAGTTCAACATGATGTAGAGAACACTGAGAACCTATAGTGAAAGAATGTCTACAATGGAGGCCTCCTTTTCATCACTTATTTGGACCAAACACTCATTATATTTGGTAAATGCCTCACTCATATTCTTAAGTTACAAAATATAATCATTCAAATCTATCAAGACTTTATGCCATCCCATTATATGATAACATAAAGAATGAACAAGGCCCTATTTTAGAGTTTTTAAGGTGATGGATCCTTGAAACTCTTTCTCCACATATGAACATGACTCCTCAAGTTTCAATACCACTCTAAAGCTTCATCATTTATTACTATGACATTCTAAGCTTTTCAACCTTTATTAAGGTCTCCAACATGCTTATACTCCTCCATGCCACACCTTCAAGCCTCTGTGAGAGCCACCTGTAGGTTTGTATACAAAATATAGGGCAGAAAATAGAGATATGGATAATATGCATAGTGTATCAGCCTATAATTAGTCATATACCTTATACCAATATTAAAATTTATCCTTTCAACATTGAAGGACTTAAAAAAAGGTCAAATATACTCATTCCAATGTGATTAGTCTCATGTAGGGCACATGTAGCAGACAAGGCAAAATTGTATGACTGTATTGGAGAATTGGTTATCTCAACCAATATAAAAATACCATTGGATATCTCAAAGATATATTTTAACTTTAATAGATACCTCAATGCTTTTAAAACTTAATGTTTGACCATCATGACCATGAAAGGTTCCCATTACCATCTAACTATATATGACAGTCATGTAGAAAGTTGACTATGTTAACATGTTCTTTTATTGAGACCTCCATGTGAAACCTTTGATACTAATACTTTAAAGTAATTTTATTAACATGACATATTATATGTGTAAACATCATATCCATATTTTCTTGAAACCACTAAAATAAATTAAAACCTATGTAGTTGATGATCATGCCTACAACCTTGCAATAGAGTTCCTACCTAATGATCTGAGATGTTTTGCTCATCAAATCACCTACAAACATGAAATAAATGTTGAAACCATGAGATAAATATTTATATGCCTTATATAATCACTTTCATCTATTATTTTGTATGGACCAACTCAGATAAGGAGAAAACTTGTAGGGTATAGGGATTAGCATGTAGAAAAGTGTATTCAACTTCTTAACATTGGTTTATAAAGCATGAGCAATAAATATTTTAACTCATAAATTAAATTGAAGTATAATAAGTTTATTAACATCCCTTAGATGCATTTGACTTGAAATAACTCCTATTTTTTGTACCATGAGAAAACTTATTTACCAGTTTTGTATGCCAAGAAGAGTGATGAAGGAGTAGAATGGTTTTAGGCCAATTTTAAGACTTCCAAAGTAGATAAAACATATAATTGAACTAATGGAATATGAATATTCATTTTACAACCTTACACACATGCCAAAACACTTGCATAGGTTGTGAAACTACCAAAACTTCTTCTTATCTGACTATTTTCTTGATCTAACTTAGGAACATACACATTTTCAATAAAACTAAAATGATTGATAGTATTCTGACATATTGGATTTTTAAAGGCATATTGATACACTTTTATACCTATGAAAATTATACAACCTTCATTAATGGCTCAAATATGACCCTATGACATAAAATGGTCCAAGGACCAAAAGTTGACTATGACTAAGGTTAATAGCACATTAAATAACTTTTATAAGACCATTAGACACCCTATTATATCCTAATAGACCCCTATATCAAATTTTGTACTATAATAGGTTGAACTATATTGACTTGTGGTCAAAATAGTCAACAATCTCAATTTCCCAATCTAAACTTATTCCACTTTGTTTATCCCATGAATTCACCACTTGATTCCAACTTAGAATCTCAAGGGGCTTCTTGGTGGGTTATTTAATAATGGGAATGGAGTTTTGTGCTAAGATATCTTCATTATTTTCCCTCCAAATATAAATTAAATGCTCTAATTATAATTCTTCTCAATCCTCGACCCTCTCAATAATAACCTCTTTCCTCTTTTTGATGTTCTCTTGGATTGACTTCCATGATGGTAAGTCTTGAGGGTTATATGAAGGACATAAGATGATTTTAAACTCACTTGAATCAATATTTTCAGTAAGAATCAGTGGCACATAAGAGGGCTAAGGTGCTACCCTTAATGAATTATTAGCTTGTCCTCTATGCATTGAATTAGTCCACCTATGTTCATCATGTCACTAGTGAGTATTTTCCAATTTTTTCTCATGATAGGTGAATACTCTCTCTCTCTTCATTAGATATAATGAGTCTCTCACATTCTGAATGAGATGACTAGGAATACTTATACCATACTCCCTTTGTCTATCAATCCCTATCATATACCTTTCATATCCCAAGAGAGTTTATTTGAAACTTGAGATAGATTGATTTGAAATGTAACTATGTTGACTAGGAGAAACATGTTCTTAAAAAGACTAACTAGAAGGATGAAAAGTTTTTTAAAGAGGTGGACTATCTTAATAATATTATTGAGGAAAATAAGAAGGGTAGTACTCTTGATACTAAGGCTGATAAGAATCAACATGTTATTGATAATGGTCAACAAACTATTGTCAAGGATCAACATGAGTTTGATATGACTCACCTACTTGTGTAAAATAGAAATCAACACCAAACTCAGCCATGAAACCTCTTGAAATAGTCAAAAATGAAAGATCACTTACTCAAAATGATACCTAGGCTGATACAACTAGATGAATATATTTAGAGTCACCATTGGTGCTTGTGTTCATTCTTTTGAAGGTTGATGCATTAAATAACACACCAATCACCCTTAAATGTATGAAGTCTCTCATCCCACTGAGTGTGACAAAAAATAATCACCCAAATTTGTACCCTTGGAATGTTTTTCAAGCCGTCACAATTTAGGGTAACATGGAGATGATCCTAGCCTATGGGTGGCCTAATAGGTAGATTGAATCTCTAGATTATAGGGATAAATCCCCTTGATGTATCAATTAGGCTCACAACTCTACACTACTAGCTTGTAAGGAAAAGGGAGAGGGATAACATGAAATAAACCTAACTAGGGAGGTGATATACCAAACTAATTTACCACTACTAACCAAATGCATGTGGACATCAACCATGAAACTAGTTTAAACATACACTAATCCTAATATGAATCTCCTACATCAATGTTTCAATGTGAATGTTATGATGACTACTTAGGCTAGGAGGTATAATCAAGAGGTTTAACATGACACTAATGAATATAAAAACTCACCCAACCCTTAAATTTCACTTGAAAACTTCACATGACTAACAAGAGAATATTTTTAACTGTATATAGGTGTTAGAATAGGACAATATGTCAAATAAGACTAAGCAAATCACTTAAAATGATTAATTATGCATACATACATACTAAGTATGGTCATGGAATGAGGTAAAATGAGTAGTCTTCATTGATCAAAGGCATATAAATGAGTAGGGCTTTGCCATACTCAAATGGAGGATCCTTTTCAATTCCTTCAATGCTTATTTTTTTTCAATAAGAGAGAGAGAGAGAGAGAGAGAGAGAGAGAGAGAGAGAGAGAGAGAGAGAGAGAGAGAGAGAGAGAGAGAGAGAGAGAGAGAGAGAGAACATGGTGTAGAAATATCATTATGACCATTCATCATTAGAATAGTTACAAAGAGGAGAAAATTGGCACCAATCCTATTAAAAATGTGTTTTTATCTTCTTTCTTAAACTTCATTACCAAGTGTTGATGAGTTTCCTTCATGAGGAGTGGTGTAAGAAGTTACTTGTGTAGATTTGAAATTCTTAAATATAATTCCTTCTAAAGAGTTACATATCTACATCATTAGGGGAGTTATAAGCCTCTTGATGGACACTTGTCATATTTTAGAACCTTCCTTGCCAACTATATTCTTGCAATGTTTCTTCACTAAGTGGATTGTATTTGAACTTCAATTCCTTTTCATACTCTCTTATAACCTTAGGAATTTTTTGCTACATCAATTTTAGGTTTGTGTTTTGAGCATCATTACCATTTTTTTATCTCTTGAAAACCCTGTATAGATAGTATTGGATACTCCCAAAAAAAAATTGAAAGGCTTTTGAACTCAACACTTTACAATATGTCTTCCCTTTACTCTCTTGACACAAAATGAGTCATGTATCTTATGATATTAACTTGTGACATATATCAACACTTTAGGGGTTGTTTGAAGGTTAAAAACATGATGAAAAACTTTAGTTTTGCCTCAAATAATTTCTTCAATTGATTAGGAAGTCTTGTTTAATTCAAAATCTTGCACACAAATATAAAAAGAAGCAAATTTAAAAGTTGAAAAGAAGTCAAAGGCCAAGAAGGTAAAAGATGAGATATGTTCAGATATTAATGATGATGAACTCATAGATATTTTTACTAGGAATTTAAGGTTTGGCTTAGGTAAGTACAAGGGTAAGTTACCCTTAAAAAAATTTAGTTGTGGAAAGATTAGTCACTTTGCATCCAAATGTCCTAACAAGAATAAATCTAAGAATAATGAAGAATATGATGAACATCATGGAGATAATAGAAAGGCATATAAGTCTAACAAGAATAAGAGAGATTTCAAGATGAATGAAGGTAGGAAAGGGTCATTTAAAAATAAGAAGAGTTTAAATACCAAATAAGATAGATCATTTGATGTAAGTGATTCAAGCACATCTGATAGTGATGATGTAGTAATGAACTTGAACATGACAATAGTGAAACCTTTTTCATGGCCATAGAATCAAGAAATGAGGGTTGCTCAAATGGGAAAGGCCTTATGGTTGATTTAAAATCAGATGAAGAAGTATATACTAGATAGTGAAGAAGAAGAAGAAGCTGAATTAGATCTTGAGGTAGAGTTGATAAGTTCCCTAGAGGAGTTGAAGTTTCAAAGAAGAAAGAGTCACAAACTAAGGTCATTAGTCAAGGATTATGAGGAGAAGATTGGATTGTTTGAGGAAAGGTTGAGAAAAACTTCCAAAGAGTATGATGAGATCATTAATCAAGTTGAGTAACAGATGGAGGTAGTCAATACAATCCTAAAAACTAAAGAGGAAGAGTGCATCAGGTATGAAACTGAAGTAGAAACTTTGAAAGTTGAGTTGAATCAAGAATCTATAAAATTAAGGACCTGTGAAGTTTGAAAAAATCACTAAGGCTTTAGATGATATATTGAGTATTCAAAAGTCTATAAGTGACAAGATAGGTCTTAGTATTAAAAAATACCAAAAGGAGGAACCTCAAGTTAATAATAAGACTATTGAAGACAAGAAGGTGAACATGAAAATACCTATCAAATAACCCAATGCTATAAGGTATGTTAGTTATTTCAATGGTTATCATTTTGTATATAGTTAGTTTGGATATAGAGCGAGAATGTAGAAGATGTTTCAAGAATGAGTATTCATGGAATTATGGAAGGAGTTATGATTCACATAAATCAAATGATATAATAAGGTGGTCTGTTATAGCTATCATAATATAGGACACATTTCAATATTTTATCCTAACAAAGTTAGAAATTCATCAAGTCAAAATAGGAAGTTTGGAGCTCCTAGAGAAAAAAAAGAAGGAAAATGAATGTATGGAAACCTAAGGTAGTAAAGATAAGTCATTATCAATCTAAAAGCTTAATTGGATTGCTTGATAAGATAAAGCATGCCTTAGATGTGAAATCAAGATAGGAATGTATGTTGTCATCTCACATTGATTATCAAATGGTTGATGATGAGATCAAGCCTATAGTTTTAATCAAGCCCAAAATGATGTTGAAGAATGTTCAATCTTGTGAAAGTATGGATATTTAGGAATATCCTGAGTTCATGATGTTTTAGTGCCCTATGAAAAATGGATAGCTCCATTAGGCTTCATGGACACATTCTTATATCAATAGAATCATGTGGTTTTAGTCAAAGAAGGTTTGATCTTGAGAATATTCTAGGTTGCCTGTGTTGCAAGCAAGGAGATGAATATGGATATTATCCATTCCTATGTTGGTAGCTCTATAGTTTGAAGTAGAATAGGCAACATAATGAGAGATCTAACGCTATTATTAGGTATTTAAAGTTAAAGTGAATACAATTAGTATATAAGAGGTAAGCTTTTTGATATCTATTTATATGAATAGTTAACTTTGATCTATAAAGACAAAGTGGGAGTCTCTATTTCTATAGTTGATGTCAAGAGTGTGGTATCCTAGTGTGTGATCAAGAGTTTGATCTTCTTCAATAATGACAAGGAAGGTAAGTGATCTTGAGTGTCTAGTTTATTTAAAGGAGATATGTATAGAGTGGTTTCTTTTGATTTCATATAGAAGTATGCATGTGTTAAATGTATCATATGTCTAAGATGATTCACAAATTCTATCTGTTGATTTTTTGATAGACTAGCTAAGAGAATGATCTGAAAAGGGAAGATAGTTTAGAATATGAAAGTTATCTGATTAAGATAAGTACGCATTATTGGTTGCCATAGTTTCTAAAAATTATGTACCAAATATTGTCTTGAAGAGATAGTATCAGCTCAAAGGGAGAAAGTATAAATTTATAAGTTACAGGTGGCCCTTTATGTTTACTATTAATAGAATCATTTTGGATGCTTGGTTTGAAGGGGAGACATTCAAGTTGTTAACTAAGCTTGATCTGTGTTGAAGTGGTCTTGTAATCTAAGTTCATTCTGAAAGAGATGATAGTTGTGGAAGACATTTGTAATTAATGTAAAATGGGGATAAAGATCAAAAAGGGTGAGAAAAGTCATGATAAGAAAGGGTGAGAAAGGAAAGAACTAGGTCTAAGAAATGATTTCCATCAAGAGTGGTTGGCATAGTTTTTTGAGTGTGCTTGTCATCAATGACAAAGGGGAAATTGTTGAGCATTGTCATTGATTATTGAGTTTTGGTATTAATGTTTTCATTGATGTCAAAGGTTCTTATGAGAGTGCATGATCAAGTAAGCCTTGAGGTATGTTTATGATGAGTTCTTATGCCATCATGGTGAGTTTTGTTGTTGTATGAAGAACAATTATGTGAGATTACTATTTGAAGAGTGTTAGTAATATCATTGAGATTAGTATGAATGTATAGGTCAGTATGACAAGTGTCAATTATTTTTCAAAGCTTTGTCTAGACCTAACAAGGTATGTGCATGTAGCATGATGAAATGAGTGAGCTTTGAAGAAAAAGTTATATGCTCTAAATATCTATGTAAGTAGTTCCAAAAATGCTATAAATAAGCTATGGAGATCTTCAGTAAATATTCAAAAAATACTTGATAGTGTTTAAGCATGAGAGAGGTTATTTGAGTTCTTATATGAATTTTTTAGGGCCTTGAAAATTATTAAATGGTCAGATCTGAAGATAAGTATAGTAGCTCCAAAGATGCTCTGAGTAAGCTACAAAGATCTTTAGTCAAGCTCCAAATATCTATGTAACCATCTCTAAAGATGCTCTGAATGAAACATAAATATGATCTATTGAATATATAAAGAAGAGTAATTTTATAAGGTTGATTGATCATACATAATAAGCATTGGAACACTCAGGAGAGTTTTAAGGTGAAGTCTATAGAGATAATTACTTTAGTCCAAGTTTGTAGCTAGACTAGTTCTAGATCCTTCTTGGCCTAATGAGGCATCATGAGTTATTGGAAAAACATATGAAGAATGTATGATAGTATTTAATCATGATGGGAGATTTCATGGCATATATATGAGGTGTTGAGAGCTTGGATAGTGGTTAGAATATTAGTTTCAATACCTATTATGACTTGTAAAACAAAGGACTAGAAAGCAAAAAGAGAGATGGTGGCTAGATGGGGTATCAAGATCAGTGTCCATGACATGGGTGAGTAGGTAAGCTTTGGAATAGGTGATTCATGTTTTTTTTAGAATTTGAATGAATTTTTAAGTCATAATTTTCAATAAAAGTATTTAAAAATGTTTTTAGGTCTCTTGAATGCATAGAAAGAAGAGTTATCTACCCAAGAAGGTTTTTTAAGTACTTGTTGGCATGTGTAGCATCTGCATGAGAATCTAAGTTTTTCATGGTAGATAAGGAAGGGTTATAAGATAAAATTTCTAATCATAGGTTTTTGTAAATAGGATCTAAGATTTATTAATGATTTTTAATATTGGAATATGGCCTAAACCCCCAAATAACCCTAACAATGACCTGATGTTGAAGATATTGTTATAAAGAGGTCAAAATGATTTGATATGGCTAGTTAATTGATTAGAGATTATAGTAAACTCTATTAATAATATCTAAGTATGATTGGTTTCTTAGGAGAGTGATAAAACCCTATAATAAATTTCTTATTTTTTATAAATTTGTTATAGTAGATAGATTTAACCAAGTCAAAATTGCTAAGTAGATGAAGGTCAAAGTGTATGACTTGTAGTTGTTATCCATGAAGGTTTCTAGATAGGTTTTATTAATAACCTAGATAGAACCATATTAAATGTTAATTTATTAGGATATCTTTCACACTTGGACTAACATTGGAATGATCTAAGGTGTGGTACATTTGAACTTAGACTAGACCTCTAGTTTTGATGAGGCTAACTCCTCTCATGTATCATCTATGCTTTGCTTACTAAAATACTATAATTTTTGGGGTGAAAGGGGGTAAGAAGGATAACTGAAAGGTAAATCCTATTATACTATTGGTGATACACCTATATTTTTGGTTCATCCACTCTATTTGGATTCATAAAACATTGATAAGATAATGCAATGACTGAATCTACAACTCTAAATGACTCCTATGCATCAGTATTTCATATAGAGGTTTTATCAAGTGATTAAAGAATGAGGGAAATGATGGAATATTTATGATTCAAGTTAATAACTAGTTAATTATATCCATTTTTATCTTAAAAAATGACATCAAACACTAAACATGACTTCCATAAGTTAGCATACTAGTAACTAGGTGAGATCAAGACCTAACAAGGGAGAAAATACTACCACATGTGAAAATAAACTAACATAAATTCACTATACCAAAATAAGGGAATCCAAAAACAATTATTTTATTCATCTCAAAAGTTTATAAATCTCAGTCTTGGTAAATTTTAATCACGCCCAAGAGAGGGATCCTCAAAATTGGCTTGAAAGCCTAAATATATAGAAAATAGAGAAGCTCTAGCCAAGAGATTGGCATAAAGGGAGAAGATAAGTGTACTAAAAATTAACTCAAGTCCAACATTGATTTAAAATATTTATCAAAATTCCTTAATAATTTTATTTATCTTGAAAATCCTTGCATGAAGCTCCTTTTGGTGTTGAAATGAAGTGGTGGCCCCTTTTGACTTATTAAATCTCCTTTTGCATGCTTTGTACACCATATCTTGATTGGTAACTCCACTTGAAGTGAGTTAAAATTATGTGAATATCCTTATTTTTCATGAAAACTAAGGAGAATGCATGATGTTATTCAACTAGTCAACTCAGAGTGATTAGCCTTAAGATAAGTTAACTGGACTTAAGCCCCTTCCATAGATTCGTACTCAAGATCTAACAATGCATGAAATATCTAATTTAAATTTAGATATGAAGCATGAAAAATTCACATGATCTCCTTTTGTTATGTTGTGGAGATTATTTACACATTATAATGTATTTCAAATATTGTATATTAAAAAGTACTATACACTCTTTATGTATTTCAAATATTATACATTAAAAAAATATAGGATCCCCCTTTTTTTGGGAGTATAGATACGTGGTTTAACTATAATTGTATATGTGTTGTGTTATCACCCATGATTAATATGGAACCATTATGGGTTAACTTGGCCCATGGTTTTTATACCCACTATTTTGTAAAATTGCTATATTGATTACCTATTGATGTAATTATATATAGATAGATATACAGTAGGTAATTTAAAGGAAGAACTGAGTTTGAGAAGGTGAATAGAGTATGTGAATTCAAGTAAAAATTTAGGAGAGTTTGTTGAGCATAGATCTAAAAAATATTTATTCATTTTAATTATGAGAAGACTGATCTAAGAGTGGATTGTACTCTTGTTGGCTTGTAATAAGATTTGAGCAAGTGTTTCTTAGTGAATGTAGCCCATATTGGGTGAACCATGTTGAATCTTGTCTTCTTGTTGTTCATTTTAATTTCTATTCTTTATGTATATATGTTCATATCTCTTGTTATTTTAATTTTGTGAAATTATTCTACATTAATTTCTATTTTATTCCTAACACCTTTGATATCCCTTCAATACCATTCTTTACTTGACTTGTTTGATCAAATAGGCCTAATAGCCAAACCTTATATACTTGGAGACCATTGGAACCTACATGAAAACCATGAAGCCTAAAAATACAATGAAATCTAGGCCTAAAACAATCCTCCATATCATGAAATAGATCTTTTTTAGCTTGAAAGATCTACAAATTAGTCAAATAGGTTGACTAGGCTAGCTTTACCTTGATTTATTACAGAGTGGTTATTCTTGATGAGCTATTAAGGGCACTTTCAAGTATATTTTTTACCAACTAATGATTTGAGGGTGAATAAAAAATTCCAACATTTAATCTCCATAGATTGGATTTCATGTAAACTACCTTGTACCTCATCTTTTGTGTTTTTTAATCTTAAAAACCTATTTTTTATCAAATCCATACAAATAATGACCATGGTCATGAATCTTAGAGAGTATAATTAATTATCCAAGTGATATTCAAGAGTTTTTAATGATTTTTGTAGACACTTAAATCTAGCCACCGATAACCTCCAACTACACTTTTGACCAATTGTCACCAAAGTGCACAATTTGGATTAAAAACACTAAAATGCATTAAATGAGTTTAAATTTATATATTAAATTTTTGATTTTGTATAGGGTATCCCTAAATGGAGCAGTATTTATGGGCTAGCTAACTTTGATCAGATCATTTTGAGTCAAAATGCCAATTTTATACTTGGGTGCTCTATAGATTACTCTTTCCTATCAAATATCTTGCACAAAGCACGTGTCTTTATTATTTTTTGTTGATAACATCCTAAATGGGATAATGGATCCAACACATCTGACATTGACTTTCAATTCCAATCTAGTTAAATTTTGGAATAATAATAAGGCATTCTGATCAATTTGAGTGATGTGTGTACAAAATGCTTAATCATGCTTAAGAGTTAGTTAAACCAAGTTAGAGCTTAATTAAAAATTCCATGGAAACTTGTTGAATACTTGTTTTTAGAAATGAATATTTAATATCTACATCATTAGGTGACCTCATTTCTTGGGAAGATATCCCTAGGCCATAAATGCCATAAATATCAGGATTCATGCCTCCCATGTCTCATTAATGCCCTCCATGACTCTTAATTTCCCCTCTATCCCAAATATTGATGAGCCTATTTATTAATTGTAATTACAAAATTAGATTAATACTTATCCACACATCTCAATCTTGAGATGGATGGTTTAGGTTGATTCTGATTAATCTCAAAAATCTATAAATAGGAGGCCTTACCACATGAATTTTAAAAAAAAAAGTCTTGAGAATAAAAAGTTATGATGCACAAATGATTCCAAAATCTATTATAATTAGTGTTACCATGATAAATTTATTCCAAGCTAATCCAAGCCAAATCCAAAGGTGCCAAGAAAGCCACTACAAAAGCATTTGGAGCATCCAAGGAAGGTGAAGGAATCTTGTTTTCTTTTAATTTTTAGTTGTGTTTGTCATTTTTTTTATCATTAATCTCACCCTAGTAATTATTCATGAATATTTTAGTTTAATGTGTTATTTTTCAATTTTCTTTATTTATTTTATCACTAACACAATACTAATATCCTCTTCTTTGTCAAATTCCTAGTTCACATAATGGCACATCCGGTGGGACCGAATAGCTTCACAAAATTGATCATATTGCTCCCTCAATCAACTCACTAAAAAAATTTAGGAAAAATCTTGAAGTGGGAGACTCAAAAGAGTGAAAAAATCAAAAAAAACACATTTTTTTGTAAGTGACGGGTTTAGCTAGACATAGTCACGAGATTATCCTATAACTCATAGTATTGTCATTCAAACTCATGGTATTTTGCTTAGCCATTTTTATTTTTGGACTAACTTTATGTTTTTTTGAATGGTTAACAATACAAATACTTTAAAATTCATAGGATTTCTCTACGACTCATCGGGTTGCTTAACTAAGTCATGGTATTGTCTAATAGTTAGCAGTTAAGTGACAATACCGTAACTTTTAAAGTGACAGGATTGTCTAGCTACTAACAAGATCATCAAATTGAGTCATGGTATTGTGACCAAACCACCTATCATTTACAATACCACAACTTTTAAAGTTGTGGGATTGTCTTATAAGTAGCAGGATTATCATTCAGAGTCATAGTATTATGACTAAATAGTTAGTGGTTAGTTATAATACAGTAAGTCTTAAAATTGCAAGATTGTCCTACAAGTATCAAGATTACTCTATCAAGTAGCGGTATTGCACCACTGTGTCAACCCAAGAGTTCATTTTCCTAAGTTAATTATTTCATCTTTAAAAATGCTTTACAGCTAAACCACTTGCTAACATTTTTCTTGCAAAACCAACTTGGAAATTTGTTAAAATGTGTTTAAATCATCTTTTATATGCTTTAAAATGAACTAGGAATATTATTTTGGTGCTTAATATAAAATTTAGTTTTTTAAGTAAGTTTTTATCATTAGTTTTCAAATTTTACAATTTTAAGACCAAGGGGTCAAATGAACACCACCAAATCTTTCATTTGGCTTAAAATTGAACACACTTGTCAATTTTATTTTCATTATTTCAATTAAAACTTTGTTTTCACAAAATTCAAGGATGTTTCATGTATGCTCTTCCATTTTTCCCCTTTAGGGAACCCTTAGAATCAAAAGCGCTTTTATTATTTGCAAAATTACTTAGTATAAGGCATAGAAAGAATGTCATCTAAAGCACTCCCCAAAAACATGCAAAAGTATTGGGTGACCTTGACAATGACCCTAAAGTCTTTATATTTTTATGCTTTCTTTATTTTCATGTAAACTTAGCTTTCAACGGGGACGTCATTACCTCTCATGATTTCTTTAGGGAAACTTTGAGCTGAGGTTTCATCTCTCGACATTGACTTCATTTGGTTTCATATTGGAGTTACACATAGGACGTAGTCACACTTTGGACATCACACTACACTAAATGAATAATATGATATAGTGGTTGTAAAAAATACTAGACCTTTGTGTAACAAACCAAGTGATAAGAACCCAAAATCTATGATTTTATTTTGCATTGTTTGACATGAAAGTCATTGTGTAATTGATTTCCTTTGAACATTCAGAAATTTGTAGATCTTAGACAAATCCTCACTTATCATGGAAGTGTTGTTGGTGCAAGGTGCACCTCAAGGTCCATGTCACAGTACTATGATTTAAGATAAGTGGGGGTGTAAAAAACCTACTATATAATGTGCATTTACTTTTGGATGAACACTTAAAATCCTCTCAAATGACATATATTGATAGATTCTAATAATACCAAGAAACCTTGTTAGTTTAGGATCTAAGAGCAATTAATTAGTTGGTTTTATCTTAGATTAAAGTCTTATTTGGAGTCAAAAATTCATGTAAATAAATGATGCAAACTAAACACATGGTCCCCAATTTTGTTTGAACAAGAAGGCATTATGTTGCTTACATGAAATCAACAATTTACCTTGTTCAAATTTCATCAAAACTTGGAATCATATCATCCACTTTAGCATAGTTATGCTACCCAATAGATTCTAAACCTTTGCCAAAATTATTTAAGCCCTTCATTTATAATATAAATTCAAAATTTCACCTTTATAAGTTCATAGGGTTAATATGTTAAGTGGGTTCACCATTTACACTAAACTTGAGGGAACTTAGGTTCAATTTCTAATTTGGGTTGAAGGTCATTTAAGGCTCATGATCATTATCACCACTTGGTAGACTTAAGTCACTTTGTGCTAAACACTTGCACTTTGAGTCTATGCACCACAATAATTTGAGTTAAGAAAGGTATTGTTATGCTATCAAATTTGTGAGAAATTATCTTTGCCATAGATAATTTTTTGAACAAACATTTTGTCACATCTTTTGGGTAGTCTAGCATTGTTACACTACCCAAAAAAATTAGATATTGTTTCATAGGCCCTCTTGCATAGAGTTCAAATTTATTCCTACATTTTCAAACCAATCCAAGTATACCTTTTGTGAACCTTTGTCTAGCACAGTTACATTTTTCACTTTTTGTCTAGCTTATTTGTCAAAAGAACCAAGTTTTATACCATTATTTATGAGAAAACAAACTATCTCTAAAGTTCCTTTTGTTTTATATCTTATACCTATTTTATTGATTCCATGTCTAAGAATCAAATGCCTAGTGTTTGTTATAAGTGTTTCAAATCCATTAGATTAAAAATCATATTTATTTCAAAGTCTAGCTTTTGACCTCATTTGGCCAAGAGTCTTAGCACATGCCTTGTTTGAGCCTAGCTTTTGACACTGCATTTGGAAAAAAGAGCTAGCAACTTTTACTTTTCCTAGATTATATTTATTTGAAACACTTATACCTTAGAGTTTGGCATTTCTATTTTTAGTCTATTTACTTACTTATCTTTGTGTAAAACATGAAGCATTATATACTTAATGTTAGCTTATTTCCTCACAAATCTTTCCATAAACCTTCTGATCCTTTTGATGAATCTAGACCAAGTTTGAACATTAGATTTTAGACATTGTCTTTTAGAGTTTGTATAACTCTTTGACCTTTTATTTCAAAAACATTTTCTCTGGATCCCAGCATATACTCCTACACTCTTAGTGGACTCATGTACAATCCAGGGATTAGTAATGTGGTTGCTCAAGAAGAAAGGGTGCAAGACCCCTACATAGATAATATTACTTATGAGATGGATCTTTATCCCTCTTATAATACTCAATTAAGGGCACAAATCTAAGATACATCAGGTAACTATTTGGTTAATACACCACCTTATTCAAAACAAGACCAAGAACAAATTGCACAATACCTAGCTATAATACCCACAACTGATGAACCAGTTATTCAACAGTCATGCTCTACTAATACACCTTCCACATATGATCTATTTTTGTTTAATCATAATTTATTAGAGAACAAAGACAAGATTTTGGTTAGATCCATAGAGGTAGGGGCCAAGTTTCCAGTAGACTTCCCCCATGAAAATTTACCAAGCCTAGTAAGAATGCCCCACAACATAATTTATGATCAATAGGCTTCTTCTAAAAATCCTTTAGCTCCAGTCTAAACAAAATATCAAGACTCTAATATGTATAATAGAGGAAAAAACCTCATGGAAGACCACTTTAATGAAATATAGATGGTATACCAAACCTACTTGAATCTAGCATGCAATTTAAATTAGATGATCATGGTAAGAAAACCTCTTATTGACTTAGTTCCTTCAATAGGAGTTTTGATAGAGTTAACTGGTCAAGACAATCAGAGTTTAGACCCATTTGTGCAAAACACTTTGATAGACAACTTTTTGCATATTCCCATTATCAAAAAAGTGTCTTCTACAACTACATAATCTAATGTACCAACACAATAGTGATATAGAATATATTACCACCTAAACAAGGGGGAACTAATGTTCCACCTTGTTAGGTAGTGGTAAATATGCCTCCTCAATCATAGACCAATGTACCAATCCAAAACCAAATGATGACTAGCCAAAAACATGTAAATATTGGTCAGCAATAGATGCAAAATCTTCAACATGCTTTCACTTCCCAATAAGGATTCATGTAACAAGGAGGCTCTCATGTTTCTCAAGTACCTACTAGATAATTATTGGTTAAAAATGTGCCATAAGTTTAGAGATAAGATCTTGGTTCATAAGTTCCCACTCAACAATAAGGTTTGATTAATCATTAGCATGTCCCTTTTCAACCACAATAGGCATAGTATAGTTATGTACTTCCATCCCAACCATAAAATCCTCCAAGTCAAACCCTTATAGCCAACCCAAACCATAATATCATATAACCAAATGTGCAATTTCATGTACATCCTAATCCATATATGCATATTCCTAATCCATTTCCCAACCAAACCAATATACCCCAATAGATATCTCCATCATACCCTGGTCAAAGTGTCCCACTTGTGACCTCCCAACTATCTACCTAAACCAATATTCTCCCTCAAACCAATGTTCCTTCTAGTTTCCTATCATAATAATTACAATAGATGAAGGATGAAATTATTACCATTTAAGTTGGGAAACAAGCTAGAAAATTTAAGTTGGATGACATATGTTCTTATCCATTCAACATGGAGTACTTATATATACCATTTCTTCTAAGATATGAACCATCAAAATTCAACAAATACAAAGGGAAATGTGACCCTAAGGCCCATTTAATTGAGTTATTTGACACATGTCAACCAGTGGCATATATCAATATATACCTTTTGTTATTATTTATAAGAAGCTTGGTTAGACAAGCCTTAGAGTGGTTCTTAAAGTTTCTCAAGAATTCAATAATAGATTTTGATGATCTTTTTGATAAGTTTGTGTAGCACTTTTCCTATAATCTCAAACATGAAATTTCATTAGTTTAATTGACACAAGTAAAACAAAAGGTTGGTGAGAGTTTTGCAAGTTATCTACAGTGATGGAGAGCCCTTTTAAGTTGATTCACCCATACTTTACAAGATAAATAATTAGCCACTGTGTTTACTAAAAAAATTCATAGTGAGATAGTTTATCATCTGGAACTACAATGTGCACATACTTTCAAGGAGATCATCGACAAAGGCTTGTTTATTGAGTGAGACCTTATTAATAAAGGGATAATCTTACGTCAACTAATTAGAATTAAGATACCAATCAGGGAAGTGGTCAAAACTAACATCCAATCTAAGTGCAATCATCACAACTAGCACAGGCCAATAACCAAGATAGACCAAAGCAATTCAACCACAATAAGAATGTTGTGGGTAATGGATTAATCAAGTCACATCATGTCTAAATAGTGTAGACATCATCTGCACCAACTTTTCATCTTACTCCTACCCAACAAACTCTCCAACTAATACCGTAAGCATAACAACTAAGACTTACATAATAAATATAATAACCTTTACCATTGCAAACCCTTCCTCCAAGGAGAATTGTGCCTATGTGTCATCTCTTTAGTGACTTAGGAGAGCCTATTGAGTCTATATTTCATAAACTTACCACTAATAATTTGATTAGTTGGCCTATACCAAAGCATTATCCACAAGGCATTCCTTATCCTGATTAGTACCATGAAAATGAATTTTATGAATATCATCAATTCAATGGGCATAATCTATGAAGATGTGTGAAAATCAAGCATTTGATTGAGAATATGTTGGAGAATGGGGAGATAACATTGGATAATGGTGCTTCTACCTCCAATAAAACTCTTAGGATTTATCAAAACCACTTTCCCCAACATAACACATAGCAGTAGTATAACAATCAACACCAACAACAACACTGGTTGGTGCAACAACAAAATCAATAGTATCAAAATCAAAGGCCAAACTAGTAAAATCAAAAATAGAACCCACATTATCAAAATAATGGAAAAAACCAAGGTTAAAACATTAACAACTAAAAAACCTACCATGTAATTGCACATTACTACAATAGGGTTGTAGGTCATATTGTAGGGGGTAGTGTTAATACCATCTCCATTAATCTTAGACTAAGCACTAATCAATCTAAACCATTGCTAAACAATACCACTCAACCAAATTACATGGATAATACTTCTTTGACCTAGGACTGCACATAGACAAACTATCAAATTGGGACTCCTACTTTTCGACCATATACTGATAACTGACCCTTGAAATGTGGCCACATACAAGTGCACCAACAACTAAGACTTTTCCTATCTTGTCCAACACCATTCTCAACATTTGTTATAAATTATGGTCTAGTATCTAATCTTGATTGTACAATCACAACTTAGAGGTCAAAGATTACTATCCTAGGCTCACAACCATCTGCCACTTTTCTTATTATCCAACCAACTATTCAACCTTGGAATAAACCATTCACCATTGACCAAGATAAGAAATTTATTATTGTGGAACAATTACAGAAGACACCAGCATAAATTTCTATTTTAGATTTATGGAAAATGTCAACAATCCACAAGAACATTTTGAATGAGTTTTTAACCCAATCCACTATTTTCAGTGACATATCCCCTAATAAATTTCAAGCTTTGGTTGGACACCTAGCTCCAGCCCAACAAGTCATATTCAACCAAAGTGATATGTCTTCCCTTGGCTCATTCCATAATAATCCATTATACATATAAGTTTATATAAAGTGGCATAAATCAAAACCTATCCTTATAGATAATGGATTAGGCCTCAACATAGTGTTTTTAAAGCTCATCAAGTTTCTTGGGTACACAATGATAGATCTCCAGCCAGAAATGATAACTATCAAAGCCTATGATAATCAAGAAAGAGAATCATAAGGCACCATTAACTTCCCAGTTATCATTGGGCCTTTGACCCATGATACACTTTGTCATGTGCTTGATCTTGATTTCTCATATAATATGCTTCTAGGTAAGCCTTGGTTACATGAGATTCATGTATTCTCATCAATGCTACACCAATGTATCAAGTTCTCCCACTCAGGGATGGAAGTGAATATTCTAAGAGATTTACACCCATATGAACACTACAAACATCTTGAGGCCAAGTTTCAAAGCTACACTTACCAATATGACATGAATCCAAGTTCCAAGTAGGATAAATGAAAGGCCATACTTATTAATCCTCCATAGGATAATTACATATATCCTAATACCTTGGATTCCCTTTCCCACATGCTACCTCGTAAAGCTTCCAATCATTTCACCATTTTAGATCATGGCCCAAGGGATCATGTAACCAATGATACCTTCCATATTTCCAATTTTTCTTAGAACCTAAAGACCTTTGGATGACCTAAAAGTACCCCACACATGCATTGTCAATAAAAGAACAAAGATAAGGGACCTATCATGTTTGTACCAACATCTAGCCTAGAACTAAACCCTCTTGAAGGGGTTGAATCATGGTTGTACAATGACAACCAAGCTAATTTTTATAAAAGTTTAAAGTATCTTATTCCTAGTAGGATCATGGAGCATCAAGATTATGAAGGAAGAGGCCTCTGACTGAATCAATAAGGAACTATTGAGCCAATTTTCATGACTAAGTATAAAAGACCTTATGGACTTGGATTTAAATTGCCTGGGGGTGACCCCACATATCTTATTTGAGTTCCATCACCGATGGCTAGTGATAATGATGTTGATAGAAAAGTAGATTTTGATCATAGCCTCACCTTTGATGACCTAGCTAAGACTAACCTTTTTGATAGCAATGTCATTTTTACCCTTACCCCAATCATTCATCAAAATCTATTGCCATTATACTATCCCCAACTGATATATTGGGACCAACAAGAATCCAATTTGTCGATTGATGAGTTTTAGAATGATGAGACATTTTGTGACTTTATAGGCCTTATAGACAACATTCTATTGGGAGATCATAAATCAGGAATCTTAATTACATTAGATCCTAAAGTCTATTTTAGAGAGTGGGTGAACACCCTTAGCCAAAAACAAATAAATAAAACATTGAGGTCCCCAAGTGAAAACCTCTTTGAGGTGTTTTTTGACCAAGGAAAAATCAAAGATAAAGGTTATTCTAGTGGTGAAAACCTATTTTAGGCTCCATTAGATGGGGGTGTTCATTCTTCTTCAAATTTAGATCAAGAGACCACCAACTATGAACTTGCCTATGGATCTGAGTTTATTTTTACACAATAAGTATTTGATCAAATTTCTAAGAATTTTTAGGACTCATACTCATCATACCTAGGAGACATTGAATATCAAGTCCTAACAGAGGACCTTGATATAGTCTAATAGTTCAAGTCTTTGCCTACTATCCTAGAAAATTATTTGACCCTTCTAGTCAAAGATACAATAAAGGTAAACATCAAGACTCCATTAGATATAAAATAGATAAAATTAGGCATGTCCCTCATTAAGGAGGAACTTGAAGTCTTTATAGCTCTATTAAGATAATTTTTAGATATCTTTGCATGGGCTTATTTTGACATGTCAGGTTTAGACCCTACCTTGGTTCTGCACCACCTCATGGTCAATCTTGATGCCAAACTAGTGAAACAAAAGCTACATAAGATGCATCCTCACATTTCTATCTTGGTAAATAAAGAGTTATAAAAACTCTTAGAAGTAAGATTTATCTAGTCCATTAACTACTCAAAATGGATATTTAATGTTGTACCTGTTAGTAAAAATCCTAAAGGAATCAAAATCTATATTGATTTTTGAGACATAAACAAAGTTTATCCTAAGGATGACTTTCCATTGCCTAATATTATCATGATCATTTACTCCACATTAGGTTATGAAATGCTTTCACTCATGGATGGCTTTTTAGGATACAACCAAATCAAAATAGCACTAAAATACCAACATAAAATAGCATTTACCACTCCATGAGAAACATTTTGTTATAAATTAATGCCATTTTGTCTTAATAATGATGGAACTAAATATCAAAGGGCCATGACTATCATATTCCATGATATGATGTATGATATTATTGAAGACTATGTCAATGACATATTAAAAAAATCCAAGACTAGGGTCAACCATCTAGTAGTGCTACGTAGGATATTTGAAAGATTGCAAGAGTACAAAGTTAGAATTAATCCAAATAAATGTGTGTTTGGAATAACCTCAGGAAAATTACTTGGATTCATCATTTCTCATAGAGGCATTAAATTTGATCCAACTAAAGTCCATGTTATAACCGAAATGCTATCACCAACCAATTTGAATCAACTTTGTAGTTTACAGGATAAGATCCATTCAATCTGATGCTTCATCTCTCAGCTAGCAGATAAGTGTCATCCATTTACACATATTTTAAAGAAGCGAGTTGAATTTCATTGAGATGGTCATTTCCAAATAGCTTTTCAATAACTCAAGGACTATCTAGTTAATCCACCTATTTTGTTACCTCCTATACTAGGAAGGCCTTTCTTGTTGTATCTATCAGTTA
Source organism: Torreya grandis (assembly GCA_037957365.1). Lineage (NCBI taxonomy): Eukaryota > Viridiplantae > Streptophyta > Pinopsida > Cupressales > Taxaceae > Torreya > Torreya grandis. The sequence continues at coordinate 2,723,873 of JARHVA010002028.1, read as the reverse complement.
CAAACAATGCCTTGGGGGCACTTTTGGCTCAAAATTATAACAATGGAAAAGATCATGTATTTTAATAATTAAATCATACCTTAGTCACATATAAACACAACTATGCATCTATTGAAAAAGCTTTTCTAGCCATGGTCTTCATAGCTCAAAAACTATGCCATTACATGTTAAATAATAAGACCATGGTCATTTCAAAAGTAGATCCATTTAAGTATGTACTCTCTAAAATAGCTTTACAAGGTAGAATAGCCAAATGGATCATGCTTCTTAGTGATCTTGACATAGAATATGTCAATTAGAAGGTAATTAAGGGATAGGTCCTTATAGATCAACTTGTTGAAGTACCCCTTGTAGACACAAAGCCACTCACATTTCATTTTCTTGATGAATCCATAATGATCATCACTAACACACCTCTTGAGGAGCAGCACTATAAGTTGTATTTTGATGGTTCATTTACTGCACATAGATCAGGGGCAAGCCTCTTATTTAATACACCATAGGGGGATCTAATCCCTAAATCATTAAAAATCAATTTTCCTTATACAAACAACATGGTTGAGTATGAAGCACTTGTCATAGAACTTCAACAGGTAGTACACTAGAACATATCTCATCTCCAATTTTATGGTGATTCTTAGTTAATCATCAATTAGGTCATAGACCATTTCCAAACCAAAGATGACAAGTTGGTTCTATATAAGGCTATGGTCGATACCCTAAAACAATAAATACAAATATCTAATTTGAGCATATTTCAAGGGCCAATAATATAACTACAGATGCCATGGCTACTATCAGCTCTCTAATTCAACAAATAGACAAAGCTAAAGAATATCAGTTCCTTATTGAGAATTTGTTTACACCAGCTCATGAACCTTTAACCATTGCAATGATTTGTGATATTATTGATCCTAATTATATATGGTAATCATAACATTATAACTACCTTCATGACCAATTTCTATCACATAACCTATCTTAAAAACAAATCAAAGTTGTTATTCATCATTCCACTCATTATACTCTACTTGGATCCACCCTTTATCATCATAGTTTTCATGGAACTCTACTTCATTGTTTAACTTCAATAGAGTCTATGCTAGTGTTAAGAGAAGTTTACAATGGGGTATGTGGAGCTCATTCTAGTGGGGTAGTCCTATCTAAAAATCTCTTGCATACTAGTTATTATTGGCCCACAATGGATGCAAATGTAGCTACATATGTAAATAAGTGTGACAAATATCAATGGCATGCTAATTTGATTCATGCCCTAGCACAAACTCTAAAACCAATGTTGACATCATGGCCATTTTATAAATGGGGACTTGACCTCATTGGGAAGATCAACTCCACTTCATCTGATGGCCATAAACATAATCTTACCACCACTGAATATTTCACTAAGTGAGTTGAAGCTATACCCCTCACATGATTGGAAATCAAATTTCCAAATTCATCTTCAACCATCTCATTTGCCACTATGGTATCCCCTCTAACATTATATCTGATAATAAAGAATCATTCAATAAAAAGGATGTTGATAAGCTATGTATTGAATATAACATCACATAACATTTTTCTATATCATATTACCCTCAACGTAATGGCCAGGTGGAAGCATCGAATAAAACCATTATCAATATTCTCAAAAATATTGTAAATGATGGTGGTCATGATTGTTACCTTCAGATATTCCTTGCCCTTTGGGAATATCATACCAATCACCATACACCCATAGGATCCACTCTATATTTACTTATTTATGGTATAGAAGCCTTCCTTCCCATTGAGGTCAAGTCACCTTCACTACATATATCTTTCAATCATGTCCTAGATGATTATAACTATCAAGTAGCTTACCTATAAGAGCTAGACCTGCTTGATGAAAAATGTATAACTACACTCAAAAAACTTTAGGCATATCAAAATTAAATCAAAGGCCACTATAATCAATGTGTCAAGTATATAAAATTTGAAATTGGTGATCTTTTTCTTAAAGAATACCATGACTGAGAAGAAGCATAAAGGTAAATTTAAACCAAACTAGATAGGGCCTTTTATCATTACTATAGATTATGGATTAGGAGTATACAGGCTTACCACACCAGACAAAGATGAACTTCTTGATCCAATGAATATTATTCACCTCAAGTGATATTATGCTTGAGTGTTAAGGTGTATTATCTATAGAGACTATTTCATGTTGTACCATTTTGTCTCTATTCTTCTTTGTATGAATATCATTCTTATCATTCCTTTTAGCCCATTCCATTTGCTTGACCATCCTATTATATCAACTAAACATGTTCTAAATCCTATCCACCTAGCCTATTTGACCTTAGTTTTTATCATTCATTACGCATTTTTAGCATCAAAGAATCTGATCGATTTCATCAATTATTTCAAGTACTTCAGATAGAGATCATATTTTGGAGCAGTATGACAGAAGTTTTGGTAGTTGCATCCTGTGTTTGTTATTCCTTTCTTATCACCAATATTGATACTAATTATAAATTTCTTTAGGGAAAATTAGTACCATTGATCCATGCCATTGTGTCCTAGTTGTAACCACCTATGGTAAACTAGGGGCAACATTTGTTTATTGAGCCTTAACATACCAACTTGCGACTTCCTATGTCATACTATGTCTTTTTACCAATTGTGCCTATTTTTTTTGAATTGACTACTAAAATAATTTAATTCCTCCATTATAGGGTAGAACTACAATGATTTGAGGTCCTACTCTAGGAATATGTAAGTAGTGCTCGATACTTGTTGAGTTCAGCTCTCACTATTTTGTGAGCAACCTAAGTTTGAATGCTCTCACCATTTTGTGAGCAACCTAAGTTTGAATTCTCTCACCATTTTTTAAGCAACATAAGTTTTAAAACTCTCATAATTTTGTGAGCTTGAACCATTTCATGTCTCATCATTCTTGATCAAGTTGAGATACTTGAAAATTTCTAAAAACAATTACAAAATCATTAGACAAGAACAAAAACACTGACAACTTCTTTGCCTTAAGGATTCTGGGAACCCTTACTAAGTTTCAAGTAAACCACTTATCACTTAGTTTCCCCATCCTTTTTGTCCTTTTCTCTCACACACTTGCCATTTTACAAGACCATGCCTATTCTTCTATCACATCCATTTTATTTATTTTCATCAGTTATCACATTCTTCCCATTCCTTGAGAGAACTACATTTGGCCTAAAGTTTTTTAATTGGATATTACATCCATAAAACTATGTAGGTAGCATCCACTTACCTAGTTCATATGGAGACAACTCAACCACCCCCTTATTTTTCCTCTACTCCCCCATTTTTTTCATTTGTTAAGTTGTCACCTATTTTCTAGGAGCAATGTTTGTATTCTATTGCATTGTTTGTTTGTTTGTCTCTACTTATTTTTTTGTTTGTCTACCTATTTATTTGATTTCAAAACTATTGCCTTGAATTGGTTTATGTGTGTTCATTAGGTGATTCCTTTCCCACACTTATACTCGAATCCATCCATATTCATATCTTTACATTGTCATCATGGTTTCTATCATTGATGCATTATTTTATATTGAGTATCAGATTATGAGAATTAGTATTCATGCATATTTCAACCAAGTCCTCATGATGTTATACCATGATGTCTACTGATACATGCTACAACAAACCTTATCTTTGAGAAGTCTATTTAGCAATGGTAGCATCAACATCTCTTCAGCACCAACATCCTGATTCAATCCTAATCATATACCAAATAGAGTAGTTAAACATGAAATAATTTCAACCTTTATTAGTTCAAATGAGCATCTCCCTACTAGTAGGTTGTTTAAATTCATCATTACCCTCTGTGTTAAGTTATCATCATCCTTGACCAAGTTTATAATATTTGCCATAATCAAGGTCCAATGATTATAACCACCTATGGGCAAATCATTGCACACCATCCCACCTACATTTCTTAATGATTATAACCACCTTTGGGAAAATAATTCTATTGTCACCACTTTATGTTTTCTATCTATATGGGGGCACATTTTTATCTTGTTCATCTATCCTAACTAGGGTAGCTCCATATTCTCAATGACTGTAACCACCTTTAGGCAAATCATTATGTTATCATACCACATTACTACTATCAAGGTATAATGCTTATAACCACCTTTGGGAAAACCATTATACACCATCCCACTTAAATTCTTAGTGATTTTGACTACTTTTTCAAATTAATTATGTTTTCACCCCATCATATTTCCTTTTTTTGGTCCCCTCATTTCAATTTTTATCAAGGGACCGTTTGTTGACCTACTTATACTGACCACTCCCTCGAGGGGGCATCATCCTAGGCTTCCAAAACACCATTTGGATCTTTGTTATTCAACCATCACCTTATTTTTGGCATACAATACTTTTCTCATTATTTTAGAATACATTACTTTGCATATAGTTTGTAACACCTTCCCAAATAAGGGTAAATTATAGACACCTAAATCTGGCTACCGATAACCTTCAACTACACTTTGACCAATTTCTACCAAAGTGTGTAATTTAGCTTAAAAACACTAAAATGCATTAAATGAGTTAAAATTTATATATTTAAGTTCTAATTTTGGATAGGGTATCCCTAAATGGGGTAGTGCAATTTATGGGCTAACTAACTTTGATCAGATCATTCTAAGTTAAAATGCCAATTTTACACCTAGGCGCTCTTGATTGCTCTTTCCTATCAAATATATTGCACAAGGCATGTTCCTTTGTTTTTTTTTTGATAAAATCCTAAATGGGATAATGGATCCAAGAATCTGACATTGACTTCCAATTCCAATCTAGTCAAATTCTATACTAATAATAAGGCATTTTGATCAATTTGAGTAATTTGTGCACAAAATGCTTAATCATGCTTAAGAGTTAGTTAAACCAAGTTATAGCTTAATTAATAATTCCATGGAAACATGTTGAATACTTGTTTTTAGAAATAAATATTAACTATCTGCATCATCAGGTGACCTCATTTCTTGGGAAGACATCCCTAGGCCATAAATGCCACAAATATCAAGATTCTTGCCTCCCATGCCTCATTAATGCCCTCCATGCCTCTTAATTTCCCCTCTATCCCAAATATTGATGATCCTATTTATTATTTTTAATTATAAAATTTGATTAATCCCTAGCCACAAATCTCAATCTTGAGATGGATAGTTCAGGTTGATTCTGATCAATCTCAAAAATCTATAAATAAGAGGACTTACCACATGAATTTAGAAATAAAATTCTTCAAAATGCAAATTTATAATGCAAAAATGACTCCAAAATCTATTATAATGAGTGTTACCATGCCAAATTGATTCCAAGCTAATCCAAGCCAAAGCCAAAGGTGCCAAGAGGAGGTGGAGGATAGTCAAGCTCCATTACAATAGACTTTATGAGCACAATCCAAGCAAACCACTAAAAAATCATTTGGAGCATCCAATGAAGGTGAAGGATTCTTGTTTTCCCTTACTTTTTAGTTGTGTTTGTCATTTATTTTTGTTAGTAATCTCACCCTAGTAACTAGGCATGAAGGTGTTAGTTTAGTTTTTTGTTTGTCAATTTGCTTTTTTCATTTTATCACTAACACAATACTAATCTCCTCTTCTTATTCAAATTCTTAGTTTACAAGTTTGATTTCATAGTTATTCATATCTCTAAAAATAGGTCTACTAGTGGGGTTTTATAAGGGTTTAAGAGTGCTCTGGGCTCTTAATGATTGTTCATAAAGCTTGGGCCATGAAAATCTAAAACAATGCCACAAAATTTTATTTTATTAGGCCCTTTAACTCCCTAAAATTCTTCAACTTCCCATGCAAAAGGTATGAAATAGGGTGAACATGTGAAATATCATCTTAGGGTGGAAAACATGCTTTTCAAACATTGTTTGTTACTCCTTGGCCAAGATGATCAATTGTATCACTCCCTGTTGCTCAAACTTATCAAAAATTTCACTTAGTACCTATTGATGATGTTCATGATGATCTGTATTGCAATCATGACCTTTCTTTATCTCCTTATACCCCCTTTTGGTGGCCTTGTCTTGAGATGTAAAGAACAAGCATAGGTATATACATATTTTATTCAATATCTTGACTTCATGGTGATTTTCTAGGCTCATATGTACTTTTATAAACATTAAAAACTTGTATATGGTGATTTGGAGTCATGAAATAGGCTTGATCAAGCCATTCCTCTTCACCTTACATAGAATTTGTTGTTTATTTTGACCTATAGACCTATTTTCTCTTGTAAATGTACCAAATTACCTATAATTATGGTTTTATAAGTTTTCATGACATATTTTAATATCCTATATTGCTTCTCAAATCCTTTTAATGTGTCATTACCCTTTCTTTCCTTACTTTCTAGCTCAAAATTACCTCTTTTTACCTAATCTATATAGCTAAGGTATTATATGTGCCAAAAATTGGTCATAAATGTTCTTATGGGAGTTTATAATACTATAAAATTCATTTTATGGCTCAAAATATCCATCTAGATGCATAACTTATCTCATTTCCTCCATTAGGTGGTTATGAGGGTTTTGCAAGGATTTTAAAGATCCTTGTCTTCTTAAGGATTTTTCATAACATACATACCTTAAAATGAAAACCAATTTCCATTAAAATTTTCTATACTAACTCCCTCATCATTACTGAAAATCATTGGCTCCCATGCAAAAGACTTCTCAAGTTCTCTATGTGGTGAAGTTTGGCTTTAAGAGGCTGCCAAGACTACATGTGTAAGGAAAGAGCTTGAGAAAGTCAATGAAAATAATAATTATGAACATTAATTCACTTAAACAGATTCTCCAAGGTCCCAATGATCTTTTACCATGTCTCCAATTCTATTTCACAAATCAAAAGCTCATGAATGAGTGCAAAAGTGTGACTATGTGCCTTGAGGTTTTTAGGCTTGCTTACTTAAATTAGTCCTCAAAGTCATGGTATGATTGTATAATGGAGTGTAATAACTTAAAAAATGGATTTATATGGTTTATCATCATCTTTTAATTATTTAAAAAACCTTTCCATGAAGTTTTAAAGCTCTTTTTTTACCTGTAAACACGTTAAGAAGATTGCCTGCTTGGATCTTGATTGTGTTTTGACAAGTTGAGGACTGTGTAAAAATAGTGATTTTCTCCCCTTATCTAATGACCTAAAAAATATTTTATATGGTTTTATCAATTCATAACTACCAACTTCAAAAAAATTCATGCCATTTGGAAGCATACTTTGTCTTGTAGGCCCATTGTACTAGAAACTAGTTTGAGTTGCCTACTTCTTCGTGTCTTACTAAGCCTATGACTATATTTTTCTCTTTTACACATTTTATTGAGCTCATAAAAATTTTATTATTCCTTGTATTCATCATTACATTCCCCCTTTCATTTATTTCACCTTCCATTGGTCAACTTACAGAGCTATGCAATAGTTCATCCACCTTACTCCTTAAGAACATTCATTGTGACTATGTACTAATAGTTCTATAGGTGGTAATGATGATATTTTAGACATGTAGTGATAATTATATCATTAATTAGTGTTTTAAATACTCTTTAGACCATTTTACCTCTCATGCTCTTTTTATATTTTTGACCCTTCAGACAAACTCTTTAGGCCTTTCCATAGTCAAGAAACATTAGAATCTGATGTATTGTATTGTCACCTTATGTTCTTTATGATGCTTAATTTTCATGATCAAGGTTTAAATATTTAAAACTTTCCATTTGAATTGTATTATATGTATACATTTTATTCACTCTTTTATTTTAATAATCTTTAAGTTTGCCTTTTAGCACTTATGATTGTGTGAGAGGGATTCCCATGTCTGGTTGTAGGTGATTTAGTCTTATTGACCATTGACTATACTATCCTAGTACTTGTATTCCCATGATATATTATCTTCCTATCACTAATATATATAAACATTATCTTTTAACTTAAAAACCCCTTTATAGACCATTATCTCAACTTGTCTACTAGCTTAAAATATGCCTTTATCCCTATGATGGTTGTCGATCATTATTTGGAGTGATCTTAGCTAAGTGATTGGATGTTTAGAGTGGTTTTAAACTTTATCCATTGATGATTTTACCTTTATTTTTCATGATAACCATAAAAAATCATGTAATTACACAAGAATGACCACTTTTCCCTCATGCTCCATGAGCTTAAAACAAGCCTATGTTCTCTATGACTATGGGTGGGCTTATACAAGTTGTATGACTGTATGATGATTATTTGGAGTCCTAATTTCATCATATTTTATTAAATCATGATGATCCTAATCATAATTTTATTGAAAAATTTATAACCATGGAATTCCTTTGTGTTATCATCAACTTGAAAACCCTTGTACTTGAGATAGGCCTACCTTTAAGCATGGTTATAGGTGTATATACGGATAGGATTAATGCTTGAGATGTTTAGAGAGTTTTTAAAACACACAAGGTGTTCATGAGAAATTATCTTATGATGATCTCTTAACAAATTCAAAAACCTCCTTAAATTAGTTTCAATCTCCATTAGGTCTTTTCAATGACCACTCCACCTTCTTGACTGTATCATGCTTGTAGTGTTAGCTATAGGTCTTCATTTCTTAGGCTTATGTCATGATGTTAGTATGGTTCTTCCTTGATGTCTTATCCTAGTCCTTATTTGTGTTCCTTTCCTTAAAACTGATATCTTCTTCACATGTTACCATCATGGAAACACTATAAAGTCAAAACTTCTCTTACTCCCTCATTTGATTTTACCTTTGTCTACAGGTCTATTATACATACTGAGTTATGATCTAGGCCTTAGAGAGCCTTTAAAATACCATAAATTTCATGAATTGATCTTTGTATAATAATCTCTTTACAAATCCAATACTCTCTCTTGAAGATCTATGTTATTTAGGCCTCTTTAGGAACCTATTCCACCTTTTTGGATGTAGGTGTCTTCATGCATGGCTATAGGTCACTATTTTCTCCTCTTTAGCCCTTTTTGAAACTTGACATGTCTTTATATATCTCTCCCCTTGAGTTATTTATCTTAATACCTAGTTATTCATTGTGGTGGTTATACTTGTCTTCAAAATCTTATAAAAGTCTTCAAACTTATGAAATCATATTACTTTTATAGTTGTGTTTCTACTCAGGCTTATAATTGTGATTTTAAGATACTTGACATGTTTTTTTTTACTACCTTAAGGTTTTATGACATGATATGGGTCTTATTTATATTAATAATCCTTATTTAATTGCTCATGTCCACCCATCCTAATGTCATAAACCAAATATTTGAAATACCATGCCTTTTCTCTTTATATGATGATTGTACCATGCTCCATTGTATGGATATGACTATGTTTTGACCTTAAAGAAGGCATCACAACCATGACATAATATTTATATTTCCTTTGATTAAATTATTTTTTTTATGGTGTGATTTTAGGCCTTGAAAATACACCTTTTGGTATATCCTTCCTTTTATACTTCATTAAAGTTGTTGACTATTGGATACTATTGTAGGTCTATTTTTCCTTGGCTGTAGTTAATGATTCCAAGATGTGCATGACCTTTCTTGAGTAACCAAGATGCCTTTAACCTACTCTTTCCTCTTGGTTATGATGTATTATGTAATGGATATGAATAGATATGGGTGAAACCATGAATGAGGATAGAACACATTGAATGAAGGGTGAGCAAAACATGAAACACAATGAAAAGATAGTTTAAAATAGTGATCATCAAGATCGATAATATGGAGGTGTGTGTAACATGGATCTTGGTATGTCATGACTAGCATGAAGGTAAAATGGAAACATAATCTCATTACCTACCTAATTTATCATTTTGGATGCCATTGGATAAGGACAAGGAAATTTTGAAACATAGGACTATGCTAAGTTCCTTAAATAATGCTAAAAACCTTAATTTTTGCTAAACAAGGAATTTTATATGCTTGAGAACATATGAATGGTATTTATATGAATATTTTTAATAATCTCATTGGGAATTTTCATGAATAACATATTAAAACATGAGGGATATCCTCAAAAACATGAAACCAAGAAATTTTTGAAGTTCTTTCTCTCTCATAGACTGTACAAATCTCCTTTAAATGCTTGAATAATGTAGATTTGTATTATTTATCTTATTTAGATTTATATTGATCCAACACATGTTAATAGGACATAATTTATACCATTTTAATTAATTAAATTTCCCAAATAATCCTTTCAAAGTTTAAATTTCTTGAAATGATGCCTTGGTGAAGAGAATTTGTAAAAAACTAGTTGCCTTTATGGATGAAAGACTGTTGTTGAATACCCTAACTTCAAATGGATGATTCATGAGGGATATATATCTAATTTTATAACCACTTACTCCATCAATAATCTACCTAAGTCTAATTTCTTTGGTAAAAATTTTAGACCTATATCTTCTTTCTCCTAACCATACCAGTTGTAAACCTGAAGGCCTATCCTTATGTGCAAAGAAACCAGTTTTATATAGGGGACCACTTTTGGGCCTATTTTTCCTCCTTAAACCATGAAAATTTCTTATAACCATTTTTATGCTCTATTTCATCTTTTCATGGCCTCCATCATATGGATGGTTGTATAATTCCATACCTTCCTTTGAAAAATGCATGAAATAAACTCTTTATTTACCTTTTATTGACACTTTAATCTTCCAATACCAAAACTATAAGATTAAATAAGGATACCAAGAGTAATTATAATGTAAAAAATAATAAATAACCTTTTTCCATGCCTTTGGGGGCTAAATTTAGCATGTGGGAGCTCAAAATAGGCCATTTTAGGCTTAAATTTGCATCAAATGACCACTTTAAAGTATGAAACTTTATAATTTAAGAAATTTCACAAATATTAATCTATTTGAAACAAATATAAATTCATTTATGACCTTTTTAGACTAAATTTAACATTAAATGGTCAAAACGTATCCCTTTTAGGCTAAAGATACATAGTTTAGACCACTTGAATAGGCTTATAATGGTGCAAGAAAAGTTACAAATTTTAAAGGTTGGTATTTGGCCATGAAAATAAAAATTACCAATAGGTTCTATATCTCAGGTGTGCAAAGTTTTTAATCCAAATTGGCCAGTCGATAATAGACCTAATGGTGCAGATAGTAAGAAAATCAAGCAAAAGTAATAACATGATTCCTAATGTATTTTCATGTAAGAGTGATGGATTCATGATGATGTTAATTTGTACATGAATAATATATCCATTCTTTTCATAAAATTATAATTTAGTATAATAGGTTAAAACATTGAAGCCAAAATGTCTTGTCTAGTTGAGCAGAGTCTGTGAGAGAGAAAGTCAACAAATTGGTTTGTAAGACCAATAGTTTCCATTAGAGCTTATGATATATTTTATGAATTTTGATATAAGGATGTTATAAGATATTTTTCATTCATTTAAATCCTTTTAATCCATTCAATTAGGTATCAGAAGTTTGTGTTTCATTGATTATGTTTTGAAGTCAATTGATAGTTCTAAGTGAGCATCTTGTAGAGATGATTTTGAGCCTATATACCCTAAGTTAAAGCATATAATTAATTTAATTATGACCCTGAGGTTATGAGGTTTTTAAATATGTGATTTTTTACCATGGTTATTTGTCAAAAGTGTGTTTATGCTTCATTTATTCAAGTTAAATTTTGTGTGTGTACACGAGCCTTTTATGAACAGTGTTTTGAGAAGGGATTCAAATGGTGGTTGAACACAAAAGGTGTTATGGACCTAAATTTAAGTTTTATAAGGTCTATTGGAGTGTAATATGATGTGTTCCTTCTATTTGAGGTGTTTGAATGTGCTTCAAGAAGATCAAACTGCAACATATTACTATGAAGGCCTATTAAGTCTCTATAAACCCTAAAAGAGGAGTAAGGGCTAATTAACATATGTATAAATCATGTTATTATAATATTATAATACCTATTACATATCTAACCTAATATATTTAAAGTGTATGGTTGACTAATAAGGATATGATCAAGTGTCTTGTATCAAATAAGGCTAATTAGGTCTATTTTGATGTGATGAGAGTGTGTAGAGAATAAGAGAATGATATAGAACATTGGTAAGCATAGGTAAATCATTAAAACCATCATATAAGTGTCATGAATATCTAAAAAAAATTTACATATGAAGATCAAGGTCATAAGACCTAATCAAGCCATGAAGAGGGCTAGTTGAGCGAAGAAGGCTAGTTTGAGAGGGATAGAAGTGTCTGAAGAGATGAATAGCAAGATCATCATGTATTATATGAGAAACAATGGTTTATAAAAATTATCAAGTTTTTTATGTGGTTTATTTGGTATTGAGTCATCTAAGGGGTTGGTGCCTCCTTGCAAGTAGGTGTTTGCTAAAGCCTAGCTGAGTTTGTGCTTAGCTGGTTGGGGTTGGTGCACCATGTGGAGTTGGTGCTTCACTAAAGATTTGTGTTTGTATTATAATATTGTATTCCATTTTCATAATTATTTGGTTTTCTTCCCTTTAATTTTTTCCCATATATATATTATCTTCATATGTTTCATGCTCTTATGATTTGGTGTTTATGCTTGCTAAGATGTACTTACTTTTTAGAATGGTTCATATATGTTTAAGTGGAATTGAAAAAAGTTTTAAATACTAATTCAACCCCCAAATATTATTAATTTTTCTTCCAATAATTTTTATTAGATCTTGGTCCTTTGAATCAGGTCTAAATTCCTAAAGGATATCTTAAGAAGCAAGGATGACTAGCCAGCAAGCTCAAGGTGGTTTCTCTACCAATAAGGATTCGTTGTTCAATGGATATAAATATGAATTTTTTGAATTTTAGAATAAATATATATATGATGTCACAAATATATGATATTTTGTAGTTATTTTTGGATGGTTATATTTCACCTCCTATTCCACCAACATATGTAGCAAGTAAGAAGGCTAGTGAAAATAACTCCAAGGCAATGAATGTCATTATTTGTGGCCTATCAGAGGTGGATATTATGAAGGTAATGAAATATGAATTATCCAAATAAATATGGGATAAATTTAATACTATCTATGAAGGAGACACCAAGGTGAAGATGGCTAAATTAAATACCTATAAAAGATAGTTTGAAAGCTTGAAGATGAATGAAGATGAAACCATTACATCTTACATATTGAGGATTGATGAAGTTATCAATATCATTATAGTATTGGGAGAAGAAGTGAAATAATCTAGTTTTGTCCAAAAGGTGTTAATATCACTAACTCCCAAATTTGACTCTAAGGTGTTTGTAGTAGAAGAGATGCAAGATTTGGACAAGCTAGAGATGGATGGGGTTCATGGTATCTTGACTACCTATGATATGAAAACAAATGAAGGAAGACCTCCCAAGAAGGAAGTAACTTTCAAAGTTGAAAATAATTCAAAGGCTAAGAAGGTTAAGGATGAGGTATGTTCAGATATTGATGATGATTAACTCATAGTTATGTTTGTTAGGAACTTGAGGTTTGGCCCAGGAAAGTACAAGGGTAAGTTACCCTTAAAATGTTTCAGTTGTGGCAATATTGGTCACTTTGCATCCAAGTGTCCTAATAAGGATAAATTTTAGCATAATTAATAACATGATTAGCATCATGGAGATTAAAAAAAGGCATAAAAGTCTAACAAGAATAAGAGAGATTTAAAGAAGAATGAAGGTAGGAAAGGGTTATTCAAAAATAAGAAGAGTTTATAATTTTAAAAATATAGCTCATTTTCATGTAAGTGATTTAGGCACATCTAATAGTGGTAATGATAGTAATGACCCTAAACATGACAATAATTAAACCTTGTTCATGGCCACAGAATCAAGTAATGAGGGTTACTCAAATGGGAAAGGCCTTATGGTTTGTGTAAAATTAGATGAATAAGTATACTATGATAGTGAAGAATGAGAAGCTAAATTAAATCTTGAGGTAGATCTGGTAAGTTCCCTAAAGGATTTGAAGTTTCAAAGAAGAAATAATCACAAATTAAGGTCATTAGTCAAGGATTATGAGGAGCAGATTGGATTGTTTGAGGAAAGGTTGGGAAACACTTCCAAGGAGTATGATGAGATCATCAATCAAGTTGAGGAACAGATGGAGGTAGTCAATGCAAGCCTAAATACTAAAGAGTAGAGTGCATCACGTATGAAACTGAAGTGGAATATTTGAAATTTGAGTTAAATCAAGAATCAAACAAAGTAAGGAGCTTTGTGAAGTTTGAAAAAATCACTGAGGCTTTAGATGATATCTTAAGGAGTCAAAAATTTACAAGTGATAAGATAGGTCTTTGTTTTAAATAATACCAAAATGAGGTACCTCAATTAAAGAATAATATTTTTAAAGATAAAAAGGTCAATATTAAAAGGCCTATCACACAACCTAATTCTATAAAGTATGCTAGTTCTTATAATGGTTATTGTTTTGTATGTTGTCAATTTGGTCATAGAGCAAGAGAATTTAGAAGACCCTCTAAGAATGAGTAATCATGGAACTATGGAAGGATTCATAATTCACATCAATCAAATGGTATATATAAGGTGGTCTATTATAACTATCATAATATAAGACATATTTCATTATTTTGTCCTAACAGAGTTAGAAAGTCATCAATGCAAAATAGGAAGTTTGGAGCTCCTAGAGTGTAAGAAAGAAGGAAAATTAATGTATAGAAACCTAAGGTATTAAAGATAAGTCATGATAAATCTACAAGCTCAAGTGGACTAATTGTTGAGATAGTGATCTGGGCAATAATTCAGATGACAATTTGGGTGACGGTTCTACCCTAATTGATGATAGAACTTCTGGGAGCCATAACTTTTGCACCATAACTCTGATTGACTCCCTGTTTGAACCAAAAGAAAGATAAGAATGAGGAGAACATGTTGAGATGGCATTGAGATCTTCTCAATGTTTTTTTACCCTTGAAAACCCAATGGAAGTTCCCCAAATTTCAATTTTAGTAGTGTAGTCTAAAAATAGTAAGTTTATAAAAATAGTAATTCCTTGAATTTTGTATTGTTTTAAATCATGAAAGTCAAACCACTTAATCTCCCTCAAGATTGGTAAACTTCCACATCCTCCTCCTACCTTAAACATTTTTATAAATGAATATGTAACCTAAAATGTAAATCAGACATCTCTTCCTAGAGATAAGCATATGTTTGTATTGCAATCTTGAGTAATAAATTATCTCTTCTTAGAGAATTCATTGTTACTGTGTTATTTTTATGTTCTTGAAATATCTATCAATCAAAACCTTTGAGTTTTGAATCAGATAGATCATGACTCATATGTGAATTCAATATAGAAATGTTTTTTGTTAGCTCACACTGATGATCAAATGATTGATGATGAGATCAAGCCTATAGTTTCAATCAAGCCCAAAAGGATGTTGAAGAATGTTCAATCTTGTGAAAGTATAGAGATATGGGAATATCCTGATTTCATGATGTTTTAGGTCCCTATGAAAAAGTGTTGGCTCCATTAGGATTCATGGAGACATTTTTATATTAGTATAAGCATGAGGTTGCATTCAAATAAGGTTTCATCTTAAGAAGATTATAGGCTGCATGTTTTGCAATCAAGGAGATAAAGATGGATATTATCTATTCCTATGTTGGTAGCTCTATGTTTTGAAGTAGAATAGAAAGCATGATGATATATCTAAGGCTATTATTAGGTGTTTAGTTTCAAAGTGCAAACAATTGGTATATAAGAGGTAAGATTTTCGATATTTGTTTGCATGAGTAGTTCACTTTAATCTATAAAGACAAAGGGGGAATATTTATTTCTATATTTGATTTCAAGAGTGTGGTATATAGTTTGTGATCAAGAGTTTGATCTTATTAAGTCATGACAAGGAAGGTAAGTTATCTTGAGTTTCTATTTCATTTAATGGAGATATCCTTGGTTTAAAGGGGAGCTTGGTAGCTTTGAGTTCTTTCTCAAGAGAGTGGTTACTTTTTATTTCATAATAGAACTATGCATGTGTTAAAGGTATCATATGTCTGATATGCTTCATAGATTCTATTTTTTGAGTTTTTTATGGACCAGCTAGGAGAATGATCTAAAAAAAGAAAATTGTTTATAATATAAAACAAGTGATATGATTAAGATAAGTTTCCATGAGTGGTTGCCATAGTTTCTAAAAATTATGTACCAAATAGTGTCTTGAAGAGATGGTATCAACTCAAAGGGAGAAAGTATGATTTCAAAAGTTGTAGGTGACCCTTGATGTCTATTATTAGTAGTAACATGGTGGATGCTTGGTTTGAGGGGGAGCCATTCAAGTTGTTAACTAGGCTTGATTTATGTTGAAGTGGTCTTGTAATCTGAGTTCATTCTAAAAGAGATGATAGTTGTGGAAGACCTTTATCATTAATTTAAAAGGGGGAGAAATATTAGAAAGGATGAGAAAAGACAAGATCAAAAAGGGTGACAAAGTCAAGAACCAAGCTTAAGAGATGATTTCCATCAAGATTGTTTAACATAGTTTTTTTAGTGTGATTGCCATCAATAAAAAAGAGGGATATTGTTGAGCATTGTAATTTATCATTGAGTTTTGGTATTAATATTGTCATTGATGTCAAATTTTCTTATGAAAGTGCATGATCAAGTAAGCCTTTAGATATGTGTATGATGAGTTCTTATGCCAGCATATTGAGTGTTTTTGTTGTATGAATAATAATGATGTGAGAGTACTATTTAATGAGTGTTAGTAATATCATTGAGATCAACATGAATGATTACAGGTCAATATGTCAAGTGCAAAGTATATTTCAAAGCTTTGTCTAGACTTTGTGACATGGTATGTGTAAGTAGCATAATGAAATGAGTGAGCTCTAAATAAAAAGTTGTATACTTTGAATATCTATGTAAGTAGTTCCAAAGATATTCCAAATGAGATATGAAGATCCTTAGTGAAGCTTTGAAGAATAATTGATAGTGTTTGAGCATGAGATAAATTGGTTGATTTTGTACATGAAGTTTTGAGGGAATTAAAAATGATTAAAATGTTAGCTCTAAAGATATATGTGTATCTCTGAAGATGTTTTAAGTGAGCTATGAAGATCCTTTGTCGAGCTTCAAAGTTCTATGTGACCATCTCCAAATATGCTTTAAGTGAGACATAAATATGATATATTGAATATCTAAATAAGAGTAGTTGTATAAGGTTTACTAAGCATACATAAGAGGCATTAGAACACTCAATAGATTTTAAAGGTTAAGTATATAAGGGTAAGTACTTCAATCCAATTCTACATATAGATGAGTTATAGATCCTCCATGGCCTAATGAGGCATCATGAGCTATTGAAAATACATATAAATAATGTTTGATAGTAGTTAAGTATGATAGTATATTTCATGGTATATATATGAAGTGTTGAAAGCTTGGACAGTGGTTAGAAGATCAGTTTCAAGACCTCTTGTGACTTGCAAGACAAAGGCCTAAAAATAAAAAGAGAGATGGTGTCTATATGGGGTATCAGGATAAGTTTCCATGATATGGGTGAGTAGGTAAGAATTTACAAAGGTGATTCAAGTTATTTTTATCATGTACATGAAGTTTCAAGTCATGGTTTTCAAAAAAAGGCTTGAAATTGTTTTGAGGTCTCTCAAATGCATAGAATGAAGAGTTGTCTACCTGGGAAGGTTTTTCAAGTACTTGTTGGCACATGTAGCATATGCATGATAATATAATATATTCATGGTGGATAAGGAAGGTTTCTAGATCAAATTTCTAATGTTTAGTTTTTAGAAATAGGAGCTAAGCTTTATGAATGATTATTAAGACTGGAAGATGGTTTAAACCATCAAAGAACCATAACAATGACTTGATGTTAAATATATTGTTATAAATAACTCAAAATGGTTTGATATGGATAGATAATTAGTTGGAGGTTTTATTCAACTCCCCTGTGCATATCTAGGTATGATTGGTTTCTCAAGTGAGTGAGCAAACCCTACAAAAAACTACTTATTTTTTGGAGATTTATTATAGCAGATAGAGTTGACCAAGTCAAACTTACTAAGTGGATGAAGTTCAAATTGTGTGACTTGTAATTTTTTTCCATTAAGGTTTATGTACATGTTCTAGATCTTAGGTGTGTAAATTTGATAAACCAAGTTGGCTAGTCACTAATAGACCTAATGGTGTAGATAGTAAGAAAATTACGTAGAAGTGAGAAGATGATTCCTAATGTGTTTTCATGTAAGAGTGATGGATTGAAATACATTATGATGTTATATTATACATCAATAATCTATTTATTTTTGCATAAACTTAGAAGTTAGTATAATAGATTAAAACATTGAAGCCAAAATGGCTTGTCTAGCTAAGTAGAGTCTATGAGAGAGAAAGTCAATAGATTGGTCTGTAAGACCAATATTTTCCATTAGAGATTATGATATTTTTGATGGATTTTAATCTAAATATTTTATAATATATTTTTCATGAATTTAAATCCTTTCAATATATTCAATCAAAAATCAAAAGTTTGTGTTTCCTTGACTGTGTTTTGAAGTCAGTTGACAATTCTGAGTGAGCATCTTGCAAAGAAGAGTTTAAGCTTGTATACCTTGAGTTGAATCATTTTATGGATTTTATTATGACCCTAAGGTTATGAGGTTTAAAATTATGTGATTTTTTTATATTTTTATTTTGAAAACATGTGTTTATGCTTCAGTTGTTCAAGACAAAGTTTCTATATATGCACAAGCCTTTTATGAGCAATGTTTTGAGAAGGGGTTCAAATGGTAAGTGAAGTTATAAAAGGTATATTATATTGGTATATGATGTGTTCCTTATGTGTGAGGTTTTTTAATATGCTTCAAGAAGATCGAAGGGTAATGTGTTACTAACAAGGCCTATTAGGTCTCCATAAATCCTAAAAGAGGAGTAAGGGCTAATTAAGCTATGGCTGACATAATGTATTTGTTGACTCACATTTAAAGCATGTTATTATAATATTATAAGAATTATTACATATCTTACCTAAGATATTTTAATTGTATGGCTGACTAAGAAATACATCAAGTGTCTTGTATAAAAGCAAGGCTAATTAGGCCTATTTTGATGTGATGAGAGTGTGTAGAGAACAAGCAAATGATATAGAACATTGGTAAGTAGAAGTAGATTATGTGGACCATCAGAGAAGTGTCATGAATATATATAAAGGTTTTTCATATGATTATCGAGGTCATAATACCTAATCAGAACATGAAGAGGGCTAGTTGAGTGAAGAAGGCTAGAGTCCAGTTTGAGAGGGATAGAAGTGTGTGAAGAGCTAAGGAATAAGATCCTCATCTATTATATGATCAAAAAGGTTTTATGAAGGTGATAAAGTGTTTCAATTGGTTGAGTTATTACTGATTCATCTAGGGGTTTGGTGCCTCCTTGTAAGTGGGTGCTTGGTAAAGCCTAGTTGATTTTATGCTTAGCTAATTAGAGTTGGTTATCTATGTGGAGTTGGTACTTCAATAAAGATTGGTGTTTATCTTATAGGAATATAGTCAATTTGAATCATCAGTGGGTTCTATTCTCTTTAATTTTTCCCCATGTATATATTGTTTTCATGTGTTTCATGCTCTTATGATTTGGTACTTATGCTTGATAAGATGTACTTGCTTTTTAGAATGGTTCATGTATGTTTAAGTGGAATTGAAAGAAAGTATTGAAGGCTGATTCACCCCCCCCCCCACTATTATTAACTTTTATTCAAATAGTATCTAGATCATCCTAGTGATTTATATGTCTCTCTAATCCATTTTAGGTATTTGAAATCATTATTTCTCCCATCAGGTCATCTTAGGGGTTTAGTTAGGGTCTAGAGGAACTAGTATTCTTAACAATGGTTCATAAAGTTGAAAGCCTAAAATTATGAACCAATAATACATTTTTAAAGTATGGTAAAAATTTTAACATCCATAAATATCACCTATTCCTATGCAAAACATTCTTCATGTTTTGATCAAAATATTATGCCACCTTGAGTTCCTAAGAATGTTTTGAGGGAGTTTTGGAGTGTTTAGTATTATTAAAGACTATTTATACTACATAGGACTTTTATATATGAACTAATGGAATATAATTAAATTATAAGAGTCTCCTTCACTTTTAAAATATCCATTCCCTCCCACATATTTTTTAATGACATTTTTGAGCTTCAAAATAGCCTCTCGATCAGTGTAGACTTGTTTGAGATCTTGAAGAGGCTGATTTGGATTAACAAGGCATGAATTTGATTTTTTTTTAATTTAGACACCTCATTTATGTCTTATAAACCTTTCATGAGGCATTAAAGTGTCCTTATACACTATTACACTCTTCAAACTCACTGTAACTTGGATGATCCCATAGTTAGGTTTTAAGGGCATCTTGAAGTGACCCTAATAGTGTTATTTTGGCACCTTATTCATATTTAAAATGAGTTAAAATTCATATAATTTTTTATCCCACATATTATTAATTCCCTCAAACTTTCTAATTCCCCTGATCACCTTAAAATTGCAATTTTTCTTCCTTCTTACACCCACAGATCTATAGGTGTTCATCTAGGTCCAAGACTTCAACTTTGAAATGGAATCCTATTCAAAATTTATGTTTTCTTAAGAAGTATTATAAGGTTAATTCACACTCTTATTTACCTCCCATGTTCTTACCCAAATTCATTCAACATAATCAAATGCATTTTCCCTCATAATTTTCTTAAGGTAGGTCTATAGGTGGTTGCTTGGAATTTTTGACTGTGTCAACCTGAGATTGAGAATTATTTTATTGGATTTGACATTATTAATGATTATAATATGGAAATAAACCTTACATACTCTCTCCTTGACCTCTTAAAACCTCTTTTTACCTCATTTCACATTACAATAATGCCTTCCCTCTCTTTTGCCTGTAATAGGCCTATAAGTAGTCATTAGGTCAAACACCTTCATCTTCCTGATGTGTATGCATTATTTATCCTATTTAATCCATTACAATGAGAACATGACTAAGATATTTATAGAGGTGATGAATAAATATTTTGAGATATCCCTCCAATGAGCTTATATCACCTAAAATATCCACCTAATACCCTCACAACCTTCTTAGTTTACCTAGTGTATTTTTTGGGTTCACACGGTCCATCTCTTAGGCTCTACCAAATACCTATCCTTATTAAATGGAAAAAAATGAATATTTGAGTCTAATATTGATATGAGGCACATTTTTAGTCATGTTTACATTTTGGAAACCAATTCCATATTGGTTTCTATAGGATGACACTCGAGATCTTTGAGATTCTCCGTACTAATTTAATGTGCTTAGATCATCCATAAATTAGGATAACTAATATGTTATGGTCTCTTGTCAAGAAAGACTCCTTAAATATTCTCCTTAGTTATTTCATACCCTCTGTACCTTTCTTTAACTTCATAACTTAGGTCTCTAGATTAATTTTGAGCTTCTTTCCCACTCCCTCACACTATCCTATAGGTGTATGTTTAGGTCTACTCCTTAGTTATTTCATAACCTATGTACCTTTATTTAAACTATTGATGCCTAAAACTCTCTCTCTCGATGAATAGTTTCCTATGGGAAGCTTCATAGGTGTGGGATGAAAATGTGATATGTGAAGCAACCTCCAGGATTTTAAAATTTGGTTCTTTAAATTAATTTGGGGGTAAAAAGGGGAAGGAGGAAACGTAAATAAAAATAAAACTAAAAAAAAACTAAGGTGATGTACTGAGATATTTAATGTATCTACCTAATATTACGTAAAATAACTTGAACCATTGAAATACCATAGATAATTTAAAAGAGCATATGCATGATTTATTTCTTGTAACATAAGTAAAATCCAACACTATAGAAGCAGAGAAAATAAATAATAGACAGTCATAAATTCCACTCAATTTGACACATAACACCACATCCTATTCATTATTAGGTAGATAATATAATATAAAAGGCCCAAAGGCATAGTATATAATATTTAATCCTTCTTGTGTGGGGCACATGTTGAGGTCATGAAATGAAAATAAATAACTATTATTATTTATATTCCAAAAATAACTATTACAATGGTTGCTCTCTCATAATAGTAAGAACAATTTATATTATCAAATGTCCATCCCCTTATAAAAGAAAATAATGATGAATATATAGGCATAGTGGCTTCATGAGGAAATTACACCTGAGACCAAGCACTCACGCTCATGATGAGGCCCTTGCAACTAAATAGGGAGTTTTGGCTTATGAGTGTAGTTGATCTTTAAAATCTTATATATAGCACAATTTATCATACCTCATGATCTCCATAATGCTTAGAAGAATCACCATGGCAATGTGTGTCTCCCTCAAAACTACCTTTATAATTTTCATTAGAAATGGGCCCACTTCCCTTGGCTAATGGTGCTACCTAAATCTCTAATAAGAAAAAAATTGCTCCCAAGGAGTGATGGAATGACATGTGGTAATTTTAGGAGTGAGTGGTCTCCTTTGAATCCCTTTTATCACCTTTTTAACTAGCATTTCATGGGGCCACCATGTGGCAAATTGGCACTACTCCTAGGGAAGTTAAGAACTTATTTGCAAAGAATGAGCATAGGGGTGCCACATGGAAAGATCACTTCATCTTAATTATAACTTCACTATGGGTCCTACCCATTATTTCATTGGTCAATGGTTCTGCTTTAAGTTTTGATAAAAATAAACCTGCCTTGGATAAGTGTTGCTATGAACATAGGATTGCAATAAGGGGAGATTAGTATTGTGTTAGTATATGAAATCAAAATCAAAATAACACACTAATATCTAACACCTTAAGCCTATCTCAATGGGGGAGCTTAGTTAACAAGACTAGAATAGAAAACACAACTAAAATACAAAATAAACCTTATTTCACCTTCTTTGGATGCTCCAAATAGTTTGTTGAAGTGGCTTGCTTGGTTTATGCTCATGAAGTCTACATCAATGAAGTGTGGCTACATCCATGAAGTGTGGCTACATCCATCTCTCTTTGGCACCATGTTTGGCTTTGGCTTGGATTCACTTGGCTCAATAATTTGACATTATAACACTAATTACAATGGATTTTAGAATGCATTTGGGCATTATAAGTTTGGCATAAAAGAGCTTAAAAATCAATCAGTAAATCCTCCTATTTATAGATTTTTAAAATGGTTTAGGATCAATCATAACCATCCATCTTAAGATTGAGATGTGTGGCCATGAATTAATCCAAATTTTGTAATTAAATTCATAAATATCCCCCATAAATATTTGTGAAGAAGGGGCATTTAAGAGGCATGGGAGGCATTGACGAGGCATGGGAGGGTTTTAATGAAGCATGGGGTGGCTTGATGATATATTTTATGCATTTATGGCCTAGGGATGTCTTTCTAATAAATGATGTCATTTGATGATATAGATATTCAATATCAATTCCTAAAAATAAATATTCAAAAATTTTCATGAAAAATTAACTTAATCTCTTGATTTAGATTAATTATCCTTAAACATGATTAGTCAACATTGATGCAAAACATTGGCAATTTATGCACAAATTAGTCAAAATGTCATATTATTGGCTCAATTTTTTACTATATTTAAATTAGAAGTTGATGTTAGATGCATTGGAACCATTATCCCATTTAGGATATTTCCAATGCAAAATAACAAAGGCACATGTCTTGTATAAGAAATTTGATAGAAAATAGTAATCTAGAGTACCCAAGTGTGAAAATGTCATTTTAACTTGAAATGATCTGATCAAATTTAGTTGCTTCATAAATTACATTGCCCCATTTAATGACACTCTAGCCAAAATTGACACTTGAATATATCAATTTCAACTCATTTAATGTGTTTTAATTTTTTTAGGCCAAATTATGCATTTTAGTTGAAATTAGTCAAAAGCTTGATTGATAGTCATTAGTGGCTATATTTAGGTGTCTATAGTTTTCCCTTATTTGGGAAGGCATTGCAAGATATAGGCATAATAACATCTTCTCAAAGAATTAAAAGGTCATGTATGCCTACAAATTCAATGATGATGAACCAATTGTATGATGCCCCCTCGAGGGAATGGTTGGCATAAGGAAAGGTTGGTAAGCAGTCCCTCAAAAGAAATAATGGAGATGAGGGGACCATAGAAAGAAAAATTATGGGATGAGAACACAATTATATTGAAGAAGTAATTAAAATCATTGAGAATGCAAGTGGGATAGTGTCTAATGTTTTTTCAAAAGGTGGTTATAATCATTATACCTCGATAGTGGCAACGTGGCATCAAAACATAATGATTTTTCCAAAGGTGGTTATTATCATAAAGAAGTTGAAGCTATCCCAATTAGGATAGACAAAAATATAGAAACATGCCCCTATATGGGAAAAAAATTAAAGTGATGACAACATAATGATTTTCCCAAAGGTGGTTATAATCATAAAGAAATGCAAGTGGGATAATGTACAATGATTTGCCCATAGGTGGTTATGATCATTGAGAAATATAGGTGGGGTGGTGTGCAATGATTTTCCCATAACCAATTATAATAATTGGACCTCGATTATGGAAAACATGATTGATTTGGTCAATGATGATGATAATATGATATAGAAGATAAATATGAATTGGGACAGGCTATTATTAAGGAAACACTCTTCTAAACTAAACAAAGGTTGAAATTCTTTCACTATTTAATTACTCTGTGTAGGATATGATTGGGATTGAATTGGTATGTTGGTGTTGAAGATATGTCAATGCCACCATTGTATAATATACTTCTTAAAATTGAGGTTTGTTATATCACATGTTAGTAGGCATCATGGTTTAACATCATGAGGACTTGGTTGAAATATGTATAAGGATTGAGTCCCATAATCTAATACTCAATATAAAATAATGCACCAATGATAGAAACCATGATGTCAATGTAGATGTATGAATATGGATGAATTCAAGTATAATTGAAGGTAAGGAATCACCCAATGAATGTACATAGACTAAATCAAGGCAACAGTACTGAAAGCAAACAAATAGGCATACAAATAAAACAATAAAGAAACAAATAATTTAAATTTAAGCCATATGAACATTTCCCCTAGAAAATAGGTGAAAACTTAACAAACTAACAAAATGTGGGAATAGAAGAAAAATAAGGGGGTAGTTGAGCTGTCTCCATATGCACTAGGCAAGTGGATGATGCCTACATAGCTCCACGGATGTGATATCTAATAAAAACTTCAGGCCAAATGTATTTCTCCCAAGAAATGGGAATAAAATGATAAGTTATGAAAAAAACATAATGAATGTAATAGAAGAATAGGAATGGTCTTGAAAAATGGAAAGTGTGTGGGATAAAACGCCAAAAAGTATGGGGAAACTAATTGGCAAGTCATTTTCTTGAAACTTAGTAAGGGTTCCCAGAATCCTAAAGGCAAAGAAATGGTCAATGTTTTTGGAATTTGTAGAGCATCTCAACTCAATCAAGAATGAATAGATACTAAAATGGTTCAAGCTCACAAAATGGTGAGAGTGTGGCTTAGGTTTCTCATAAAATGGTGAGAGTGTGGCTTAGGGTGACTGAGTTGACCTCAAAAAGTATCAAGTGTTGCCTACATAGTCCTAGGGTAGGACCTCAAGTCACTATAGTTCTACCCTATAATGGAGGAATCTAACTAGTGTAGCAGTCAATTCAAATAAAATAGGCATAGTTAGGTAAAGTCATAGTATGGCATGGTTAATGGCTAGTTGGAATGTCGAGACTCAATAAATAAATGTTTCCCCTAGTTTTCCCATAGGTGGTTATAACTAGGATACAACAGCATAGATAAATGGTACTAATTTAACCATAGGCAGTTATAATTAGTAGCAAGATTGGTGATAAGAAAGGAACAACAAATAAAGGATAAAATCATTGAAATTTCTATCATACTACAAAATAATATATCTATCTAAAATGTTTGAAACAACTATTGAAACTAATCAGATTCATTAGTGCTAAAAATATACAACTAATGGCACAATCAAGGTCAAATGGGCTAGGTAGATAGGATTCACAACATGCTTGGTTGATAGAATAGAATGTTAAAATGGATAAGTAATAGGCTAAGAGGAATGATAAGAATGATATTCATACAAAGAAGAATAGTGATAAAATGGCACAATTGAAATAGTCCTTATATACAATACACCATAGTGCTCAATCATAGTACAACTTGAGGTGAATAATATTCATCAGCTCAAGAAGTTCATCTCTATCTAGTGTGTAAAGCATGTGTGTGCCTGATCTATAATCTGTAATAATGATGAAATGCCCTATCTAGTTTGGTTAGAATTTACCTTTATTCTTCTTCTTGGCTGTGGTATTCTTTTGGTTTTCTTTAAGAAAAAGATCACCAAGTTTAAATGTTCTATGCTTGATGTATTCATTATAGTGGCATTTGATTTAGTTCTAATATGCCTAAAGATTGTTGAGCATAGCTATGAATTTTTCATCAAGTAGGTAGAGCTCTTGTAGGTGAGCTACTCGATAGTCATGATCATCTAGGATATGCTTGAAAGATATGCATAGTGAAGGTAGCTCAACCTCAATAGGAAGTATGGATTCAGTACTATAAATAGGTGAGTATGGAGTAGATCTTATGGGGGTATAATGATTGGTATGGTATACCCAAAGGGTGTAGAATATTTGAAGGTGTCAGTCATGACCAGCATTATTCAAAATCTTTTTTTAAATGTTAATAATTTTTTGTTGGATGCCTCAACATGACCATTGCCTTGAGGGTAATATACCATAGAGATTTGTTGTGTAGTATTGTATTCAGTGCATAACTATTCAACATCTATGTTTGTGAAGTATCCTCCATTATCATATATAATGTCAAAAGGGATACCATAGGGGTAGATGAGATGGTTGAAAATGAAATTAGAAATCTCGTTTCTAGTCATGTAAGTGAGGGGTATAG
Source organism: Torreya grandis (assembly GCA_037957365.1). Classification (NCBI taxonomy): domain Eukaryota; kingdom Viridiplantae; phylum Streptophyta; class Pinopsida; order Cupressales; family Taxaceae; genus Torreya; species Torreya grandis. The sequence continues at coordinate 2,696,861 of JARHVA010002028.1, read as the reverse complement.
CTTTGACCCAATTAGTGAAATATCCAATGGTGGTAAGGATATGCTTATGGCTATCTAAAGATGTAGGATTGATTTTCCTAATGAGGTTGAGTCCCCATGTAGAAAATGGCCAGGGTGTCAACATTGGTTTTAGAGTCTTGGCTGGGGCATGAATCACATTGGTATGACATTGACATTTTTCGCACTTATTTACATGTGCAGTTACATCTACATCTATTATGGGCCAATAATAACTAGTACATAAAAGATATTTGAATAAGACTACCCCACTAGAGTGGGCTCCACATACTTCTTTGTATACTTCCCGTAATGCTAGTGTAGATTTTATTGAAGTTAAGCAACAAAGTAGAATTCCATCAAAACTATGGTGGTAGAGGGTTGATCCAAGTAGAGTATAATGAGTGGAGTAATGAATAAAGGCTTTGGTTTGTTTTTAAGATAGGTTAGGTGGTATAACTTGGTCATGAATATAGTTATAAAGGTTTGAATACCAGATAGAATTAGGACCAATAATATCATAAATCATTGCAATAGTTGAAGGTTCTTGAGCTAGTGTGAACAAATTCTCGATGAAAAATTGATACTCTCTAGCTTTGTCCATTTGTCAAATTAGAGAGCCAATAGTATCCATGGCAATTGAAATTCTATTACTAGCCCTTGGTGTATGCTCAAATTGAATATCTATAAATTATTGTTTTAGAGTGTCAACCATGGCCTTGTAAGGAACTAGTTTGTCATATTTAATTTGAAAATGGTTTGTGACCTAATTGATGATTAAATAAGAATCACCATAAACCTTGAGATGATATATGTTCCACTATACTACCTATCTAAGTCTTGTAACAAGTGCTTCATACTCATCCATGTTGTTTGTAAAAGGAAAAATAATTCTAAAAGACATAGGAATTAGATCCCCCTATGGTGTAATAAACAAGAGGCTTGACCCTGATCCATGTGTAGTAAATGATCCATCAAAATATAGCTTCCAATATTTTTCTTCAAGAGGTATGTCAATGATGGTAATTTTGTCTTCAACCATAAATTGGAATGTGAATGGCTCTATGTCTATAAAGGGTGATTCAACAAGCTGATCTATAAGGACCTGACCCTTGATTACCTTTTGATTAGCATACTCTATGTCAAACTCACTAAGAAGCATGATCCACTTGGCCATTTTGCCTTGTAAATCCATTCTAGATAGTAGACACTTGATTAGATCTACTTTTGAAATGACCATGGTCTTATTATTCAACATGTAGTGTCACAATTTCTAAGCTATGAAGACCATTGCTAGACAGTATTTTTCAATATGTGTATAGTTTTGTTCATACGTGACCAATGTACAGCTTAAGTAGTATACTACATGATATTTTCCATTGTCATCATGTTGAGCTAGAAGTGCCCCCAAGGCACTATTTTTAACTGATAGGTACAACAAAATTGGTTTTCTTGGCATGGGGGTAATAAAATAGGTAGATTTATTAGGTAATATTTTAGCTACTAAAAGTTATTTGAAAAGTATTATCCTAGTGGAATACAACTCCCTTCTTCATAAGATGTGTAAATGGACGACACTTATCTTCTAACTGAGATATGAAGTGTCAGATTGATTATATCTTACCCTATAAATTATGGAGCTGCTTCAAATTGGTTAGTGGTGACATCTTTGTTATAGCTTGGACTTTAGCTGGATTGACTTTAATGCCTCTGCAAGACATGATGAAGCCAAGTAATTTTCTTGATGTTACTTCAAATACACATTTCTTTGGATTCAGTTAGACTTTGTACTCACATAATCTTTTAAATATTTTATGTAGCACTGTTAGATGGTCAGCCCTAGCTTTTGATTTGCCTAGTATGTCATCGACATAGTCTTTAATAATATCATACATCATATCTCTTTTATATGTAGCTCTGACATTCTTAAGACCAAACGGTATTACCTAATAATAGAATGTGCCATATGTAGTGGTGAATCTTGTCTTATGTTGGTTTCTTGGTGTTATTATGATCTAGTTGTATCCTAAAAAGCCATCCATGAGTGAAAGCATCTTATAACCTACTTTGGATTTGATGATCATGTCAATATCAAGAAATAGATAGTCATCCTTAGGGAAAGATTTTTCTGTCTCAAAAATTAGTACTGATTCTAATTTCTTCAAGATTTTTGCTAACAAGTAGAACATTAGATATCCATTCTGAGTAGTCAATGGATCAAATACATCCTACTTCTAAGAGTTTTTCCAACTCTTTTTTGACTAATACAAAAATTTGAGGATGTATCTTGCATAAATTTTGCTTAACAAGATTAGCATCGATATTTACCACAATGTGATTTAAATTCAAGGTGGGGTCCAAACCTAGCATGTCAGAATAATCCTATGCAAAGATATCTATAAATTCTCTCAATAGAGCTATAAAGACTTCATGTTCCTCCTTAATGAGGGACATGCCTAATTTGATCCATTTTAGGTCTAATGAAGTCTTGATGTTTACCTATATTATATCTTCAACTAGAAGGGTCAAACTATCTTCTAAGATATTAGGTAATATTTGAACTATTGGACTATATCAGGGTCTTTTGTTAGGACTAGCTCTTCAACTTTTCCTAGGCATGATGAATCTGAGTCCTCTAATGTGAAATCTAGCCATGTGATAAAAATAGTCAAAAATTCTTGAATAATTTCATCAAATACTTTTTGTTTCTAAAAACTAATCTCAAATCCATAGGCAAGTTCATCGTTGGTGGTCTCTTGGTCTAAATTTGAAGAAGAATGAACACCCCCATCTAATAGAACCTAAAATAGGTTTTCACCACTAGACTAGCCTTTATCTTTACTTTTTCCCTAGTCAAAAAGTGCCTCAAATAGGTTTTCACTATGGGACCTCAATGTTTTATGTGTTTTTTTTGGCTAAGATTATTCACCCACTCTCCAAAATAGGATTTAAGATCTAATGTGATTGACAACCCTAATTTATGATCTCCTAATGGAAGGTTGTCTCTAAGGCCTAGAAAATCATAAAATGCCTCATCATTTTAAAACTCATCAATCATCAAATTGGATTCTTGTTGGTCCCAATCTATTAGTTGGGGATAGTATAATGGAAATGGGTTATTATAAATGATTAGGATAAGAGAACTTATGGCATTATTATCAAATAGGTTAGTCTTGGGTAGGTCATCAAAGATAAGGCTATGATCAGACTTTGCTTCACTATAAGCATCATCATCACTAGTTGTTGGTGATGGAACTTGAATAAGATATGTTGGATTACCCCCAGGTGATTTAAATCCAAGTCCATAATTTCTTTTATACTTAGTCATAAAAATTGGCTCAATGATTCCTTGTTGATTCAATCTGAGGCCTCTTCCTTCAAAATCTTGATGTTCCATGATTTGATTGGGAATGAGATATTTGGTGCTCTTATAACAATCAACCAGCTTCACATTGTATAACCATGATTCATCTCATTCAAGAGGGTGTTGTTCTTGGCTAGATGCAAGTATGAATGTGATTGGTCTTGGATTATGAAGTTTATTTTTACCTTTTCATTACCAATGCATTTGTGGGGTAAGTTTAGGTCTTCCAAAGTTCTTTGGATTGTTAGGAATATTGTCAATATGAAAGGTATCATGTGTTAAATATTCTCCTAGGCCATTAGCTAAAATGGTGTAATGATTGGAAGCTTCAAGAGGTAGCATGTGAGAAAGGGAATCTAGGGTATTAGGATCTATAAAATTATCCTCTATAGAATCAATAAGTATGGCCTTTCTTTTATCCTACTTGAAACTTGAATTCATTCCATATTGGTAATTGTAGCTTTGAAACTCAACCTCAAGATGTTTACAATGCTCATATGGGTGCGAATTCCCTAGAATATTCACTTCCATCCCTAAGTGTGAGAACTTCATACATTGGTGCAGCATTGATGGGACTACATGATTCTCATGTAATGAAGGCCTACCTAGAAGAATATTATATGAAAACTCAAGATCAAGCACATGGCAAAGTGTATCATGGGTCAAAGTCCCAATTATAATTGGTAGGCTAATAGTGCCTTGTGATTCTCTCTCCTAATTATCATAGGCTTTGATAGTTATCATTTCTAGTTAGAGATCTACCATTATGTACCCAAAAAGCTTGATGAGCTTTAGAGACACTATGGTGAGGCCTAATCCATTATCTATATAGACACATTTCACATTATGTCACTTTATATAAACTTCTATGTATAATGGATTATTATGGAGTGGGCCAAGGGAATACATATCATTTTGGTTGAATGTGACTTGCTGGGCAGGAGCTAGGTGTCCAACCAAAGCTTGAAATTTATCAAGGGATATGTCACTGACAATAGTGGATTGGGTTAAGAACTCATTTAAAATGTTCTTATGGATTGTTGACATTCACAATAAAACTAAAATGGAGATCTGGGCTGGTGTCTTCTACAATTTTTCCAAAATATCAAACTTCTTTTCTAGGTCAGTGGTAAATGGCTTATTCTGAGGTTGAATGGCTGGTTGGATAATGCACAAAGTGGTAGATCATTATGGCCTTGGGATGGTAATCCTTGACCTCTAAGTTATGATTATACAATCAAGATTAAATATAAGACCATGATTTCTAACCAATGGTGGTAATGGTATTGGACTAGATAGGACAATTCTTAGTTGTTGTTATACTTATATGTGGTCACAGGGCAAGGATGAGTTATCGATATAAGGTCCAAAAGTAGAAGTCTCAATTTTTTGGTTTACCTGCATGTGGTCCCAAGTAAAAGAAGGATTATCCATATAATTTGTCTAAGTGGCATTATTTAGTAATGGTCTAGATTGATGGGTGCTCAATCTAGGATTAATGGAGATGGTATTAATACTACCCCCTATAATAGGACCTACAACCCTATTGTAGTCATGTGTAACTACATGGTAGGTTTTTTGGTTGTTACCATTCTAACCTTGGTTTTATTCATTTTTTTGACATTATTGGCTCAACTATTTATTTTTCTAGTTCTATTGGTTTTACTAGTTCTGCTAATTCTACTGGTTTGGCCTTTAATTTTGATATGGTTGATTTTGTTATTACACTAGATATTGTTGTTGTTGTCACTGTTATTGCTAGTTGTGATATGAAAAAGGGTTTTTATAGATGCCAAGAGTCTGATTAGAGGTGGAATCACCACCATCTAATATGATCTCCCTATTCTCCAATATATTATCAATTAAATACTTGATTTGCACACATCTTTGTAAATTATTCCCATTAACCTAATGATACTCATAGAATTCATTTTCATGATACCAATCTGGATAAGGGATTCCTTGAGGATAATTCTTTGGTATAGGCCAAATAATCAAATTAGTAGAAGCAATTTTACAAAATATAGACTCAATAAGCTCTCCAAGGTCACTAGAAACATGATGCATAGGCACATTTCTCCTTGGATTAGGGTTTGTAATGGCAAAAGTTGTGGCATTTGTTGTGAAAGTCTTGGTTGTTGTGCTTGTGGTGTTAGTTGGAGAGGTTTCAATTAGGATTAAGCTAAAAAGGTGGTGTGGATGATGTATACACCATTTGGACATGATGTGAATCAGTTACTCTATTTCACACAATATTCCTATTATAGTTGAATTGCTTTAGTCTATCTTGTTCATTGGCTTATGCTAGTTATTATGCTTACACTTGGATTGGATGTTGGTTTTGGCCACTTCCCTAATTGGTACCTTGGTTTTGATTAATTGAAGTAAGCTTGATGACTCCTTTATTAATGAGTGTTTGCTTGATCAACAAACCTTTCTCAATGATTTCTTTAAAGGCATGTGCACACTATAGTTCTAGATGATAAGCTATCTCACTATGTAAAATTTTAGTGAATACAGTGGCTAATTGTTTATCTAGTAAACTATGAGTGAATTGGCTTGTAAGTGCTCTCCATCACTATAGATAGATTTCAAAACTCTCATTGGATTTTTGTTTAGCTTGCATTAAATCAACCAATGAAATCTCATGCTCATGATTATAGGAAAAATGTTACACAAACCTATCTAAAAGATCATCAAAATTAGCTACTAAATTTTTAGGTCACTTTAAGAACCACTCTAAGGCTTGTCTAGCTAAGCTCCTTGAAAACAACAATAAAAGGTATATATCACTATATGCCATTAGCTGGCATGTGATAAATAACTTAGTTAAATGAGCTTTAGGGTCACCTTCTCCTAGTATTTGTCAAATTTTTGTGGCTTATATCCTAGAGGAAATAGAATCTATAAGTACTCCTTATTGAAAAGATAGGAACACATCATCCAACTTTAAATTTTTAATGTATTTCCCTACTTAGATGATCCTAATTGCTTATTTCATTTATTGTAACTATTAATCTAAGAAAGTTATGGGAATATAGGCCTAGGTAGATGGTTGAATGGTCACAAGTGAAACACTTTGACCAAGGTACAATGGAGGTATTTTTTGGTATATATTAGATTGGTTGGGAAATGATCCAAGAATATGCATACGTGGATTAGGATATGCTTGTTGAAATTTCACATTTGGTTGTGTAATATTCTAGTTTGAGTTGGTGATGAAAGTTTGACTTGGAGGGATTTGAGGTTGTGATGGAGGGATATAACTAGACTATGCCTATTGTGGTTAAATAAGGATCTATTACTGACTAATCAAACCTTGTTTTAGAGTGGGAAATTTTGAACCAAGACCCTATTTCTAAACTTGTTGTATGTTCTATACAAAAGCCAATTATTTCCTAGCAAGTATTTGAGAGATATTGAAACCTCTTTGTTACACAAATCCCAGTTGGGAAGTGGATGCATGTTGAAGAGTTGGAACCTGTCACTGACCAACATGAATATGTTATTGATTAAACATCATTTGGTTTTGAATTGGGATGTTGGTATGAAAATAAAAGGTATGTTTGCTACTACCTAACGAGGTGTAATATTAGTTTCCCCTATTTGAGGTGGCAATATGTTCAACCTCTACTATGTTGGTATATTTATTTGTGCTTGTTGTTATGGAATGATACTCATCACCCATTGAGGAGGAATAGGATTCATCACATTCTATTATTGAAGCATGACATTTGTTGCTTTTTGACTACCTAATCCTATTGGTTGTAAGATTGATGAATTAGTTGGTTAAGGTTGGGGTGTAAAATCTCCCATTCTTAATTTTGTATATCTACTCATGGTATTAACAAAAGGCACATATTGTTGACTAGTTTTTTGTATATTAGTACCACTTTGATTTATATTGGATGTTGCTTACAAATTGTCCATTATGTTTTTCTCATTATTTTACGTAGAAGCAGAAGACAATTATTTGATAATTGGTGTATGCAACAAGTTGTCTACCAAAGTGTTTCGTATGAATGAGTCTAAACTCTGATTATCTTAACTAGTTAACTCTATGAAAACTCCTATTGAAGGAACTAAGTCAATAAGAGGTTTATTCACCATGGTCATCTAATTGAAATTATGTGTTATATTCAAGTAGGTTTGATATGTTTCTTGTATTTGTTTAAAGTGGTCTTCATGAGGTTATTTCCTTTGTTAGGCATATGAGGATCATGATATATCATTTGGACTAGAGTTAAAAGATTGATAGAAGAATCCTGTTGACTATACAATATGTTGTGAGGCATTCTTACTAGGCTTGGTAAAATTTCATCAGGGAAGTCCACTGTAAACATAGCCCCTACTTCTATGGCTCTAACCAAAATGTCATTTTTGTCCTCCAACAAATGATGCTAAAGCAAAAATGGATCATACTTGGAAGGCATATTAATAGAGTATTATTGTTGAGGAATTTTTACTTTAACTATGGGTATTATATCTAGGTATTGTGTGGTTTTTTCATGGTCTTATTTTGAATATGGTGGCATATTAACTAAATAGTTATCTAATGGATCTTGGTTTTGTGCCCCTAGCTGAGTACTATAAGAGGGATAAGGATCAATCTCATAAGAAATATTACCTACGTAGGGGTCTTACACCATTTCTTCTTATGTAACCACATTACTAATCCCTAGATTATACATGAGTCCACTATGAGTGGAGGAATACATGTTGGGATCTATAGTGAATGTTATACAATATAAAGGGAAGAGTTCTATAAACTTTAAAAAGACAATGTTTAAAAGATGATATTCAAACTTGGTCTAGATTCATGAAAATGAGGGAAAGGTTTATGCAATGATTTGTGATAAAACAAGCTAATGTTAAGTATATAATGTTACACATCTTATACAAAAAGATTAAGTAAATGAACCAAAAATCAAAATGCCAAACTCTAAGGTTGAAGTGTTTCAACTTGGTCTAATCTAGGAAATAAGTCATTTCTAGGTCTTTTGGCCAAATGTGGCATCAAAAGCTAGGCCCAAACAAGGCATGTGTTAGGACTCTTGGCCAAACAGCATCAAAAGCTATACTTTGAAAATAGATTAAAGTTTAATCTAACGGATTTGAAACACTTTTAACAAAAACTAGACATTTGACTCTTGGACATGAACTCGATCAAATATCTATAAGGTATGAAATAAAAGGCACTTTAGAGATAATTTGTTTTCTTAAAATTAATGTTATAAAGCTTGGTTCTTTTGATAAATAGGATAGATAAATGTGAATGGTGTAAATGTGCTAGATAAAGACTCATAAAGGTATACTAAAATTGGCTTGAAAAATGTGTATAAAATTGAACGCTATGCAAAAGGGTCTATGAAACAATGTTTGAAATGTTTTGGGTAGTGTAACAATGCTAGACTACTCAAAATACGTATAAAATATTTATTTCAAAAAAATATAACTAAGGAAAAGATGTTTTTACACAAATTTAGTAGCATAACACTACCCTTCTTAACTCAAATGACATACATACCTTTAGAGTTTTGAAAATATCTCTAAGGAAAAAAATTATGTATTCCAATAATATTAATGGAAATAGGATCGTAACCAAAAAAAAATGGTGCATAGACTTAAAGTGCAAGTTTTTATCACAAAATTACTTAAGCCTACCAAGTGGTGATAATGATTATGAGTCTTAAATGGCCTTCAACCCAAATTGGAAATTGAACCTAAGTTCCCTCAAGTTTAGTGCAAATGGTGAACCCACATAACACATCAACCCTAGGAACTTATGAAAGGTGTAATTTCAAATTTATATAATAAATAAATGACTTTAAACAATGTTTGATAAAATTCTAGACTCAATTGGGCAGCATAATTGTGCCAAAATGGATGATATGACTCCAAGTTTTGATAAATTTTGAACAAAGCAAATTGATGATTCACATGGGTAGTTTAAAACCTATTTGTTCAAAATAAAATGAGGACTATGTGTTTTATTTTGTATCATTTTTTCACTCCAATTTTGAATCCAAAAAAGACTTTAATCTAGGATAAAACCAACTAATTAATCACTCTTAGGTCCTAAACTAACAAGGTTGTTTGGTATTGTTGGAATCTATCAATTTACATCATTTGAGAGGTTGTTTTAGTTTTCATCTAAAAATTAAAATGCATATTATATAGGAATGTTTTTACACCTCCTCTCTCAAATGATAGTACTATGACATGGACCTTAAGGTACACCTTGCACCAACAACACTTCCATGGTAAGTGGGGATTTGTCTAAGATCTATAAGTTTTTGAATGTCTAGATGGATCAATTACCCAATGACTTTTATGTCATGTTCCAAAATAAACACACTTAAATTGGGTGTCCATGACACTTAAATTATTGTAAAAATGTATTACCCTTTTTAAAACCATTACATCTGTCGCTTGCTCAATATAGTGTGATGTCCAAAGTACAGATACATCCCATGTGCAACTCCAACACTAGAAGGTGGTTTAACCACTCAAACCTCTGATCCTAGTGGGAGTGGTTGAATTCAGTGCCAAGAAATGAAGCCCCAATTCAAACCTTCCCTATAGAACTTGTGGGACGTAATGAAGTCCCCTTTGTAAGCCAAGATGTAATAAAATAAATGACTAATAGAAAGATTTTAGGGTCATTTCAAGATCACCCAAACTATTGTGAGTTATTACGGAGTGCTTTAGATGACATTATTTATATGCCTTTGAATAGGAATTTTTATAATAAGGATGGCACTTTTGATTCCAAAATTTCCATAAAGGGGACAGATGGAATAGCATACACACACAAACCTTCTTTTTGCCAATCAATTAATTAATCATCTATTCAATACAAACTTGACAAATGAGTCCAGTTTTAAGCACTAAAAAAAAAAATTAGTGATATTGTTTTGACCCCTTGGTCTTAAGTTGTAAAAACATGTAAATATTACAATAATAAAAAATACTAAATGAAATAATAAGCACTTATGTTCATTTTAAACCCAAATTTTGAAGTGTTCAAGACTTAGCATGATAAAGATTCATTTTAGGCACCAAATTTGAAGTGTGCATCATTTATACAAAGTTATTTTTAAAACTCTAAATTGAAGTATATGATTAGTTAAAATACTCAATTTAACTTCCAAACCATCCTTTTGACCTACAAAAACAAGATTGGGACTACCTGCTTTGAAGCACTTTAGAGGATGAGATGAGGACTTTTGAAAAATGAGCTCTTTGGTTGACAGTCAAGTTAGGTTGAAAGTCAAATTGCATTGATAAGTGAGTTAGGTTAAAAGTTGAGTTGGGATGATAGGTGAGTTGGGTTGATAGGTGAGTTGGGCTAATGATGAGTTGGGCTAATAAGTGAGTTGGGATGACATGAAAATTGGGCTAACAGTCTTGAGAACAAAACCATGGCTTAGAAAAAATGGATTTTTGTTCAAATTTTTATCTTGTTTGCCTCCACACTCCAAGATCTTGCATGACAATGGTTAATATATTACTTTTAGGTACAATTTGACCAAATTTGTAAGGCTAGGTTGCACTAAGTGTGCCATTAGTGAACATAGGATTATAATAAGGGGAGACTAGTATTGTGTTAGTATATGAAATCAAAACCAAAATAACACACTAATAGGTAACACCTTAAACCTATCTCAATGGGGGAGCTCAGTTAACAAGACTAGAATAGAAAACATAACTAAAATACAAAATAAACCTTCTTTCACCTTCCTTGGATGCTCCAAATATTTTATTGAAGTGGATTGTTTGGTTTGTGCTCATAAAGTTTGCATCAATGAAGTGTGGCTACCTCCATCTCTCCTTGGCACCACATTTGGCTTTGGCTTGGCTTCACTTGACTCAATAATTTAACATTATAACACTAATTGCAATGGATTTTAGAATGCATTTAGACATTATAATTTTGGCATAAAAGAGATTTAAAATCAATAGGTAAAGCCTCCTATTTATAGATTTTTGAAATGGTTTAGGATCAATTATGACCATCCATCTCAAGATTGAGATGTGCCACCATGAATTAATCCAAATTATGTAGTTAAATTCATAAATATCACCCATAAATATTTGTGAATAAGGGGAATTTAAGAGTCATGAGAGGCATTGATGAAGCATGGGAGGGTCTTAATGAGGCATGGGGTGTCTTGGTGAGATATTTTATGCATTTATGGCCTAGGGATGTCTTTCTAAGAAATGATGTTTTTTGATGATGAAGATATTCAATATAAATTTCTAAAAATAAATATTTAAAAATTTTCATGAAAAATTAATTTAATCTCTTGATTTAGTTTAATTAGCCTTAAACATGATTACTCAACTTTTATGCAAAACATTGGCAATTTATGCACAAATTAATCAAATTAGTCAAAATGTCATATTATTGGCTCAAAATTTTATTGGATAGGAATTAGAATTCGATGTTAGATGCATTGGAACCATTAACCCATATAGGATATTGCAAATTCAAAATAACAAAGGCACATGTCTTATACAAGAAATTTGATAGAAAATAGTAATCCAAAGCACCCAGGTGCAAAATTATCATTTTAACTTGAAATGATTTAATCAAAGTTAGTTGCTTCATAAATTACATTACCCCATTTAAGGACACTCTATCCAAAATCAGCACTTGAATATATCAATTTTAACTCATTTAATGTGTTTTGATGTTTTTAGGCCAAATTGTGTATTTTGGTTGAAATTAGTTAAAAGCTTGATTGATGGTCATTAGTGGCTAGATTCAGGTGTCTATAGTTTGCCCCTATTTTGGAAGGCATTGCAAGCTATAATCATAATAACATATTCTCAAGGAATGAAAAGGTCAAATATGCCTACAAAATTATTGATTATGAACTAATTATATGATGCCCCTTCGACAAAATAGTTAGCACAAGGAAAGGTCAGCAAGTGTTCCCTCAAAAGAAAAAATGGAGATGAGGGGACCAAAGAAATGAAAATGATGGGATTAGAACACAATGATATTGAATAAGTAGTCAAAATCACTGAGAATGTGAGTGGGGCAGTGTACAATGGTTTATCTAAAGGTGGTTATAAGAATTATACCTCGATAGTGGCAATGTGGCATGAAAACATAATAATATTCCCAAAGGTGGTTATAATCATTGAGAAGATGAAGATATCCAAATTAGGATAGGCAAACAAGATAGAAACATGCCCCTGTATGGGAAAAAAATTAAAGTGATGATGACACAATGACTTTCCAAAAGGTGGTTATAATCATTGAGAAATGTAGGTGGGATACTGTGTAATGATTTGCCCATAGGTGGTTATAATCATTTAAAAATGTAGGTGGAATGGTTTACAATGATTTACCCATAAGAGGTTATAATCATTAGACCCTAATTATGGAAAACATGATTGATTTGGTTGATGATGATGATAATCTGATATAGAGGATAAAGATGAATTGAGATACCTTGTTATTAGGGAAATGCTCATCTAAACTAAACAAAGGTTGAAATTCTTTCATTTTTTAATTACTCTATGTAGGATATGATTGGTATTGAATTAGGATATCAGTGCTGAAGAGATGTCGATGCCTCCATTGTAGAATAGACTTCCTAAAATTGAGATTTATTATATCACATGTCGGTAGGCATCATGGTATAACATCATGAGGACTTGGATGAAATATGCATAAAGACTGAATCTCATAATCCAATACTCAATAGAAAACAATGCACCAATGAAAAAAACCATGATGTCAATGTAGATGTATGAATATGGAAGGATTCAAGTGTAAGTGTGGGTAAAGAATCACCCAATGAATGCAAATAGATTGAATCAAGGCAATAGTATTGAAAGAAAACAAATAGGCATACAAATAAAACATGAAAGAAATAAATAGTTTAAATATAAGCCATATGAACATTGCCCCTAAAAAATAGGTGACACCTTAACAAACCAAAAAAATAGGGAAATATAAGAAAAGGAAAGGGTTGGTTGATTTGTCTCTATATGCACTAGGTGGATGATGCCTACATAGTTCCATGGATCTAATATCCAATAAAAACTTCATGCCAAAAGTAGTTCTCCTAGGAAATGGGAATAAAATGATAACTGATGATAACAACATAATGAATGTAATAGAGGAATAGGAATGGTCTTGAAAAATGGTAAGTGTGTGGGATAAAAGGCCAAAAGGGATGGGGAAACTAAGGGGAAAGTGATTTTCTTACAAATTAGTAAGGGTTCCCAGAATCCTTAAGGCAAAGAAGTGGTCAATGTTTTTGGAATTTTTAGAGTATCTCAACTTAATTAAGAATGACAAGATACTAAAATGGTTCAATCTCACAAAATAGTGAGAGCATGGCTTAAGTTTCTCCTAAAATGGTGAGAGTGTGGCTTAGGGTGACTAAGCTAACCTCACCAAGTATCAAGTGTTGCCTACATAGTTATAGTGTAAGACCTCAAGTCACTATAGATCTACCCTACAATGGAGGAATTTGGCTAGTGTATCAATCAATTCAAAAAACATAGGCACAGTTGGGCACAGGCATAGTATGGCATAGATAATGGCTTGTTAATATGTCAAGGCTTAATAAACAAATGTTTCCCCTAGTTTACCCATAGGTAGTTATCACTAGGACACAATATAATAGATAAATGGTACCAATTTACCCATAAGTAGTTATAATTAGTAGCAAGATCAATGATAAAAAAGGAACAACAAATGAAAGATGCAATTGTCAAAACTTCTATCATACTACTCCAAAATACTATCTATATATAAAATGCTCAAAATAACTATTGAAACTAATCAGATTCATTGGTGCTAAAAATGTGCAACCAATGGCACGATCAAGGTCAAATGGGCTAGGTAGATAGGATTCACAACATGCTTGGTTGATAGAATAGAATGATAAAATGGATATGTAATAGGCTAAGTGGAATGATAAGAACGATATTCATATAAAGAAGAATAGTGATAAAATGGCATAACTAAAATGGTCCTTATATACAATACACCATAATGCTCAAGCATAGTACCACTTGAGGTGAATAATATTCATCAACTCAAGAAGTTCATCTCTATCTAGTGTGTAAAGTATGTATGCTCTTGATCCATAATCTATAGTAATGATGAAAGGCTCTATCTAGTTTAGTTTGAATTTACCTTTATTCTTCTTCTTGGCCATGGTTTTCTTTTGGTTTTCTTTAAGAACAAGATCACCAAGTTCAAATGTTCTATGATTGATGCACTGATTTTAGTGGCCTTTGAGTTAGTTCTAATATGTCTAAAGATTGTTGAGTGTAGATATGCATTTTTCATCAAGTAGGTCTAGCTCTTGTAGGTGAGCTACTCAATAGTCATGATCATCTAGGACATGCTTGAAAGATATGCACAGTGAAGGTAACTCAACCTCAATAGGAAGTATTAAATGCAGTATCATAAACAAGTATTGTGTAGATCCTTTGGTGTTAAAGTGATTAGTATGGTATGTCTAAAGGGTGTAGAATATTTTAAGGTGTCAGTCATGACCAGCATTATTGAAAATATTTTTGAAAATGTTAACAATTATTTTTTTGGATGCCTCAGCCTGACCATTGCCTTAAGGGTAATATACCATAGAGAAGTATTGTGAAATATTGTATTCAATACTTAAATATTCAACATCTATGTTTTTGAAGGATTCTCCATTATCAGATATAATTTCAAAAGGGATAACATAATGGCAGATGAGATGGTTGAAAATGAAATTATAAATCTAGTTTCCAGTCATGTGAGGGGTATAGCTTTGACCTACTTAGTGAAATATTCAGTGGTGGTAATTATATATTTATGGCTATCTAAAGATATAGGATTGATTTTCCTAATGATTTTGAGTCCCCATTTAGTAAATGGCAATGGTGTCAACATTGGTTTTAGAGTCTTGGCTAGGGCATGAATCAGATTGGTATGCCATTGTCATTTGTCGCACTTCTTTACACATATAGTTACATCTGCATCCATTATGGGCCAATAATAACTAGTACATAAAATATTTTTGGATAACACTACCCCACTTGAGTGGGCTCCACATACTCCTTTGTGTATTTCCTATAATACTAGTGTAGATTCTATTGAAGTTAAACAACAAATCAGAATTCCATCAAAACTATGGTGGTAGAGGGTTGATCCAAGTAGAGTATAATGAATGGAGTAATAGATAAAGGCTTTAGTTTGTTTTTAGGATAGGTCAGGTGGTATAACTTGGTCATGAAGATAGTTATAAAGGTCTAAATACTAGATAGAATTAGGACCAATAATATCACAAATCATTGCAATAGTTGAAGGTTCATGAGCTGGTGTGAACAAATTCTTGATGAAGAATTGATACTCTCTAGCTTTATCCATTTGTCAAATTAGAGAGCCAATATTATCCATAGCATCTGCAATTATATTACTATCCCTTAGTGTATACTCAAATTGAATATATATAATTTGTTGTTTTAGAGTATCAACCATGGCCTTGTAAGGAACTATCTTGTCATATTTAGTTTGAAAATGGTATGTGACCTAATTGATGATTAACTAAGAATCACCATAAACCTTGAGATGAGATATGTTCCACTATATTGCCTATCAAAGTCTTGTAACAAGTGATTCATACTCAGCCATAATGTTTGTACAAGGAAAATTGATTCTAAAAGACCTAGGAATTAGATCCACCTATGGTGTAATAAATATGAGGCTTGCCCCTAATCTATGTGTAATAAATGATCCATCAAAATATAGCTTCCAATGTTGTTCTTCAATAGGCATGTCAATGTTATGTATTCATCCATAAATTGGAATGTGATTGGCTCTATGCCTATAAGGGGTGATTCAACAATCTAATCTACAAGGACATGTCCCTTGATTTCATTTTGATTGACATACTCTATATCAAACTCAATAAAAATCATGATCCACTTAGCCATTTTTCCTTGTAAATATATTTTATATATTAGATACTTGAGCGGATCTACTTTTGAAATAACCATCATCTTATTATTCAACATGTAGTGTCATAATTTTTGAGCTATGAAGACCATGGCTAGATAGGTTTTTTCAATAGGCATATAGTTGTGTTCATACATGACTAATGTATGGCTTAATTAGTATATTGCATGCTCTTTTCCATTGTCATCATGTTGAGCTATAATTTCCCCCAAGGAACTATTTGTAACTTATAGGTACAATAAAAATGGATTTCCTAGCATGGGGGTAACAAAATAGGCAGATTTGTTAGGTAATTTTTTAGTTGTTAAAAATCTATTTGGTAAATATTATCCTACTATAATGCAACTCCCTTCTTCATAAGATGTGTAAATGGATGACACTTGTCTTCTACTTGAGATATGAAGTGTTGAATTGATTATATCTTGCCCTACAAATTATGGAGTTGCTTCAAATTGGTTAGTGGTGATATCTTTGTTATAGCTTGGACTTTCGTTGGATCAACTTTAATACCTCTACAAGACATG
>JARHVA010002028.1:1972500-2075000 GCA_037957365.1 Torreya grandis | reverse complement strand
ATGGCTGCATCTCTCTTTATCTCATCACTTCATATAAATCTAGTGGTGGCCTCTTAACCTAAACTATGGGATGTAGACCTATCCACCATGCAAGATAAGCCATTCTACATATAAGATCTACCACACCCAAGCCTACTAGTAGCTCCTCAAAATTTGGTCCATCTATCTCTTAGGGCAAAGTTAGGGGTGCCTCTATATCATCCCTCATATATAGAGGAAATGTAGGAGGCATGTCATGTAACAAGCCAAACTATCTCTTGACCCATGCCATAGGTATCATCTCTAAGTCACTAGCTTATCTCCTTCTAATGCATAACATGCTTTGTAAACTGATAAACTACTCTTCCTATCCTTTGAATGAAAGGTATGTCAAGTAGGGCCTCCAAAAAATATCTACAAGAATCAATCCATCTATCATATGTCTATAATAATCAATGTCCCACATTATGCCATCTACTCATGTCTAGGCCATACCCTCTCTCCACCATCTAAACCTAACCTTGAAACTAATTGAAATGATGATGGGTAGCCCTAATGGCCATGTCATCATGATGTGTTCATATGCTCAACAATGGAGTAAATACCTGACACAAATTATACCATCATCATAGCCTCAAACCCCATAACTCTATGTATAACTATGTTAGAAAATGTAGTCCTCATGCATAAACTATCCACTACTCAACCATCTATGCCAAAACACTTATCAATGCAATAAGAAATCTCCCCCCATCTATGTCTGGTAGTGCATATATTATAATCCCTATCATCATCAAGATACTCAATCGGTGCTGCTCCTCATCAACAATGTATAATAGCTCATAAGCAAAGCTCACTGAGTGATAGGTCACCTTGCTAACATGCTCTCTAAATAATGTCACCATATGAATATCATGCTCCTGTCTCAAACAAGAGAAGAGATCCTCACCTTGGAGTGATAAACATAAAATCTTGTAAACATCCTTTAATGTCATAGTCAACTCCTCAGGAGGTAAATGGAAAGTATTGGTGGTGTGATCATAGCTCTCTATCAAAGCTATCATCAAACTCACATCACATGCAACCTAGTAATATCATCATACTCTTCCTAACTCTACAACTATCATATGATCCCACTCATCCTTGGTAACATCCATCCTCATCCTCATTAGTAATTTAGTTAGTTGATCTCATAAGGTCAACTCATACCTAGCCTGCATCCACACATATAAACCTCAAGTCACATACTTTTCAATATAAACCTCCACCTCTTTTCCCTTCTCTTTGGGAGAACTACATAGGCTTAAGGCACTCTTTTGGGATATGTAGGTATCAATAAGTCTATATGGGTTTTTTTAAGGTTACCTCAGCCATATACCCACCTAACTATCTAACTTGGTAACCTACCTAAACCCTATTCCCAACAACCTATCTTTAAACACTATGCCCAACTACCTATCTCTAAACCCTAGGTCCAACTAACTATCTCTAAACCCTATGCCCAACTACCTATATTTCAAATCTAGGCCCCATGACCTATATCTTAAACTCTAGGCCCTGTGGCTTATATCTCACACCCTTGACCCCATGACCTATCTTAGCCCTAGGTCCCATGACCTATTTCAACCTACCTTTTCTTAACCACTTCCATTAACAAAATTTTAACCATACCTCACCCTTTTTACCTATGCATTAGGAGAACTATATTATCCTAAGGCCCTCACCTAGGCTATGTAGGTAGCACTCAATTGACATGAGGTCTTCTAAGGCTAACTCAGCCATTAAGCTTATCGACTAACTCAATTGGGAATCTAAAATTGGCATTTTCTTCTTATTTGGGTTTTTTTTGTGATTAATGTTGATATTATATGATGATATCAGTATCAAGTGTTAGTTGACATTGATGCTAGTTATTAGTCGACATCGATGAGCCTTATTGACATCAGTGAACCTTATTGACATTAGTGACTGGTTTGGCCCTAAGGCCAAATAAATCACCTCTAAAATTTAGGTTTCTTCCTAAAAACTATCTTGAGCCTTTTTAACTAACCTTGCATTGCTTATCTTGACCACTTATGCTACCTTGATATAGTTGGCTATTGTACACACATGTGTATATCAGGTTTTATAGATCATGACCAAGCCAATCCTATCACATGTACCCTTTTGTGTTTACCAAGAGTACTTCCTAACTTAGATACTTGGAGTATATGGACCATTAAATCTACAACTTTGATCATATTAACCTTATCAGCTATCACTTACAAGCTATGATTTGGTTACTTCTATCCAAGTCCTCTTTGCCTTTACTTGTTATTGATTATGTCAAATATAACTCATATTAGTATACATGCAAGTATTGATGTTACCATGTTCTCACTTAACATTTACCCACCTAATTAACTCCTTATCAAACTAGTACTCGATTCCAAATTCTCCTCCATTAGTTCTTATTTTAAGGGGGGATACCTCATCTTATACCTAGAGCATCTAACTCCTATTTTTATCTTGCAACTTGTCAGTACAAATTACAAGACGAAAAGGGCAAATGTAGACACCAAAATTACATCACACACATGTGGAACCCCCTCTGTCAAAACCCCACTCAATCCCCTAATAATAATTATCCTTCCTAACCCATGTGTTCACCCCTCACATAATTAATTTAAAAATATTTAAGTTAATTAAAAAATACTTATGCCACCTTACTTGGCCACCTCATCCTAAGACTAATTCTTACCCTCTGAGTCACCTTAAGACTTAGTCCCCTAATCCTAACCACCTATGACTTATTCTTACCCCTAACATAAATTCCTACCTAACTACATTCTTCTTAACCTCATATTTCTTCTATTTTCTAATGAATACCACACTTGGCAAGAGAAGGAATTGAAAAATAGGCTAAAAATAGCCCTTTTACCTATTCTCATGCCACTGATTTTGGTCAACCCTTGGTTGATATCGGTGGGATCAAAGATGTTGATTACTTGATCCAAATTCCAAGCTAATATTTGGGTTAGTATAAATCAAAAAAATCAACCATTCATGTACAGGTTTTGGCATTTGACTTTCTACATCCAAGCTTACTATTATTCTACACAAATCAATCTAGATTAGGAATTGATATATTGTACAAAGATTTAAATCATCTAAATTAGTAGCACATGTTTATCTTTTCTATTCACATATTTCTTCAACATGCCTCATCAAATCCATCTATCTAGCACTCATAGTTCATCCATTTCACTAGCTAAGTATATCTCTATGTTTAGTAATCCCTTTAAATAGTCATTTTATAATTACTTTACATTATACTATATATCATTTTATGAACATCTCGACTCTCCCTATGAATGAGTTGTAAAACTTTTTGCCTATTTCCCTCTACTTCAAACATACCAACTCTCTATCTAGACCCACCTAAGTCTTACCCACTCCCTTATAACTCTTTCCAACCTCAAAAACCTAACCAACATCTACCTTTCAGCTCAGAAAAGTATCTTGCAACCTTATAAGAACATACTACCCCTACTAACACTGGTCTTATTTCCTTACTAACATCAATAACCTAATTAACATTGATGACTATGTATTTTCACTAACCTCTCTGAGCCTACCTAAATAACCTCCAAAAACACAAATAACTCACATTACCTACACTGTGTCACTCTCTATTTTACTCAAATTGTAAGAATGGTATAAATATCTCTCTTAATCTCTCTTTCATTTTGTCATTTATTACCATTTTGTTTCAAAAAATAGACTGTCATCCCTAAGGAAGTTTGACACTTCCAGGAATAAGCACGTAGCTTAGTAGCCCACTCATATATCTACTAACAAATATTTTTGGTGGTATTGTTTTCTTATTCATAGGTAGTCCTCCCTAGCCAAAGAGGATTGCTCAATATCATCTAGATATGGTGTACAACTAATCTAGGTTCTCTCTAATCTTTAATCCCTACCCTTCACCTCTATTTCTCCTTAAACATCAAATAGATTCAAAATTTAGTGAAATAAAATGATCAAAAGAACCTTGTTGATCCTTAGAATAAGAGAAAAGGTAACTTAGGTATCCATTTGAAGATTTCTAATGTGTTGATGGTTAAAGAAACTCTTTTATTTGATAAAGGGGGATAAACATTTGGACAAATAGTAAAAAAGATTCCCTTTGCCATTGATGTCAAAGGAGGAGAAAAGAGCAAATGCTCTCTATAAAAGTTTGGAGAAAAAGTGCAAATGCTAAAGAAGAAGCAGGGCAAGTGTCCAAGTTGAGCTTAGGCAAATGTATCATTGCCTAAGGGGGAGAAATTTTGGTATTAACAATTTCAGTTCATACTCATCAGAAGATAATGCAAGTAATGCTAGAGAAGGAGCTAAATATTAGAAGATCAGAGCATTTAGTTTGCCATCAATGACAAAGGGGGAGATTATTATAAATATGATTGTCATTGATGTCAAAAGGGATTGATGCCAAAATAGAGATGATGTCATAAGGGAGATTGATGTCATTGATTCTCAAAGATGAATATGGTGATCCTTGATCCTATTAAAAGTCAAGGATGATTGGAGTGCTTATGTGCATGAGTGGAATTAATCTAGTTCCTCATATTGTTCATCTAGACATTTTGGGTCTATAGAGGAAAAGTAGAGTAGGCAGTTTAATGATTTCACCATTGCCACATGTGGGTGAGTATAGGGGAGCTAGTTATATGGTTATGATCACATTAGTCCCTAGTTATTATGTGCTAGATTTGAAGATGTGTGATGAAGTGCATAGAATATATGTGTATGAAAAGTTGACTAGTTAGACATAATTCACTAAGTTTCTATACTTTAGCCAAATTTGTAAAAGGGTTAAGAAAAGCCAAGAAAACATATTGATGAGATCAACATTCACACATATGGAGGTCCTAAAATAAAATGATCATATGGGTTTGTTAATTTTTATTCCTAGTTTCTATGTGTTAGATATCAAGTCATGCAACATAGAGGATAAAAGATATTATTGAGAAAATTTGGGCTCCCAGGTATTTTGATAGTGTTTTCCAACACTTAGTCAAATTTGAATGTTGTAAGATAAAACTAAGTAGGCACTTTTAAGATGTCATATATGGCATGTCTGAAGGATTTAGGAGAAATTGGATAAATGGATAGAATCCACTATTTAAGAGGATCTTATGCACTAAATTATAGGTCATCCAACTAAGTGTCACAAGAGTTATGCAAAAACAAGCTTGGCTTTCTAGGCAAGTTCAAGGCACAACTAACTCTATGATAGAATAATATAAGTGAGAAAATTAATGGTGTTATATATCAAACACATAAAGGATTTAGAATAAATGAGAATATGGGTTTGTTCACTATCATGCCTAGTTTACACGGTCCAAGTTTTAGATCAAGGAGATGAACAAAGTAAAAGATATGAAGGTGTGAAGTTAGCCTTCTAGGCATAATTGAGATGGTCCCCATACTTAGAAAAACATGCACAAGGTAAAGTTTGAGCAAGTATCAAAGATATAAATGGATCACATTGGCACAAATATGATAGGATGAAACAAGATGAAGATATATGTTTGAAGTTTAAATCTTGATCAACGGTTAGTGCTTATTCATACATTAGAGATCCAATGAAGCATAAGCAAAGTCAATTTGTCAAAGGAACCTCTACTAGTGATAAGTGTCACAATCAATGAGCTTGAACATTAAATATATGGTATGATTTAAATTCAATAAGTTAATGATCAATGTGAGGTTACCAAGTATCTCAATAGTAGGAATTGACAATAATGTGCAGAAAGCATGTGCTAATACCAAGTGTCACATTCTCAAGAGCTAAGCAGAGATAAAGATCAAGCTTATCAGAAGATTTGATAATGAGAAAAATTATTATGCAAAGGAGATAAAATGGATTGAGTGGACTTAGTGGGATAAAGTGTTTACTCTTTATCGACATAGTGGTGAGTTAAAGATTGAGCAAGTTTGAAAAGATTGATAGAACATAAGCATTCCAAACTTGAGGTTTAATGAATACATATAAGTAAAGATCATGTATCTTCAAATATCTAATAGCACTTGGGAGCTTAGATCAAAAGATATAAAGGATGCATTTTAAAATGAGAATATTAACTCTAGGAAGCGTTATAAGGATGCAATGGATAGCATGAGCCTGTCAGAACATGATCAAATGGATGTGATTTAAAGATGATAAAATTAAATATGGGTCATCAAATCATGACACCAAAGTTAATATTAAAGGTCAATATTTAAATTTATGATCAAACTAATGGTCAAGCATTGGAACATAAAAGAACTTATAGTTAAGCCCTAAATCAAGACACAAACAATAAGTTTGATCACTATGATCAATCAAAACTATGAAAAAAGGCATGTGAATCATAACCAAATCCCAAGATTTGATCAATATAGTAATGAGACAAGAATCATAGTGGTGGAGCATGAGTTTAAGATGAAATAAACTTGTAGTTAAAGTAATAATGAGTTGAGTCTAGAATAAAGCATGATGCGCTATAGTCCAAGTATGAACACATAGAAGATACAAAGACCTAAAAGAAATACTATATATACGACATCTAGGATATAAGTAGTAGCTATTGGAGTATTGGAATTATGTCATATATAATAATATATAGACATAGGTAGAAGTGAAGAGAGGATGAGCTACTATTGATGAATTATGACAAACTAAAAATATAGAGACACAAAGAAGCAGAGTGAGATAGAGATGAAGTGTGTTAAATAGAGATAGAGGGTTAGAGAGAAGAGAAGAATAAAGAGATAATGCGTATAACATGAGTAGTTACAAACTAGACCTATAATAAAGAACATATATGGATTCATTTATGAATCTATTTTGTAAATTGGAGTTGTAGCTCCATAGATCTGACTGATTGGTACCATCAGATAAGCTAAGTTGGTGCTTAGATAGGGGATTGGTATCTCCTTAAGGTTGGTTCCCTTAAAAATTATAACTATTGAGGTTCAACTGAGTTGGTGCTCAGATAGAGGATTGGTGTCTCCTTAGGGTCAGTGCCCTTTAAAGTATAACCAATGAGGTTTGTTGGTGAGGCTTTGAACTATGAGGCTGGACTAGAATAGAATATTCTAGTTGCTATTCTCACCATGGTTTTTCCCTTTGGGCTTTCCATGTATAAATATAGTGTGATGTGAATTTATATGTGTGTGATCTCTGCATATTTATTTTTATCTACATATATCTTTTAATATATATTAAAAGTATTTAAAAGACTAGTTTTAGTTGATATACTGATTCACCCCCCTCTGAGTATATAGTTGTGTTCCAACACAAATCCTTTGTGCTCAAATTCCTAATACATTTTGGTGACCAAAGTGGGAGAATCCCTCCCAATTTAATAATTTTTCTTTTTAGTGGTGTTTTTACAAGATTGTAGGTTTGATTGGATAATAATAAGTGCTAGATTTTGGAGAAAATTTCACTTATAGGTGACATTTATAATATTGCTTTACAGATTTCAACTTTGTAGTCATGGTTTTTCCAAGAAATTTATGATTTTGTACTAACCACCAAGTTTTAATTACTAACAATTTTTTTTTGATAGGTTGTTATTTATACACAATACCATGAATTCTTGAATCTTGTTATTGCCTTATTGATCATCACTTTGCATCTCTAACTATAGTTTTGCAAGGAACCTATGTCAAGAATAAAATCATTTAATTTATCTATTGAATGTCATTTTTGACCTCCTATGTGCTTATATTGAATGTTTTATGTTAAAAATCAAGGCTTTTATTATCTATGCATAGGATCTAGGTGGGAAAATAGAATCAAGTTGGAAATCTAGCAAACAAATCCTAAACCATAATATCGCCATTCTCAAAATTATGGTTTTGACCTATGAATCATGGTATTATGATGAGAGTCATGATATTATGATTTTTGAAAAAAATACTTACAATTTTCCATTATCTTCTGATCTATAGGTTTAATCTTGAGATTTTCTATTTTGCAAGAGTCTAGTAATCATACAATCTAGCATATAACAAATTTTTTTTTTACATGTTATTTTAGATCTTCAAGAATATATCTTTGCTAACCACATTCGTAAGGAATTTTTACCTATGTAAATTTTATATGTGATTGACTGATTGGCAGGGTCAGTAGGAAAGGGAAAGGCAAGGAGATCATCTAAAAATCAAAACCACATAGTCTTTCACCATTATACAGACCTTTGTAAAATCACTAATCATAAAGTCATGATTTTTATCTAAGAATAGTGATATTGAATTTAAATTAGCAATATTGTAATTTTGTTGTTTTAGAATAAATTATGTCTTCTAGTTTATGATCTATAAATTCTATAGGGTAGACTTAGGACAAAATCTAATTGAAAATGCTCTTTTTGTTCTACAATTGTTCATGATTTTGTCCATTTTAAATACCTTATCTTGATATCCTTTATGAAATTTCATACATTATAAATAATCTTTAATTTTATCATTTTTGAATAGGCACTTTAAGGCATCTAGATTAACCTATCATAATCCACTAAACATCTATCTAGATCAACACATTAAAAATTTAAAGTTCTAAACTTTCTTGCAAAACCACTAATCACATAGTTACGATATCACCCTATGAGTAATAATATTACATAAAAAAT
Source organism: Torreya grandis (assembly GCA_037957365.1). Classification (NCBI taxonomy): domain Eukaryota; kingdom Viridiplantae; phylum Streptophyta; class Pinopsida; order Cupressales; family Taxaceae; genus Torreya; species Torreya grandis. The sequence goes on along the minus strand of JARHVA010002028.1, from coordinate 2,066,358 downwards.
TATGATTTTACAAATTGAACATCATGGTTAACTACCTGTGGCAAAATCACAACTTGCAAATTGTGATATTACACTAATAGTTGTGATATTGCAGTCTGAAGTCATGATTTTACACATATGTTTGCCTTTAAAATCATCCTTTATAAGTGCATTTTTAGAGTCATTTTTAGTGATTTTTGAGTCATTATAGGTTTCTTGTAGGGCCAAAATTTCCTTTGGTGTTAGGCGCTCCACCTCTTGACCTTGCCTTTTACTTGATAGGGATCACACTTGGGGAACTACCCCTAGACCCCAAAAAGGGATATGCCCCTTGATCTTGCAAGGGGCTCTACCCCTTGACCTTTTAAGAGGTGTTGTCCCCTTGACCTTGCTAGGGGATACTGCTCCCAAACCCTTGCATCATGGATTTCTCACCCAAAGAAATTATAGAGCCAAATAATGAATTTTTTAGAGTGCTTTCTTAAGGCCTATTTGACTAAAATTTTATTTCTTGCAAGGGTAGACCCAGAGGCTATTTTTTCTAACACCTTCTTTTGTAGGTCATTATTTTGGTCTAAAATCATGTCTTTCAAGTTTTCCCTCAATATTTTCAATCAAAATACTAACCATTTATCTTTTAGGTTGCCTCTTTAAAAGTGCCAATCAAACTACTAATTATTTTCTTGTAGGTTTCCTGTTAAAGACTCCTTTTGGAATTTTTAAAATCATTTTTATAATCACTTTAATCATTTTGTCTTGTATATTATTTCATCTTGTATAATTCTCACATCTTAATTAAATCAGTTAAATAATCCCTTTTTTTTGGTTTGTTTGTTTCTCACTGAAGGCCTACGGTAGTGTATGGTCTCCTCCTTGTGTCCTTGTGGTAATTATTGGAGGATAAAAATACACCAATAAAACCTCCCCATTTTTAGTTCTAGGGATTAGTGACATGGATTTCATCACCACACATTAGACCAAACTCTATATTTTGACAGAGTATAAATATCAAGAGAGCTATTATTAGGTGCTAAAGTGGAATTCTACATAAAGGGTTCCATAAAGTGAGGGGGAATTTTAGATTCAATACACAAAGTGATTAGACAACATCTTACATGTAGTTGGGCCCCATTGTACCTAACATATATCATGGATATCCCTAAAGATCCCATTTAACCTATCATAAGACTTTTCAACCATAACAAGTGATCCACTATTAGAGTCAGTATCATCTCTAAAGTGATCATCATGTGAAAATAGGGTTGAGAGGGTTTATGGTATTTCATAATGAGTCACCAACTTATAGCCTCACCCATGAAGTTTTTAGATGGTGTGGTCATCGAGTTACACACCCATTAGTTTACTAATTTTAGGATTATGGTTTGATTTCTTGGGCGTGTGTCATGCTAGACCAATGATGTTTGTGAAATAAGCTATCTTTTCATGAAAACCTATACATGCCTATCTAGGTTATTTGTACATATCATTTTGTATATCCTTTCTTTATTATTCTATCACTTTGTACATCCTTATTTTATCATCTTCTTGTACATATTACCTTTGTATAACCTTTTCATTATCCTATCTCATAAATTATCATACCCCATCACTCAAATATCCTAATAACATCATGTCATCAATCATTTATCTTTACATTACCTTCATTTAGTCACCTCATCCCCCATATAGTCTAACTTAATCCTATCTTATCCTAATTATCTCTTTAGGTTACACCCATGTCCAAATCACCCCCATCTCATTTACATTACCCCTTATCATTCTATCATCACCTATATATTCTTATCCTTATTTTAATCCCATTGCCCCATTTCCTTCATCACATAATCCTATCCCATCCAATGTTGAGCAAATTAGGCCAAGGCTTGAGCTAGTCCCTTCGACCTTTCATATCATCCTATCATCCTATTCCATTATCATTCATCATCTGGGCAGATCTCATACCTAGTGAGTATCCTACTAGTATCTTATCACTTTGTCATTTTCAATATAGCATCCAATCATCAATCTAGTCTCTATCATCTAGTCATCTCATTTTACTATTTTAAATCTAGGTACCCATCAAATCCCTAATTATTTTGCTAACTTGAAAACTAGGCATTATTGATAGATCATTATCACTTGTTATACTATTGGTCTAAAATTTGATCCTAGTCTTACATAACCTCAATAACATTTCATCCATGTCATCCTCATCATCACTTGTCATACTAGCTTGATCATTTAGACCTACTTTGTCAAAAAAACCATCTATAATCCTTAGTCTACCTCCACATCAATCCCCTTTATCATCCATATTTTATAATCCATCCCCATAGATTTGGACCCAATTCTCATAGACCAATACATCTTGGACAAAAAGGATGAAGTCCTTTTAAGAGCTCTATAAATGGGTGTTTGACTACCTACTAACCTTGATCCCATTCAACCCAACCCAATATCCCTCATCCTTCCCCATCCATAACCCCTAGCTCATCAGGATCAATCTCATCATTCAGTTATGTGGTCACCCTAATAAATAAATACATCACAAATAACAAAGATAATTTTTTCCTATGGCTATTGGATATGGGTTCCCACCTTTCCAATTATTTTTATCCCACAAGCCTAAGATCCTCTCCCAAGTAAGTCCCTTATCAATCCTCATCCCCATCCTATTCCCTTCCACCATCTACTAGTCCTCATCCTAGTCATAACTTTCCCAATTCACAAATTTCCTTGTTTAATAAGTATATTGATTAAAACCCATGGGTAGTCCTCTTGTATCTCCTTGAGATGGGTGTCCAACTTCCTAAAGGTTTTGATCCCATTCAACTCACCTTACCCCCAGTTCATACCTATCCATATTTAAATCCTCCATCCATTAGTCATAGCCTACCATCTACCCCTTATTACACTAACAAATGGAGTCCTATCTTGGATACCTCATCTACTACTCTTCCATCCACATATTCATGTCAATAACCATCTAATCTACAATCCAATGTGTCCACATATAAGTCACAAAGTGAAGTAGGTCCTTATAATCCCTTTTCTAATAACTTTTCATTGCTAACATGATGGTATATCCACCCATATGACATCTTGATCCTAACAAGCCCAAGCCATCTAGGCATAAAGCTAATCAATACTATGTATTTCACTGAACTTGGGGGCATACCATTAATCAATGTCATGATTTCTAAGACTATGTCTAAGACCTCATCGACCATGGTGACATAGAAATTGAGGATGAAATAGATGAGTTTATATCCCTAGGTGAATAAGAAGAGGAAGGCCAAGATTCTATTCTCGATCATGATCAAGCCCTTCCCCTTTCTAGCCAAGGTTAAGACATCCCATCCCTCTTTTATGGTCACCCCATATTTGATATATCATCCATAAAAAATAAGTCTATTTCTCATGCACTAAATCCTCTCTTATCTCATGAGAGCTTTCATGGGCCTATATTTGTTCAATCCATTCATCCTCCATCATCTTCCTCTTATCCATCATATAAAAAAGCCCACGTTGAGAGGTCACTTGTAGAAAATTAGTCTTCTACTTGAATATTGCTTCTTAAACATTAGAGTCAACATCAGAGCTAATAAGTTTTATTTGCATCATAATCATGTTCAACTCTAGTATCTAAATTATATTTCTCATTAGAAACATCATCCCTCATACATATTGTGGCATATGTTAATAATTCTTGATCTTTTAAAGATACTCATAATTTGGATAATAATCAATCCCCAAGTACATATTTTGACCCCTATGAGGATGATGAAGTCATAATAGAGTTATTAAAATATTTATCTATCAATGAAAATAAAAAATGATCTAACCTTACCCTAGACATGTGTCTTACATAAAGTCTTAGTGATCCTTTTGACATTTTTGAGGGCACTTTCTTTGACATTGAGGCTAGGACTCCTAGTGACCTTTATGAGGACTATGCTACCCATTATACCCTTAATCATCCACCTTGCCTCCATAATCCTTATATTCCATTCCATGAAGGGAATGAATAATAATGTGAATCATTGGATTCCCCTCTAAATTTAATATCATGTGTCATAAATACAAAGGTCCAAAACCATATCCCAAAAGTCATAAATCATGATTAAATCATCTTTGATACCATAAGTCAAAGTTGAGACAAGTCAAATCATAAGCCTAATAAAAAATGTTTTCTCCTAGTGAAGTTTAAAATTAGACACTAAGGAAATGTCAAATTCAAAATCAAAATCATCTATCAATCTCCTCTGGTGAAGCCCACAATCTAACACCAAGAGGTAGTCAAAATCAAACCTTATCAAAAATTTAAAAGAATGTTAAAATTAATAATCATATGGTTTACAATTCTCTTAATGTTTGTATTAAATAATCATCAAATAAAAGGGACTTATATCCTTTAATCTCATGGCACCAATCTAAAGAATCCCCTCCACCATATCTAATGGTTTATGCAATTGTCAAAACCCATTTTTGTTCTCAATTCTATAATATCATCCATGATGATCATATCCCTCCTTCACATCCTATATCCCATCATAATAATCATGACATGCTCCCATCCATACCATATCTCCAATCCCTAGGTAGCATTGTCCCTTGTAGGGGTTACAAAGACACTTGATTAAGGCATACAGATGGTGTTAAATCAAGAATCAATAAAGGCCACTAGGACATCTAGGAATATAACATACATCACATGGTAATAGTATTAACTTTCTCTAAAATATGTTTTGGTTGAAGATCCAAACACTATATACAATCTTGCATCTCTCCCTTCTCCAATAAATTGAGATGCCCAAAAATTTAAAAAACAAAAAATCATTCATCCAATGGTGAAAATTAATATTCTGGCACCTTGAGCAAGTACCATGATGAAAACCAATTTATGGCATCATGGTAAAATAATCCATTATACACATTATACCTCAACACTTGGGGAAAAATACATATTACTTATCACATCCCTCATCATCCATATCTATTTTATCCCTTGGTCTATTATCCCTACCCATTATTTACCATCATATCATGCATCCTATTATGTCTCTCATTCCTTCCTATCTTGACCTTCATAAATAAGTTGAAGATGTTTTGAGACATTTTATGAAATTATCTTGGCATATTCTCTAATGAATAATTTGGTAACTAAACATATGTTTCCTTTATGATGTGGTCATTAACAATCCCTAGTCCATTCTTCCTTGGTATTCATCCCCTTTTCAACATCACCCTCATCTTTTTGTCACCCCATCCATCATTCCCTCCATCTATCCTTATATTAATTTATATGATTGGTATTCCCTTTGTTAGTAAATTTGTATAGTGTACATATATATCCCAAAAAATCCCTAAAAAGTGAAATATCCCAAAAACCCTAAAAATCATAATATTTAAAAAAGACAAAAATAGTCCATCACATCTTGTCTTATGCCTAAAACCCTTTTTTCATCCATGTCCATGTATTTCATCTTTCATAATCATGTCAATCATCATCTTATTTTAAATCAAGGGTAAATCAAGTCTATATCATTTTAACATTAACCTAGTCTCGATTTCACCTAGCTAGTCTTATGTCTCTCATATAAACCTCTAAATTATTATTCCAATAAAAATTTAAGTCCCCCATACCCAAGTCTTCATCCAATTACCTTAGACTAATCCTAATCTATATACACATCCTTATCCATACCTAAGTCCTAATCCTAATCATCATCATTAGTCTATTCCAAATTCAAGTCTATCTTAAGTCCATAATCACATCATGATCATCCTAATCCCATCACCCAATCACTCCTCCCATCATTAAACAAGTCATTATGACATTACATGTAGATCCTTATGTGTGTTACTTGTATGTTCTATTTGGCTTGTTTTCATGTCTTTTATCATATAAATATTTGTTTATCCTCATATTTTGAGTTTGTGTTACATTACATATCTTTTTGGCTATTAGGAAATGAATAAGGATGATATGAGGTCACCTAATCTATAATAATGCTTATAAATACCCTTGATGATTCAAAGTTCACTATTTGCCCATGCACTTTGGTATAATGTCCTCTTGATTAAACTTATATAATGGGGCATCCTACTAATTTCTATATTTATTGGATTATTTAGACTATGATGAGCCTTATGACAGCTATGATGGCTTGATCACATACACATTCATCATTTATCTAATCACCTCATCATCCTTATTCCCATCACTAATTTAATCCTCTCATCCAATCTTTTATCCTTATAATCCTCATATCATCATTTGAGTCACATCCTATAATCACTAACATAATAATCTCATCACTAATCATCATCATCATCTTCTAATCCCTCATCATCATCATCATCTATCCCTGATTCAGAACTACATCGACTTGAGGTCTTTTCAAGACTATATAGGCAATACTTAGCCACTTTTCATTTCCCAAGGATATCTCGACCACTATTTACTCTTTCCTCATCATCCATAATCAAATATCTCTCATATTTTATCATCCTCAAGTCTTACATCAGTCTAATATTTGAGCTATAATGTAAATCATTCATCAATTAATTAATTAATCACCATCCTCATAATCATTTCCCTAATATTTTTGTCAATCACCTACACTTGTCCATTGGGCTCAATAAAAATCACAACATCTATCTTTTCTTCCATCATCATTGATTGGTCAAATTATCATCTAATCACTCCCTTTCATGTGTCCTAATTAGGGTCACCATCATTATTACTTACATTATGTATCATTAATTTGATTCTTCCTAGTCATATTTTGGTCACTTGATCATATCATTCTCTATAATCACCTTCATCATATCAATTGAATTCAACTTTGAGCTACACCCATCATTAATATTATCCAATCCTTGTATATCCTAGCCTATATCTCTCCCTTGCATACATCCTTACCTAGGATACATCTAAATATTATGTAATTTTAATCCTATCATCATGTTACATTTGATTCCCCCTTAAGATGTGTTGACAACTATGATAAAGTCATCTCTACTCCCTATTTGCATGCATCTTTTCTAGGGGCATCATTAATACGTAACTCATTTCTCAAAGTTTAATTCATCTTCTATATTTTACACCCATCCCCTTGTCTATCCACCTCATCCAACCCATCATTTCTTATTTTGAGTGGCCATCCATCTCATTCTTCCCCACATGTCCCCTCGAGGGGGCATCATATCCACAAACATAACCTACTAACATTCATTCATGAAATGGTTTTTATTTGAAAGACCATTACTCCCTCAAATTTTCTCTACTCATAATGCCCTTTTAAAGAGGGAAAACATGTATGCACCTAAATCTAATCTCTTCCTTCATCGTCACTAATATTGCTATTAGTTAACACTAATTTTATTTATCTAATTTATCCCCTCTAATTCCATCATAATATCACCCCTAACCCTAATCATTCATATATCATCCCCCTTAATTCCTCTTGATCTACTAACCTTAGTCCTATCCCACTTCCTCATTAATTCCCCTAATCATCCTTCAATTTTTTCTAATCCCCACTTATCTATTATTTGGGAATTTTAAATTCCCATGACCCATATAATAGCCTATTCCTAGGCTCTCTTAAACCCCTAGTCCCTAATCACCTACCTAATCCATATATAATACCATACCTAATCCTAATTAACCCTTAAGAGGATTCTAGAATTCTCCAATTCTAGAATCCTCTCTATTCTTACCCCTTCCTCTCTAGAAGCCTCAAATATAGAGGCTTCCAAAGAATTTTAAATTCTTTGGATAATCTTCCACCATAGATCTCCATAATCTAAATTTGAATTCCAACCATTGATTCTTCCCTCCATATTATATATAAATAATTCTACTCCTCCATAAAAACAAAATCATGAATCCATAAAGTCTTCATGCCCACACAATATACTAGTAATCTCAAGCATCTAGTGAATCTATGCCAATATAAATCATTGAATCCATCATCAACATCCATGATCATGCCAAAATAATGTAATAATTATGATTCTAAGGTAATCTAAATCCAATCCTCTTGTTTTCATATTTGTTTAATCATGGTTTAGAAAAATTATCTTTATGATTAGAATGATGGGTTGAATGGTTTATTCATCTATTTTCATTTGGTCCTAGTGTTTCTATATCTTACTTAGGTAGTTATAAATTTTGGGGTTTTGATGTTATTATGAAATCAAATCCTTTGTGATCAAATCACCATTATAATAATGATAAAGGAGGGTGTTGTGATTTCCTTGACAAATATAGTGAAGTTAATCAACTCCATACATAATGAGGATATTTCATAAAACATCACTAATCTCCTACATAATCTTTTGGAGTGTGTACAATAAGGTCAACAACATACTAACAAAGTAATATGGTATGCTAAGACTAATAAACCTTAAGACGTTGATTTTTGTATGGAAATTGAGCTGGATGGATATGAGATTCTAAATGTAGTGTTTGTATTTGGTAGCATGGTCAATATGATTCCATGATCAACTTGTGAAGCCATTGGTCGACCAACCTTAAGCTAAATTACATTTACTCTTAGTTTGGTGGATTATGGTAGGGTGGAACCCATTGGAAGGCTAGAGGATGTTGAGATTAAATTATCCAAGCTTAGTCTATATAGAGATTTCAATATCAAGATGGCCATATATCTATATAGGGTTATTGTCTAGGGTGGAATGAGTTTGTGTTTGTAGCTTTGAAAATGGAATGGAGTATGACCAATGTTGCAAGAGGAGTAATTTTGAGAAGGAAGATGCCATTTTATCACTTTATAAGGATCTCTAAATAAGTGATGATGACCCTCAAAAATACCATTTGGAATTTTTTGATCCCCCCTCTATCTCTATATTTGGGGGCTAGATGGATAGATAGGAAGATAGATATATAGGGCCAGTGGGTGAGGTTAGCCATGATGCCAATGCCAATACCAATGCCAATGAAAATTGTATAATACCTACCATATGTAACATGATGGGATTATTTAGCTACTATGTTCATAGAAGCAATAATGGTTAATGCGTACCCTCTCCCTCAGCCTCCTCAACTTCATCGATCTATCGATCGAGTTCCTTAACCTCTAGACTATGGCATATCTATATAGATAGGGTGCTAACTAGATGAGATATAGCCCCCCTCCCCCTCCCCCCATTGGCCTATATAGTATTATACATGGGTGCCAATGCCCCCCACCCCATATCTAAACTAAATAGAAAATTTATCTTTATACAGACTATGCTCAGACCATGATCTATCAAAGGGGGGAGGGGGCAGGGGGTGGGGTCTCTAGGGGGCATCTCTCAATTGATGATGGAATAAAGAGCTTAGTAGCTATTTATAGGGGCACGGTCTAGATTCACTATGGATTTTTATGGGATATAATCTATCATGAGATCCATGGTCACCTATCTATCAAGGAAGAGAGGCCTAATCTCACTCTATACAATACATATAAAGAAGATACATAGTTTAGAAGAGTTTATAAGATTTTAGAGCTCTTTTGGGGAAGGGATAGTGACCATCTAAAATATCTATATCTATATAGAGGGGGAGGGGGAGGGGGAGCTTGAGGGGAAGGGGGAGGGGGAGGGGATAGGGCTCTATTTGGAGGGGGAGGCCTCCTATGAAACCCCCTATAGATCTATATCAAGAGATATTGATGAAAATGGAAGCAACCCTCAAGTACAAGAAGCTATCAAAAAATGATGAATTATACAAGATACTATCAATGAAGGAAAGATGGGAAGACATAGTTTAGGAACCATGAGAGATCGAGGTGTGAGCAATAGCAAACCACTATATAGATAAGATAATATTTGCTATGCTCAAGATAATGTTTGCTATGCCGGTTTGTGTTCTTAGTGGTAGACCGGTGTGTGTTTGATAGACCACCATAGATAATAGAGGGTGAAATCCTACTATATATAGGCCCATAATCCCCATAGTTTAGATAGGGGTTGTATGAGATATAGTGAACAAAATAGACATGCAAATGTTTGTCAGATTTATTCTATTCGTATAGATCAATGAGGAATAAATAATGAAATAAACTTTTTATAGGAAACTACCAATACAATTAGATGAAAATAAGGGAAAATTTACAATCCCCTCCCCCTAAGATAGAGCACATTATATCTAAATCTAAATCTAAAGCTAAATATAGAGGGTGACCCCCCTCTCCATCTCCCTCTCCCTCTCTACTGTAGCGCCTTCGTCCCCATATAGGGAGCCAATCAATGGCCTCCTGCCATAGTGATCCCCCATTCCAAAAGATTTTTTATGACCTGTTAGGTCCAAATTTGTATGCCACTATTGTGCATGGTGCTCTATCTATAATTACCAAGCCATAGTTTGCTACTCCATCTATATAGTGGGCTGTGGGGATTGGATCCATCTATTTGGCCCATATAGATATATAGGCATGTATAGATCTCTTCTACATTGATATAAAAATAGTAGATACCCATTGTAATTCTTTAAAAAATAATAAATGGGCCTATGATAAACAAATGACCACTAATACTATGTATAATTAGCTAGAGGTGTATCAAGGGGATAAGATAGTAGTTATACCCCTTAATAAATCTGAGTAAAAGTTGTATATCATCCCAAAAGAGATAGAGTCTCCTTATGCTTATGGGGATAATAATTAGTTTAAGGTTAATACAGATGAAAGATAAACTGATTTATGATCTATGGAGTATAAATTTGGATAACAACACACTATGCAATAGAAAGAGTAACCAATGTATAAGTCTATTATAACAAATTTTATAGCCATATAGGTCTAGATAGAAGAATGTGTGTTTCTCATTTTGTGTGCTCTCCCATGAAATTTTAAGTATATTTGTTATATAATATAGGTATAACAATGATGGATTACACATAGCCTACTCTAGAAGTTGTTCTACCTTGCGAAACAACATCATCCGTAAATGGTGACTCAGACATGCATATGTTAAATTGGAATTGTATAGATAATGAGATATGACATATATGTATGGTGTTAGATGTTAAATTTCAAATAACTCAATAATTTTTAATAAAATATATTAATCCTTTCATACTAAGGATTGAACACCATGTGACATATGTGGATCAATGAGTCAATACACTCAACTATGCACTGAAAGGGACTACTAAAAATTGGTGGGTAATGCACAAAATATAAAAATTCATTGGGAAGAAGCACGCAATTTTTTTCATGCAAGATTATAGTTACCAATTTTTATGAATTTGGAATGGCCTTTATTTTAAAAAGGTTAATGTCCTGAGTTACACATTCATTAGTGTGTGGATATATTAAATGTATAATGAGTAGAGCCAAGATATTAGGTGCACATTTTTAGTCATATGTTAGCACCTCTACCAATAGCTTGGTATATGCACTAAAAGCACAAAAGAGAGACTAAGCATTGGGTGCAAGTGAAACAAGATTTTATTCATACTGTTGTGTTCAAAGATGATAATCTGGTGGTGTATAATGCATTATATAAGATCAATTTTTTTTTTGTCTTAAATGAGCTGAATACTTAGCCACTATAGCTAAATCATCATCCCAGTAGGAAACTACACATGATTTAAATGTGGCACTTCATAATTATAAGGATAGTTTAAAAAAACTTCTTTTTAAGCCATGTAATAGAATAACAGATTAATTGACAGAGTTAAATTATAGTGATGAAGATCTAGACCTAGAAGGGTTCTTTAAACTAGAATGGGAAGTTGAAATAAAACCAATTAAAAGTGAAAAAAAAGTTAAATAAGAAATAATGCACAACATAAAAATCCCACAATATTAAGGCAAGTGCATTCTACAAGATCTTGTACCTAGTGGATCATGCAAAGTATACCAAGAGCCATTCAGAAAGATTAAAGAGAATATTGAAATAGAGTTGTATCCTAAGCTTATGACTATGGGGTATTATTGGGGCAAGTGAAAATTTCAAAGGCCTTAAAACTTCTAAGAGATTATCAAGATGTGTTCCCAACCAAATTATTAAAAGTGAAAGGTGTAGATATGACTTTAGTAGTGATGCATATAAAATTGAAAGAGTGTGCATAACCTATTAAAAATAATCCATATAGGTTCAACCCTAATATGAAGATCAAAGTAAAGGCTGAATTAAATCACATGCAAGAAGTTGGAATCATCTATCTAGTTGAAAAAGTAGAATGGGAAAGCCCTATCATTTTGCAACCAATGAAAAAAAGGAGATTCAAGTGTGTGAGGACTATCACACACTCAATGATGCTTATGTCAATGATTTATTCCCAATATGATTGATTGATGAAGTATTTGATTCCATCATAGGGCATGAAGTGTATTCATTTACACATGGCTTCAATGGATACCATTAGATTCCCATCATAAAGGAGGACCAAAATAAGACTACCTTTGCAACTAAATGGGAATCATTCACTAAGTTAATGTCTTTTAGATTAAAGAATGCACCCATAGTATTTTTAGGGATATATTAAATGCATTCAAAGACTTCATCCATGAATTTATATAATTTTATTTAGATGACTGGGTTGTTTTCTCTTTGTTTATTTGTCAAAACTATGATTAATGATATAATGGTGTCACACTTTGCATACTACTTTGAATCTAAATAAGTGTCTATTATTTACACCTTTTGGTATTTTGTTGGGACATGTAGTATGCAATAATGGTATTTTGGTTGATCTAGCTAATATTGATGTAATAATGTGAATGCCACCTCCAATTAGGTCTACATAAGTGTGTACATTTCTTGGTCATAAGGGATTTTATAGAAGATTTATCAAAGGATATGTAGCTATATCAATGCCAATGGATAAAATATTGTGAAAATATACATGATTTGAATGGATATTATAATTCCAAGTAGAATTCATTGAGTTAAAATAAAGGTTGCTAATAACACCAATTCTAATTTTTCCTAATTGGATGAAGCCATTCCATGTACATGTGGATGATTCTAGTACTATAGTAGGAGTTGTTTTAGTATAGCTAGGTGAAGGTGGGTTGAATAATCCCATACATTTTTCTAGTAAGAAATTATCATCTATATGAAATACTTGTATAACTACTAAGAGAGAGAGGCATTAGCTATGGTGTTTAAATTATAAATTTTTTAGCATTACTTGTTGGTTACACCATTTGGGTTATTTAGGGATCACCAAGCACTATGATACCTAATTAACAAGACAATGTTGGGAAGATACATATCTATGTGGCTTATTCTACTTTAGGGATTTCAATTCTACATCAATGTCAAGTTAGACTAAGAAAATGTTGGGCCAGACCATCTGTGAAAACTACATGATGGGGAGGAACCAAAAGAACTAGAAGATGAATCCCTAGATTTACACTTATTTAGGGTTACTATAATTCCAAAAAATATGGAGGATATTTATAACTTCTTAGAGAAAGAAAATTTCCCTTCACATTATTTAAAAAAGGACAAAAAGTAAATGGTCACTTGGGTTATACCATATAATCTCATCAATGGATATTTTACAAGCTTGGCAAAGATGATATGCTACATAGAGTAACACTAGAGTATGAATGACCACACATTCTTTAGGAAGCTCATTAAGGAATTACACGAGGTCACTTATTATGTGAAGCCACTATAATCAAAATAATATAAAGTGGTATTTGGTGGCCTACATTATTTTAGGATGTGTACAAAGTAGACAAGCATTGTCATGTATGCCAACAAATGGGAAAACCAAATCAATGTGATGAGATGAAGTTGGTCCCAATGATCATGGAATAATTATTTGAATAATGGGGAATGGACTTGATTGTGACTATATCTCCTCCTAGTAATTGAAGTCATGCATGGTATATTATTACTACTACAATTTATTACTTCACCAAATAGGTTGTGTGAGATAATAATAAAAGATGGGAGTTAGTCAAGTTTAATATGATCAAAACTAATAAAAACACACTAAGAAACCTAACACCTCAAGCCTATACACTCAAGTATCAAGAGAAAAATATAAATAATCAATAATAGAAGACTGAAAAAGTATTATTTACCTTTTTGTGAGCAAGAGTTATATGTTAGATTTGAAAGAATGTGGTCGATCATGTGCTCAAAGCATCTTTGATAATGTTGCTTGTTGAGTATTGCCATTCATGTCAAAGGTGCATCCTGTGAAGGTTGATGTCAAAGGTGACTTAGCTTAGTTTGTAGTGTATGATGTGTATTAGCATATTAATATTACCTTAGGCTAATTCCTAAGGCATATTATTTTTATAGTGGTTTTAAACACTTAAGTAAGTAGGTTTCATAGGCATAACTATTTTATGCTACCTATTATTTTTGGTTCTACCCACCTCCACATTTTTTGGGTGTCTCTTTTATGCCTATATAATAGGATTTTTATTATATTATTCTCTACTCTAACAAGCTAATCAATATCATTTCATTCTCTTTGCTGGTTCTAATATGGTAATCAAAGCTTATAGTTTAGGAAGCTTGGGAGGAAGCTTGTGAAGCAAGAGAGGATAATCTTGTCAAGGAGGAGCGTGAAACACCTGGTGGAGAGCCATGAGAGGAAGATTTTTTTCCCTATGACTAGCCATTAAACTTGGGGGAAAAACCCAAAAATTCATTTGAGCACTAATTTTGATGATTTTTATTTTTATAAAATTATCTAGCCTGGAATTCATCTATTGAATCAGATGGAATTGAATCTCACTAAGTATATTACCCAAAATCTGCATTTAAAGTTTTTTAGTTGGTCATTTTAATAGGATTTGGGGAGGAAACTAGATTTTTATTTGAGTAATATTTTTTGCATGTGAAGGATCTAAAAATTTCTCTTGGCCAGGAGAATCTAGTAGGATCTGATTGAATTGAATTCGGATGAGAATTAGCTCTAGAATTAGTCACTGAAGATTTGTAGGTTGGCCATTTGTACAAGATATTTTTGATTGGTTAAAATTCTTATGAATATTTTATACTAAGGTTTTAATCCACCAATCACAAATTTGTTGAATTTTTTTTTGAAAAAATCAATTTATTTTTCAAATTTTAGAAATTGTTTTTTACCAAAAGTTTTGCCTGGAAAAACACATTTAATTGTGTTGGGAGATAACCATAAAGTCAAATCAGTTGAAAATTTCACCATTTTATGGGTTTTATATCTGGATGTTGATGGAGAATAAATTTTTGAAATTAGAGTTGTAGATCTCCCATTTTAATTATTTTTGTCCATTTATTAGTGTTTTTTAAAGACAAAAAATTTAAAATTTCCCAAATGGTGTTAAATTTTTTGTAGAAAACTAGAGGTATTGACTAGTTTGTGATTTGAATTAGTGGGTAGGAGGAATTTTATGTAAAGTCATTATATTTTTTCTAGTATTTGCAATTTTTTTGAAAAACTAGGTTAAAATGGCTAGTTTACAACACCTCTTATTGCCAGATTCACAAAAATTGATAGGCAAAAATTTTAGTTTGTGGAGTCATAAGGTTTTAACGATATATGAATATCAAAATCTTGATCAAATAGTGCTCAATAAAGAGCAAAATCTTGCCATAGGTACCAATGACTATGACAGACATCATCATGAGGCTCTTATGTTGTTAAAACTATTAATAGCAAATAATTTAATCTCAGAGGTTATAAATGTGACTAGTGCATTAGATTTATGGATTAATCTTCTAAATATCAGGTTTTTGAAGCTGATAGCATATTTTATTTAAGGAATTTTTTATTTTCCACTAAGATGTAGGAAGGTGGCTCCATTTTTGAGTTTTTTAATATATCAAGGACATCAGTGATTAGTTAACGGTTATAAAAAAAACCTATTGATGAGCAAGATTTAATTTCTTTGGCTATGTAGAATCTTCCACCTTCATTTGAGTCATTTTTGGAGTCCTTGCACATGATTGCTAAGATGTAGACTTTGGACTTTGAAAAGTTATCCACATTGCTATTATAGAAGGAGAGACAATAGGAAAAAACAATGTTGTCTACATCTACTTCTACAGAGAGTGCATTCTTCATCAAGGGAAAGGGTAAGCAGTTTGGTAAAATTATTAGTTATCTGACAAAAATTTCACAAGTGGTTCTGATAAGAGATATAAGTGGAAATGTTTTTACTATAAGAAACCTGGTCATATTAATAAAGATTACAAGAAAAGATAATAAGATATGGCTAACCCTAGAAAGAAAGCTCATCATTCAAATATAATTGAAGGTGAAGGCAAGGAAACATCTCCCAATTTTGCTTTCATGGCTTCCAATGGTAATTTTACAATGGATATAGCTTGGTGCTTTGATTCAAGGGCATCTCACCATTATACATGCCATAAGGACTAGTATGTGGATTTTGTTGAAAATGATAATAGTAATGAATCTGTATCTTTGAGAGATGGTAAAACTCATTTTATGAAGGGATATGGTAATGTTTAGATCATTTTTAATAGTGTAGTTTGGTATACATTTAATAATGTTAGGTATGTGCCTGATATGAACAAAAATCCACTTTTAATTAGTGAGATCACTTCAAAATCTATTTTTTTTGTAAAATTTTAAAAACAATAATGTTTAGTCATTACCAGAGATAACAAGATTATTGCTATTGAGATTAGTGAGAAAGGCTTGTATAAGCTTGCAGATCCACAGAGGTCAAAGGAAAGTGTAATTGTAATGGTTGATAGTACAAGTTCACTATGGCATGAGAGGTATGGTCATTTGAATTTATAGTATTTAAATATATTGAGAAAAACTAAGATGGTTAAGGGGATTCCTTCTATTTGGGATAGTCATCATGTATGTACTAGATGTTAGTTGGGGAAGCAAGTTAGAAATTCATTTGATGTTGGTAAAGCTTTGAGAGCTAAGGGAGTATTAGATCTAGTACACATGGATTTGCATGGTCTACTATAGATATCTACCCCTTCTGGAGCCCATTATTTTTTGTTTCTAGTTAATGATTTCTCTAGGAAAAAGTGGGTATACTTGTTATTGAAGAAATATGATTGTTTTTATAACTTCCTTACTGGGAAAGATATTGTTAAAAAATAGGTAGGATGGTTAGTGAAATCTCTTAAAATGGATAATGGGGGTGAGTTCATCTCAAAATAGTTTAAGGAGTTTTGTGCCATTGAATGCATACATAGAAAGTACACTATCCATTACACTTTGTAGCAAAATAGAGTTGTGGAAAGGCGAAATAAGATGGTGATGGACATGGCTTGCTATATGGTCCAAAGAAGAAATATCCCATAATATATTGGGTAAAAGTAGTGAATACAGTGGTTTACATCCTCAACATAAGTCATCCAAAATCATTGGAGAATATAAATCCAGAGGAGGCTTGGCTAGGTTGAATTTTAGATGTAAGTGTTTTTAGAATTTTTGGTTGTGTAACTTTTGCAGTGATTCCCAGTCAAAAGAAAAGTAACTTGGATGTGAAAAGAAAAACATCCATGTTTATTGGGTATAGTGAGTAGTCAAAAGCCTATAAATTGCTTGATGTTTCTACTAACAAAGTTGTGGTAAACAGAGATGTTACAGTAAATGAATGGATGGCATACTTCAAAACAATAGATATAGTTAAAGAAAAACATCCATGTTTATTGGGTATAGTGAGTAGTCAAAGGCCTATATATTGCTTGATGTTTCTACTAATAAAGTTGTGGTAAATAGAGATGTTATAGTAAATGAATAGATGGCATACTTCAAAATAATAGATATAGTTTTAGATATTGCGTCATTATTTTCTTCTAATGATTTTATTATAAGTTGTGATCTGAAAGTTGAGCAAGATTCTAGTCATCAGTGGAATCACATTCCAAGGAAGGAATTGTTACAGGTCATTGTGAGGTTCTAGTTGAACAACTAAAGAAGAAAAAGTGGTATTATAACACATTAAAATCACCAAATGAGGGAGACCAGCCACAAGGTGTGGAAGGTAGAAGATTGAGATCGAGAAATTAGTTTGGTAATAGAGGTGAGTATGACAATTTTACTCTAAAAACTATTATTTCAAATGTATTTGAGCCTAATTATTTTTCAATATCCAAAGGGAAGCATGAATGCAAATCAACCATATAATTGGAATATGATTCCTTGATGAAAAATAATCCTTGGGAGCTCATGGAGCTACCACTAGGAAAAAATTCCATTGTTTGTAAATGGATTTATAAGGTAAAATGAAAAGTAGATGGGTTTTTAGACAAATACAAAGCTAAACTTGTTGCAAAAGGTTATGCATAATAAGAAGGGGTTGATTATGAAGATACTTTTTCTTCTACTAAAAATATGGTAAATTTTAATTTGATTGTTGCTATTACTCCTTAATTTGGATGGCAAGTGCATCAAATGGATGTCAAGAGTGTTTTATTAAATGGAGATTTGGAGGAGCAAGTCTACATGGTTTAGCCAAAGGAGTTTTAGGTTCCTGGTAAGGAACATCTTATTTTCAAGTTGATCAAGTCCTTGTATGGGCTTAATTAGGCTCTTCAAGCATGGTATATGAAAATAGATTCATAGCTTAGGGATTTTGGTTTCAAAAGGTATAATTATGAACCAACTCTCTATGTAAAGGTGTCTAGTGATGATATATTAAATCTCATTGTGTATGTTGATGATATAGCCATCACTGGGAGTAGTGTTAGTCTCATTTAAAAAATGAAGGATGATATTTGTTATAATTTTGACATGACAGAATTAAGACTACTGAAATACTGTTTAGGTGTTGAGTTTTGCCAAGGTGATTATGTTGTATTCATGTCATAGAATAAGTATGCCAAATCATTGAGGGAAAGGTTTAGAATGATGGATTTTAATACAAATCACACATATATGGAATTTAGAGCTAAAATTTCAATTGACACTACTTCACCTTTGGTCAATGAAATAATTTATCAACAACTAGTGGGTAGTCTCATTTACCTCACTACCACTAGACTAGATATTCATTTTGTAGTGAGTTTTCTATCTCACTTAATGCTAAAACACATGAAGTACATTAGTTATATATAAAAAGGATATTAATATATGTCAAAGGTACTCTTGACTTTGGCATACTATATAATAAGTCTTTATATTTTGAGTTTTAGGATATTTTGACTTTGAATGGGTAGGATTAAGAGATTCAAGAAAATATACAATAGGCTATGAATTCACTCTTGGTTTAGGAGTTTTGTAATGGTAGAGCAAAATAAAAACTATAGTTGCATTATATTCAATATATGTAGAGTATAAATCTATGGTTAGTGCAGGTTGTGAAACTATGTGTATAAATAAAATCTTGGAAGATCTTTAGTTTGAATCATCAAAGCCTACTCTAATTTTTTGTGATAACAAGAGTGTTCTAAAGATGGTGAAGAATCTAGTATTACATGCCAGGACCAAACACATTGAGGTTCACTATCATTACATCCAATAGTTGGTTATTAATTAAACATCAATCTCTTCTATTGCCCCACTATAGAGCATCCAAATGATATAATGACCAAACCACTTTGTTCAGACAAGTTCATAAAATTTAGGGATAAACTTGGTCTCATTTATAGTTTCATCATTAAGGGAGGGTATTAACATATTAATATTACCTTAGGTTATTTTCTAAGATATATTATTGTTATAGTGGTTTTAACCACTTAGGTAAGTAGATTCTATGGGCATAGCTATTTTATGCTACCCATTACTTTTGGTTCCACCCACTTCCATGTTTTTTGGGTGTCTCTTTTGTGCCTATATAATAGATTTTTCATTATATTGTTCTATATGTTGGTAAGCTAATCAATATCATTTCATTCTCTTTTCTAGTTCTAATAATGTGATAAGGTGCATTGAGAGAGTGTTTTCATTAAAGGATGTTGTCATGAAAGATAATTTGAAGGAAAATAATGTATTATGGTTACATGAAGGTATAAGTCATTGATGTCAAAGTGAAGGTAGGTTATTGATGTCAAAGTGCATAAGAAGCCTGGTCATGAACCTAGTCATGACACGAAGAGGTGTGTGCATCAAAATGAATGAAAACATGCATGTAAACATTTTATTGCATTTGTTAAGAATGTATGTGAGGCATTGAAGCACTCATAATAGTTTTAGGGTAAGCCCATAGGGGTAAGATCTTTAGACTAAGCCTACACCTCAACTTCTCTTAGACCCTACCTAGCCTACTAAGGTATGAAGATCAGATTTCAAGGCAATTATGCATATGTGAGCATGGATAGAGGTGATATTATTTGTTTTAAACTTTTTCACAAATTTTTAGGTCATGGTTTGAAGGAAATTGCATGATTTAGTGTTTTAGGCCTTGTCGAGCTCATAGAATGAGGTCTCAAGACTTGAGAATCACTTTCAAACATTCTTTGGCATGTGTAAACCTCTACATGAGAACCTAAGATATTAAGGAGAGATGGATAAGGGTCTTATATAAGATATTTAGGCATTGGTTTTTAGATTCAAGAGTCAGTCCTTTATGAACAATCATTAACATCAAAACCTATGTTAAACCTCTATAAAACCCTAATAAGGACTTGATATGAAAGATCTTGTTCAAATAAGCTCATAATGGATTAAAATGACTATAAAATATATTGGATCATGTAGTTAAATATCCAAGGTACCTCAAAGTGGTGGTTAGTTAGATGAGATAGAAAATACATAGATATAGGCTTATTTATCAATAAGTTATTATAACTCTCAAAAGTTGTATTGGTTAAGAAAAAAAATGGATGGGATAAGAATATATAGAATAATTTTTCATGTCCATGATTATTTTTGGATAGGTTATATCCTTAAAATTTTCTAATTTGGTCATCTAATTTAGCCAGTCACAGACATACCTAATGGTGCAAATAGTGCAAAACTTAGGTAGAGATGAGAAGATGGATGTGAGGGTCTAAGCATATCAGATTGATGAAAAAAATTACATTAAAATTTTATTTATGAATTTTAATTAATATTAATGTTTTTAATAAGTTTTTGAGGTTAGTGAATGTGGTGAAAAAGTTGCTCACAAAATAACCTGTCTTGTTTAGATAAGACTGTGTGATATAAGGTCAAGAAATTGATATGCAAGACCAATATTTGTCATTAAACCATATGATATTTATATTTGAGGATGGTATAGAGATATAATAAGACCATTTAAATCCATCAAGATTCATGACAAGTGTCTACATAGGTTTTGGATGTCTAAGTCACCATGACTATTTTTTGAGGTAAATTGGCAGTTTTGACTGAGTGAGTTGCATAGATGTTCCTGAGCTCTTATATCCTAAGTGTAATTACTAAAAGAATTTGGTGATGAACCTAAGGTTATGTATAATATTTATAAATGTTTTTTTTCTATATTTTAATATATTAAGGGCGTTTAAGCTTCATTTTTTCAAGATAAACTTTTGAGGTATATAGGCCTAATAGGATAGTTTGTCCTAAAAGAGCTTTCATGGTATGAACGAAGGATATAGGTTTAACCAAACATAGATAAGGTAATTATATAAGTGATTGAATGGTTTTTTATTGTTTTAAAAGTACATATTGGTATAAGAGGATCAAGATTTGATGCTAAGAAGATAAGCTTTGATGCTAAGAAGATAGACCTAATGCAATTAAGTCTCCATGAAACTTAAAAGAGAAATGAGGCCTAATTGAGTTATTATAGACCAAAAGGGGTCCAAATTTAATTTTAATCATGTTAATAAAGTTTTATAATACCTATTACATGGCTGGCCTAATAGGTTGAAGTTGTGTAGCCAACCAAGTGGTGTGTGATGATGAGACTTGTATATATACAAGACAGTTTAGGCCTATTTATATGTAAGCAATATAAGCAAATAAAATATTGATTGGTAGATAAAAAGGAGGTCCTGAAATGAGACCATAATAAAATATAATAGGTGTGGTGATATAAATTTCATGATGTGTTTGAGTTGGTGTTGATTCAAGCATGGAGTTGGTGCTTCCTTGTAAGTAGGTGCTTGCTAAAGCCTAGTCAAGTGGGTGTTTGAATTCATTGGGGTTGGTACTACAAGTTGAGTTGGTGCTCAATATAATTTGATATTTTTTTATAGGAATATATTACATTTTTATGGGTATCATTAGGTTTTATTACCCTTTAGGTTTTCCCACTCATATGTGTGTTTCCTTGTGTTATTCTCATGTGAATGGTCTTTATGCATTGCTGGATCTCAATGTTGATTTCATAGTTCATGAATGGTTGGATATAATTGATTTTTTTTGGTACACTAATTCACCCCCCTCTTAATTATTATGATTTCAATAATTGGTATCAGAGCCTGCTCCTTTAAATTAGGGCTTACAACTTAAAGGAGATCCTAGAAGCATAAACATCTATAGTCATCAAGTACAAGGAGGTTTCTCAGCCAATAAGGCTCCTCTCTTCAGTGGGACTAACTACATTTTGAAGCATAAAAATTAAGACCTATCTAATTTACCTAGGATATGATATATGGAAATATATTTTTTATGAATTCACTCCACCTTCTACACCACCAACTAATGTAGTAAGCAAGAAGGCAAATTAGAACAACTATAAGGTAATGAATGCCATCCTATGTGGTCTTTCAGAGGAAAAATTTGTAAATCTCATACATTGTTATATAACCATAGATATTTGGGAAAATGTTTAGACCATCCATGAAGGAGACACCAAATTTAATTTTGAAAAGATGTAGACCCATTGAAGGTAGTTTGGAAGTATAAAAATGAAAAATGATTCAAGGATACATGCTAGGGGAAGCTGAAAAATGGATAATAGTGATAAGGATTATTGATTTGAAATAATGAGATACTTCTTGTAGGATTATGGGATTAAAAGTAGTGTATAATTATTGAATGACCAATTCAAGGTTAGGATAATTATGAGGAGCAAATGTTGGCTAAACTATCCTTGGGCATGAAAAGTTGAACCAGGTGCTACCTACATACTACTAAAAGGCCTTAGACTAATGTAGCTATAGACATGGGATAATGTGGATGATAAAGGATTAAGATTTATGTGGCTTAGATGATGTTATAAAGTAACCTAAAATGATTAGATTAGGATAATTAGTCAATTGGGGAAAATGATGTTAGTAGTGGGATATTAGGAGTGTATGGATGGAGGCTCATTTAGGAAAAAAGAGCCAAAATAGGGTCATTTACATCCTTTTGATTTTTTTGATTTGATCTTTGAGGCAATATCATGGACCACCTACCCCAAGCTTCCCATCATAGTGAGAGAGTCTAAGAGCACCAAAGAGATGATGATGTTGGACCTGTGGTGAGTAATGAAGACCCTAGCTTTGTATTTTATTTATTTTTACTAGTTTTGTATATTTTTAGGTGGATCTTTGTGGAAATAAATGTTGTCCAACTCTATTTGGAAATATAATGATTGATAGTTTTGCCCTTGGCTATGATATCATCATCATGAGTTATGGGGTTGTAGGTTTCACTTTTGTTAATGTAATACCATAAATCCTTAGTTGCAGTATTGTGATATCGCAAGATGGGAGGGAGATAACTAGATGGGTTGGATGATGTATATGGTTGGGATAAATTAGTTTCATTTATATGAGTTAGTTTGGGTGATTTAGGTTATTAGATTATTTAGCTATGTGGGTTAGTTAAAGTGGATATTAGTATTTATAGGAGTAAGATTTTAGGTTAGTTTGTGTAGTATTAATGAGATAGGGATTAGGATAGGGTGATGGGATTAATATGATATGGATAATGGTATTATAGATGGTTTGAATAGGTGATAACATGTTGAGGATTATGGGTTAGTTAGGGTTGCAGGGGTCTTGAATACATATTATAGGTGAGTTAGGATAAGTATTTGATGATAAAAGTAATGATAGGTGGCTGATGATTGGTGTAGGAGAATTCAAGCATGATGATATCATGATTACAGTGACCTTAGGTATTATACAAGATGTGATGGATGACACCAATGGAGTTTGGGGTATTGGAGTTGGTTGGTTTGAATGATATGGCCTATTCACATCAATCGAGCGTTGATCATGGCTTTAGTGGAGTGATAGCACTCAAATATGAGTACCTCTCATTTTATGATTGGGGAGATGACCATGACCCTTGAGGATGTATATGTAATGAAATTACTTATATGTTTACATAGAATGATTTTATATCACACATAATAAATAAATATGAGCGATCACACAACAATAATTGATAGCATATTAGAATACTAGATAATATAACAAAGCCACTTTGAGGGGGCAACCTCCAAAGTAATGCACTAAGAGCATAATACTTAACATGATGATCAAAGATTAACCACTACCTCTTTTAAATAGTCTAATTATCCATGTTTATTCCATATGATGACCTAACTAAGAGTATAGAGAAATATAACAATAATATAAAAAAGGTATGTAAGCCATAAGTCAACCACACATATCCCAAGATATGTGAAAGGTTAAGGGCATAACATGCCTCTCCCCTTAAAAACAACATCGTACTCAACATTGAGTCAAATCTATATCTTGATTCATAAAGGATTCATCCTTCTAAGCAACATCTTCATAAGGTAATTCTTCCATTTGATCAGGTACTCCTTAATTGCTCAAGACCATAACTGCTTAGTGTGAATTTGAAGGATCACCTTAGGATCAATAACAACTCTTCCTTCCTCATCCAATTATGGTAACTTAGTTTAGGTAACCACTTTGTGTCCATTGACTTTATTTAGTCATGATACATGAAGTATTAGATGTCTATGAGTGGAGGAAGGAAACTCTAACTTTTAGGCCACACTACCAATTTTCTACAAGATCTAATAAGGCCCATAATACTTAGGGGACAACTTGTTATCCTTTTTCTATTGATTTAAGTACATTTTATTATATGGATGTAAGCAAATAAAAACCCAATCACCAATGTCAAAATGCCTCTCACTCCTGTGTTGATCTGCCTACTATTTCATGATATTCTAGGCCATGGCTAAATTTTCATGTAAACTAGCAAGGACCTCCTATTGATGGTGAATATGCTATTCAACTACACAAACCTTAGGATGGAACTTCAAGGTTGAAGTGATGGATGGTGAGTGGCCTCCATATAGTGCCAGAAAAGGAGACATTTTGGAAGAACTATGAACAAAATTATTATACCACCATTCAACAAGTGGCAACTAATGAACCCATTTATCCTATTTATAAAAAACAAAACAACAGATATATCCTTCTAGACATTTATTAACTACCTCAATTTGTCCATCAAATTGAGGATGATAGGATGGAATATGAGGCAACTTGGTGCCCAAACATGTAAATAACTTAGTCCAAAAATTACTAATGAAGATGGGATTTTGATCACTGACAATGATCTTAGGGGTACCATGTAATTTATAAACTATATTAAAAAATAAAAAGCTACTGTAATAACAACAAATGGTTGTGATAAAGAATAAAAATGAGCATACTTACTGAGACAATCTACCACAACCATGATAACATTTTGACCATCAGACCTCGGTAACCCTGTAATGAAATCCATAAATACCTCTTCCCAACATTGACTTGGGATGGATAAAGGCTAAAAAAGACCTAGGGTTTGATGGTTTGTCCTTTATTTTATTGATAGATCATACATTAAACTACATATTTTTAGACGTCCTCCTTGAGTCCTTCCCTAAAAAAATCTTGCTTAATTATATGATAGGTTTTCAAAAATCCTGAATGACCCCCACTTAGAGATGCATGAAGTTCTTGAAGGATTTTTTGTTTAAGAAGATAATTCTTACATGGGTATAATTTGTCTTTATACCATAATGCATCACACTTGCATGTGAAATTTTAAAATCCACCCAAACCTTGATAAATATTCTAAATCAAATCATTGGTAGCATTATCCTTGTCCTATTTTGATCATGCTTGCTCAGCCAATCTGCCTGTAGAATGGACATATCATATAGTAAGGCCTCAACTGATTCATCCTTCCTAGATAGTGCATCTACCACTAATTGTCCTAGCCTTTCTTGTAAACTATTTAAAAATCATAGCCTAACATCTTAGTTACCCATTTCTATTATTATTTAGATGATAAAATTTGTTTTAAAAAATATTTGAGACTATCATGATTAGTTTTTACTTGAAAGTGATGACCCATCAAATAAGGCCTCCATTGTTTGAATGCATGCAAAATAACCATCATTACCTTCTCATAAATGGGCTTGTACTAATTTTTACCCTTCATTTGAAAATTTTTAAATGCAAGTGGTCTACCTTCTTGCATGAGTACAACACCCATACCATGCCTAGATGCATCACATTCAACCATAAAAGTCTTGAAAAAGTCAAGAGTAACCAACACTAGAGTGGTGAACATCTCCAATTTCAATTTTTCAAATGCCTTGGTAGTTGTATCAATCTACTAAAATGAGTCTTTATTCAATAAATATGTGAGTGGGGCTACAATGCTACCATAATTTTTGACAAACCTATGATAGTAACCAATTAGCCCTAGAAATCCCCTTAGTTGCTTGAGTGTTTTAGGAATCAGCTAGTCCACCATTGATTGGATTTTTTTAGGATCCACTTTTACTCTTATATGTGAAACCAAATGACCCAAATAGTCAATCTCACAAGCTCCAAAATTACATTTGAAAATTTTGGAATACAACTGATGTTGTTTCAAAATTGAGAGTACCTGTTTCACATGGTATAAATGGTCTTCCCAAATTTTAATGTAAATAAGGATATCATCAAAAAATACTAGAACAAATTTCCTCAAAAATGGCCTAAAAATAGTATTCATCAAAATTTGAAAGGTAAATGGTGCATTTGTTATCCCAAAAGGCATAACCAAAAATTCATAATGGCCCTCATGATTCTTGAAAATAGTTTTGGGTATGTCTTCATCATAGATTTGGATTTGATGATACCCAAAACATAGATCTAACTTAGTAAAATAAAGAGCACAATTTAATTCAACTAGAAAATCATTAATGATAGGAATAAGAAACTTATCTTTATAGTGTGCTTGTTGAGTTCTCTATAGTCAGGGCACACCCTTTAAGTGTCATCTTTCTTTCACATCATGACAATTGGTGAAGAATATTTTCTTTGGCTATGGTGAATAATTCTTGCATCCAACATTTCCTATAACATAATTTCAATTTCACTTTTTTTGGCATAGGGATTCCTATATGGAATGATTTTGGGTGGTGTAATACTAAGAATAAGTTTGATAGCATGATCATGCATGTGGATAGGTGGAATTCCTTTCAACATGTCACCAAAAATAATCAAACAGGCTTCAATCACTTGTTACAAATTAAGAGGTATAGATGGCTGAGTTAGATGCACTTCTATGGAAAACAAGCGAGCTACAAATCCTTTATCACCCTTTTAGAGAATCTTTATCATTTTATGGGAGCTAATAAGATGTGGATATTTATCCCTTAATCCCCTTAGCTCAAATGTCCTTCCCTCAGAATGAAAATGCATGAATAATTCCTAGAAATTCATCTCAATAATGCCTAAAGTGGTGATCCACTATAATTTTAGAATAATGTCAGCTCCCTCCATGGGAATAACAAACATAGAAAAATACAAGTAGTCTCCCATATATAGCTTAATACTATGGTATTTTCCTAAACAAATGATAATACCACCATCTACAATCATTACCTGCAATTCTAGAGTGGGATAAATGAAACAATTTAATGTGCAACCAACTTATTATTGATGAAGTTATGTGTACTCCCAAAATCAATCAAAACAATGACCTATTTTTTTAGGAAACCCACCACCTTAACATTTTGGGGAGTACTAATACCTAAAAGGGCATGATACGAAATAGTAAGCTAAGAGTATTCAAATTCCTCCTCAAGACCTTCTTCATCCTCATCAAGTGCCTCCTCATCATTATCATCCTCATTATCACGTTTGATGTAAAATTACTTATTTTTAACATAATGATGGTCTTTTCTCCATTTTATATCACAACCATAACACAACCCTTTGGCTTGCTTCTCCCTAATTTTTTGAGGTGTCATTTTGGTGGGTTGAGGATATGATGGTACTAGAAAGGTGCAATCATGAACAATAGTGAAGGTTTTCCATTTGACCATATCTTTTTCCTCTACCATGTGTGCCCATGGGGTAACTTATGATATAGATGTTGGTTTAAACATTCAAAACTCTAATTGGATGTTATCTTTGAGACCACCCAAAAATATATCAGTCAAATTTTCCTCAATGATGTCTTCCACCTATAAGGATAGATTCTAAACTGATGAATATAATCCTTCATAGTTCTTTTTTGCCATAGTTTGGATAACTAGATGAATTATTTCTTAGAGACATTATTTTGGTAATGAGCTAATAACTCATTAGTGAAAATAGACCATGCAATAGGAGCACCATTATTTTTATTTTAAACACATATCTAGTGATACCAAATGAACTAATTAGGTTCTAGATATAGAGACGCCACTATCACCTTATAAGGACTAGGAGTTTGATGCAAATCAAATAAATTATCAAGTTGGGTAATCTAAGTGATACAATGCTTACCATCAAACTTGTAAAATTTTGCTTTAGGTAACATTAATTTCATACTAGAATTAGAATTGTTAGTGTTGAGAGGAGGTGGACCCAAATGATGAAGTGGAGGGTTGTTTGACTCTAACTGAGATGAAAGAGCAGCCAATGAATTAGTGATCTAAATAAATTGATTATGAACCCCATTAATCTCTCTATGAATCCTTAAAATATCATTTTTAACTACAACAAAGCCATCATGCTGTACCAAGCCCTTTATGTCAGCCTAAAGTTGAGAAATCAATGGATTTGAAGTTATAGATTCCATGTCATCAATAAAAATGAGTCTTAGGAGTTTCCCCCACCCCTTTCATCCCCATGTAAAAGACCAGCCATGTACAAACCTTGGGAGAGTTTTTTCCCTAAAAAAGTCTACCAAGTGATGGTACCATTGTGATCACCTCACCAAGATGAATCCAATGAATGCCTTTATGCAGCAGGTTAAAACATTTTGGCACAAAAAAGTGTATTGATGGAATATACCATTGTGATCATCTCATCGAGATGAATCTAATGACTATAAATGTGAAAGGTGAATTTTTTCCAAGATTTTTTTTTAAAACATTTTTTTCAAAAAAGTGTTTTGAACAATACTACACTGACATAAAAAATATTTCTTCTTGGATTTCAAGTTATTTTTTTCACTCCTCATAGAAGTCGTGCATTGCCAGATCCAAAAAAATAATGCCATAAGAAACTTACCCAAATTGAAGATCTGATACCACTTGTAATGAAATTACTTATATGTTCACATAGAATGATTTTATAGCACAAAAAATAAGTAAATATGAGAGATCACACAACAATAATTGACAGCAAAGCAAAATACTAGATAATATAGTAAAGCCACTTCAAGGGGGAAACCTTCACAACAATGCACTAAGAGTAGAATACTTAACATGATGATCAAAGATTAACCACTACCTCCTATAGATAGTCTACTTAAGCATGGTTATTCCATAGGCCAACCTAACTAAGAACATAGAGAAATGTAACAATAATATAAAAGAGGTATGCAAGCCACAAGTCAACCACACATATCCCAAGACACACCAAAGGTTAAGAGCATAGTAGTATACAAGATATTCCACATACCAATGCGAGGGGCTAGGATATCTTGGAATTCATGTGAGTTGGCTCAAATACTACAATGGCTAGGTATGAATTTACAAATAGGGATGTAGGATTGATGTATTGATATTAATAGGTGACTGCATGAGGGGATGTTGGATAGACTAACACTAGTAGTGATGTATCTTATTTATATAATTGTCTTCTAAATAAGAGTAGGTAGTGGTTCCACCTTGGTTT
The DNA here is from genome assembly GCA_037957365.1 of Torreya grandis. Taxonomy (NCBI): domain Eukaryota; kingdom Viridiplantae; phylum Streptophyta; class Pinopsida; order Cupressales; family Taxaceae; genus Torreya; species Torreya grandis. Next base: position 2,036,496 of record JARHVA010002028.1, on the reverse strand, counting down.
AGGAGATGCAATTACTGACATGATTCATGATCACCAAGTTTTTATTTAGGAGCCCATTATTTTGGCATATTTATATGGCGAGATGCACCTAGGTGCATATAGGAGAGCACATAGATTTAGACCATCATTACTATTATAGATCTAGATATGGGAGTATATTGCTATCTAATAACCACTAGGTACATTAGCAGTACATGATCTTGGGTAACCTATGGTCTTTCGATGGCACATGTTATTAGGCTTATAGTTGGGACACATAGGCAAGGTGTGTTTTTATGGAGAGGCATTTGATAATTTACACCCTAAGCATATTACATGGATGCCCTATAGAGGGATCTAATTTAGTTATGATGATGATGTTATGACCCAATTTATGCTCTTAGAGTTTTAAGTGATAGACTAGTATGATTTAATTATAGAGAGATATCGATCAGATCGAGTGCATAGGTAGTTTGTCTTTATTTAGGATGTGCCTAGTCTAGAGAATTTATTTTCACATAGTGAGTGGGAAAGGCCATAGTGGGGGAGGCCTATAGATAGGGTGGATGCTCTCACAGAGTATGATATTAATTCACCTATTTAGTGGGACTTTTACACACCCATTCTAGATCCTGGTATTATGATGACATACATAACATGGTGGCAATATCAAATACCAATCAGATTAACACAACTTCAAGTGGTGGTTAGGAGAGGTGTGTAAGGAGAGTGTTGTAAGAACATGTGAGGATTCAAAAGAGGAGGAAGAGATAGATACTAGTACAGGATGGGTAGGATGGAGTTAGAGGTCATGATGCTATGGATGTAGATGATGGTAGCTATGCAATAGTAGCATAGGTGGGGCCTTAGGCAAAATCATAGGTGAAAAAACTATTCAAGACATAAGTATAGGTTGAGACATAGGTTGGTAGGAGTGGTGGTATAGGTCCATCTCAACCACCAAGGATAGAGGATGATCATTCCCTAATTACCTATCTATAGGGTAAGTTTCAAGCATGTTTGGTAAGGATTACATGTATTACACATGAACAAGACTAACTATAGGCTCATTTTTAGAGTATGACTACATAGAAAGATAGTCAGTTAGTGTAGGTGTAGGGGTAGACCATTACATTACATGCCTAGGTTATACAAAGAGATGGGTAGTTGGCCCATTTATAGACATAGGTTACTACATTGTAATAATATGTGATACAATGAGATGGGTAACTCACCTATGTGTAAACATAAATTATTTCATTGTAGGATCAGATTATGGGATTTCAAAGATACATGACTCAGTTATAGGGATGCATCTAGAGTTTGATAGGGAAGGTGGAGGTGGCTGAGAGAGATAGGGATGTGGTTGATGTAGTGATGAGGGGTTAGGGTATGATGGATGTGATGAATATTATTATGCTACTCATGCATGAGGCCCAATATTAAAATAATTTGTATGAGGCAACAATGGTAGAGGGTCAGTGTGCAATATCTTTTCATGTTAGTTCATCATCTGTTCATTAGCCTTCCAGAGGAAGTGGGGGACCATGAGGACCTACAAAGCCATTAGGTCTACCAGAGCCAAAGCCATGATTTGAGATGTATATATATACACGTATAGGGTATTTATTTATTACTATCTCATTATTTCCCCATGGGCTTCATGTGTTTGTAGTATATATTTTGACATGGATTCCATGTGGATATTATATTATTGGGCACTGATGTATACATATTTATGATGAAATTTAATGTTTGTGGATGTATATACATTAATTTATTGCTTTTACATGTATAAATATGAGATGTGTTTAATTTTATGTGATGATGATGTGATTATGGAGACTCATTATAGAGTTTAGACTTAGATGATATGTCTAAATTAGATGTTATTGAATTGTATTTATAGTGATATTATGATATATGTAAGATGTATATAATGGATGGATTTAGAATTTTATTGTTGATGTGATGATAAATAGATATGTTTTAAATGATTTAATTATCATAGATGATGTTACATGTAATGCATATGGGATATTTCTTTTATTTGTGGATGTTATTACATGATGTGTTTTGAGACGCTTATGGATACATAATTAAATGTCATGGCATGCATGTGTAGGATATTATTTTAGTTGTGATGTGATATGGTTTATGTGTAGGTTATAATGGTTTCTTGATTTTCCCTTGTGGATTATATATTACATGAAGAAATTAATCCCATGTGTTGTTCATTTAATCCTTAGAAACATGGTAGAAATCCTCCTACACTATGGAGGTAGGGTGGTAATGAGATGGGATAGGTTTAGGCCTTGGATAAGGGTAGATAGGAATGGGTAATATTTCTAGAAGCCATTGAAATGTAGGCAATCCTTTTTTTGATATTTCATCTTTTAGTGATGTGACAAGGACATGATGGGTATACGACATATGAATGTAGATGCATGGGGGAGCTCTGTTTAAGAGATGAAATTTCCCAAACAAATTCTCAAGGGTAAATAATACCATCCTTGTTACCATGAATGTTGACAAGATAAGATATAACTAAAAATCTAACCAAACAAAACATTTAATTTTTTTTACATAAAGACACAATAAACATACATGTTTCAAAAAAAACACACAATCAAACAAGACAAGAGAAGATAACATAGACCAATAATGATGATGGTGATATGGATATTTGTGATGATGAATAAATTATTAAGGATAATTACATATAATGAATTGAGTGATGGTGCAAGGACCATATACAAGATAGGTGGTGCCTAAAATTTTGTTCAAGATAAGATTCCAACCAGGTTATAAACTAGGGGTCATGATGATCCTTCAGGAATTAGTAAAATAGTGTAAGCTTGGAAATGTAGGAAAATTATATACATTATGACCCTCCATAATTATGATTATAAGTGGGAAGGTGTGGACTCAAGGCTTAGTGACATCAATGGATGAGTGGGGATGGGATGTTGCTTTGAGGCTAAATAGAGCCATACATGTTGAAGGGGATTTGTGAAGGCATGATATGAATGATAATAATATGGATTTAACTTGGGGATATATATTATAAGTATGAATAAATGACTTTAGAGAACCCTCCAACAAATAAATTAGATAAGCCCTGTATTTTCCTTCAGCTGGAGTAGTTGCCCCACATTTTAATTTAATAACCATATGATGGATGCCACTATTGAGAACAAGGTCAGGGTTATTTTACCATGATGCCAATAACCAATTTTTGTCATGGTACTTATCGAAGGTGATAGATAACTATTTTTCACCATTAGATGGATTTGTTTTTTTGATGAGGAGGGGTGATGGGTGGATGGACTGGATATAAGATGTCCCATAGATGAAGGATGATGAAATATGGTTCAAGTATAAAAACACATCATATTCATGATGTTCATAAGATCATCTAATTATTCTCCATCAATTATGGCCAAATTATATTCTCCTAATCCAAACTTGGCAACTATGATATAGGGTCCTAACCAATCGGCTTCAAACTTCACATTTTTATCCTATTTTGCATTAATGTTTTTTGATTCTCTTTTAAGACCAAATCACCAAATTCAAACTCTTTGGACTAAATATTCTTATAATATTGGCCTTTATGTTTATTTTGATATGATCATAGGTGGTATAAGGTCTTCTAACACTTTTCATCAAGGATATATATTTATTTTAGATGTTCCTATCTATGATTATGATCAGTGATAATGCTCCTTAATGAGATTTAGAGAGAGGGAAATTCCACTTCTATTGGAAAAATTACTTCGGTCTCATAAACCAATGCATACAGATTTACCCCAATAGGTGTGTAGACACTTGTATAATAAGACCACAAAGATGGATATAGTTGTGTGTGCTAATTTCTACCTACTTGATTAACTATCTTCTTTAAGATTTTTATAAGGGTCTTATTGGTTGCTTCTACTTGTCCATTACCTTGGGAATAATAAAGAGAGGAAAAGTGTTGTGTGATGTGATACTTTTGAGATAAGGCCTCAACTTCCTAATTCTTAAATTATTTTCCATTATTTGAAATAATGTTGGTAGGTATCCTAAAATAGAAAATGATCTAATTGAGAATAAATTTGGAGATCTAGAAGCCTGCTAAATAAGTGAGTGTCATTTCCTCTACCCATTTGGTAAATACTCTATTACTATGATAATAAATTTATGACTATCTGATGATGTTAGATTGATGTTGCCACTTAAGTCAAGGCCCCATATGAAAAATGGCCATGGGATCCTAATCAACTACAATTCCTATGTAGGAGCATGAATGAGATTTCCATGTTTTTGATAAGCCACACATTTTCACATATATTAGCAAGAATCTTGTTCCATCATTGGCCAGTAATATCTGGTTTAAAAGATATTTTTGGCTAAGGCTATTATAATGATGTGCCCATCATAGATACCATCATGAACTTATTTGATGACCTAAGAAGCCTATTTTGATGTCAAAGATCTCAATAATGTTCCATCATAGCCTCTTTGATAAAGTGTGCTGTCAAGGATGGTGTAGTAGAGGTACGGTGGATAAAGGCTTTACATTAGTGATAGTTGAGGTTAGGGGGAGGATGTTGTCATGGAGGTACATATAAATGTCATGGTACTATGGGATATTGGGATCATTAAACAAAATTGAAATAGAACCATTGACTGATGAGATAAAATAATTAGATGCTCAATCAAAAATTTGCCTTTCAAAACATCTTCAAGGAGGTTCATGAGTGAGCCAATAGTAGCCATAGAATTAAATAAATTATTGATTCCCCATATAACTTGTTCAAATGTTATAGATTAAATATTTGATGTTAATTGATCCATAAATTTATTATAATGAAGAAACTTTTCATCCTTTGTTTGGAATTCATCATTGACCTATTATATAATTAGCTATGAGTTGATGAATACTATTAAGTGTTTGATATTCCAATAAATATCTAGGTGAAGGATATCTATCAAGGATTCATATTATAATATGTTGTTTGTACATGGGAAGGCAAGGTTAAAATATTTTGGAATGAGTTCACCTTTTGGGGTGATAAGGAGGATGCCTACCCCTGACCCATGTGTGGTGAATGAGACATCAAAATATAATTTCTAGCTATTTGATTGTGAAGTATTCATGATAGATTCATCTAATAAATTTGTGACAAGGGACTTAGTCAACTCAAGCTGTAACTTAGATATTTTATGCATGATAACCTATCTTTTTATATACTTTTGGTTGACATATTCAATGCCAAACTCACTAAGTAACATTATCCATTTTGCCATTCTTCCAATAAACACTGATTTGACATAGATATTTCAAGGGATAAACTTTGGAAATGAGATATAATTAATTATTAAGTATGTAATATTGGAGCTTCTATGAGGAAAAAACCATGTCTAATCATTCCCTTTCTATTGGAGTATAGTTTGGCTTGTAGGATATTAACGTGCGATTGAGATAGTATATGGCTTTCTCCTTTCCCTAATCATTATGTTGTGCTAGAAGAGAACTAATTTCCAATAGGGTTGTTGAGATATAGAGGAGAAAGGATATTTTTAATATTGATGGAGACAATAAAATTAGATTATAAAAATATTTCTTTATATTTTCAAAGGCTTGTTGGTATTCTGAATTCTAATGAAAGGTGGTCCCCTTCTTCAGTAGAAGGGTGAAGGGGTGAAACTTATCTACAAGATAAGAAATGAAATGAATTATGGTTTGTAGTTTATCCTAAAGGCTTTGGATTTGATTAATATTATGAGGTAGAGGCATTTTTATGATTTATTTGACCTTTGATGGATCTACTTCTATGCCTCTTCTTGAAACTATAAATCCCAATAAATTTCCTGAGGTGATACTAAATACACATTTCTTGGGATTCAACCTAACTTTATACTCTTGTGATAATTCAAAAATTATTCTTAGAACCACATGGTGTTCAGATCTTAAATGGTATTTCCCCAAAATATCATCTACATAATCCTTGATGATGTCATGCATCATGTCATGAAAGATGATAGTCATGGCCCATTGATAGGTTATGCTTGCATTTTTAAGACCAAAAGGCATGAATTGATAAAAAATATTCCCCATGGAGTAATAAAATATATTTTATGTTGATCTTTAGAGGCAATTTGGATTTGATTGTATCTTGAGAATCCATCTATGAGAGAGCATTTCATAACCAATAGTAGAGTCTACAATCATATCGACATTAAGAAGAGGGAAGTCATCTTTTAGACATGCCTTATTGATATCCCAAAAATCCATATCAGTTCTGATTCTACCCTGAGGTTTAGTTACAAGGACAATTTTGGAGATCCAATTTGAGTAGTCTATGGGGTGGATAAAACCATCATCCAAGAATTTATGCAATTCCTCTTTGACTAGCAAAGCCACCTTGGGATGCATTTTTCATAATTTTTGTTTGATGGGTTTGGTATTCAAATGCACTAATAAGTGGTGTAATACCAATGAGGGGTCTAATCTTGAGATGTTAACATAACTCCATGAGAATATGCCAATAAATTCTTTGAGAAACTCTATGATGATTTCACATTCCTTTAGTGTGAGAAATGCCCACATTTTAACTATTTTGGGATTTTGATCCATCCTGATGTTGAATTATATCACATCCTTAATAAGGGAGGGTGATTTTTATTACAAATAAGGAGGCAATGATAACTTATGAAAATCTCAAGCAAAACAATCTAAGATCTCTTTGTCAATGTCAAAATATTCATCTAATTCCAATAAGATATGTGGAAGTTCATCTAGTACTTTGGTAGGCTCTTTTTCTTTAGAGTATTCTTAATCACTTTGATCATGGGGTTCTTGTTGTTCCCCAAAGTATGCCGATTAAAAAAGATTGATAGAAAACCCCTTTTATGGTCACCATATGACATGAAGTCTATATCTCCCATGTATTCAAAAATAGCCTCATCATTTTGAAGCATGCCAAAGGATGGCTTCTATTTTGATTCCCAATCTATAAGGGATGGAAAATAGAGGAAAATATTGATGGTGGAGATGGTGGTGTTTTAGGAAAGGTTATTGGTAGTGAGGTCCTTGAAGTGAATATAGATGGAAACAATTTTAATGCCCTCATCAGGGAGAGACACTCTAAGGATAAAAAGAGAATCCAAAATGATATTGTTTGGGTCATCATCATATATTTGATACCCTAGAACAAAATATTATGGATGTTTTTGAACCATAATGGGCTCAAGTCAACCTTGTTCTTTCTTACCCAATCCATTTCCTTTGTAATGCATGCTATCCATCATTCCCTAGACTTGGGTATATTGTTTTCAAGGAGAAATGAGAGCCTTTTAATTTTAAATGAGCCATGAATCATCCCCATCCTTAATGTAATCACTAGAAAATAATATGACACTTGAGAAAGTTATCAATCCAAACTAGTATTTTATGGGATTAACCTTCCTCATGGTTGGGGACCCATAACTACATGGAGAGAGAGGTAAATCATTGATGTAGAATGTTTTATACTCATATTATCTACAACCTATTGATATGATCTTCAAATGAGTAATATTAGGTAATGGATTGAGTGTGTATTCAAGCTAGTCAAGGGATATGTATGTAGTAACCATTGGACTAAGGATATAATTATCTATGCCAAGATGAGGTGATGGTGATCAAACCATTTGACAAATATGAAGATGGTCAATTACTCTGGGGATGGTGACCTCCATTCCAAAGTGACGTAATTTTATGCATTGATTTAAGGTGGATGAAAAAACTTTCATATCATGAATCCATGGTCTTCCAAGCATCATATTATATGGTAAATCTATATCCACAACATGGACTAGAGTCTAATGCACTATAGGTCCCACAATAATGGGAACATAAATGGTCTCATTTGATGGACTTTAATTATCATCATACACATTTATCATTATCAAGGTGGGCCCTAGTGATGTTTTTAAATATCCCATTTAAAAAAAAAAGTCAAGATTACATAAAATTAGCATTGATACTCTGTCTATAAGGACTCAAGAAACTTGATGGTGGGAGATGGTTACTTTGATGTATAAGGGGTAATTATGGTATAAACCAATATGAGGAATATCATGGGTAAGAAAAGTGATCAAAGATATAAGTAACATAGTTTCATATATTATGTGCAGGTGGAGTGGGAGGTGCTCAAGATGAAGCACATACTAGGGCAAGAAGTGGAGACAATGAGTACTGAGAGACCATCATTGAGTCAATACTCTAAGATCTCACATGATATGTACCTAATGATGTGGTGGAGGAAGGTTTGATAGAGTGAGTGATAGTTCTATTTGGTATTCATGCTCATTTTTTTGATAGATTTGTTATAGTGATAACTACATATGTTAGGGTAGTGGGAGAGAGAGATCAGTTGAGGGATAAGCTAGATAGGCATAGGATTCCCCCACCTAATTTTGGATTAATGAGTACAAGGATTATGGATGAGTACACAAATATTTAATGGTGATATGTGTACTTGCACGAGGAGCATGATTAGATATTGGAGTGAGAGATTCATTTCAAGAGGCATGTAGTAGCTCAAGGAGGTGTGGGGAATTCAAATGCTAGGTTAGATTATGGGACTAGTACTAGAGGAGAGAGTGAGGCTGAGAGTGAGGGCTTGATGCCCATTCATTATTTATTGTATTTTATGTGATGTATATGTTTTAAAAGCTTTATTATATATATATATATATATATATATATATATATATATATATACATACATACATACATACATACATACATACATACTATTTTGATTTTGACTCAGGTGTATTATGTTATGGATTTTGGAATATATTGGTATATTAATTTGAAAATAGTTGATGTAGAAATAGTTATTTTGACATTGATGTTGAGTTTGCATATGTTTTGGTAAAATATTGTTTGGGATGTGATTTGATTGTTCATGATATGTTAAAGTGTGATTTTAGGTTTGATATGTAATCATATGTGAGAAAAAATTTTGTTGGTTTTATAATTGGTAAATTATTTTGATAAAGTGAATTGGTTTAAGATTGAAAAAAATAGGATATTGGTAATGTTCAGAGTTAGATAATTTATTTTGGTTAGGGATGGATATTTAAAATTAGAAGGGGATGTAAGAGATAATTTTATACTCAATTCCTTGAGAGTGGCTCAAGAATACAAAGGTTCCATCATTGCCCACTAAGTGAAACTATGTAATCATGCATGTGCTAATTAATGTTTGGATTGTGTGTCTAATCCCTCTAAATAGGTGACTCAAGAATAAAAAGGCTAGCCCTTTGGATCCATTTTTACCCCATCAAGTGATTCTATAAACTAATACTAGTATGAATGTGTGTTATATCACTATCTAAACCCTGATGGATAACTAAACAAGTGCCCATACTGCTCATGTTGTGTAAAAACATGCATAGTATATGATACTATTTACTGTGTACTAACTATATTTATATATGGAAACTATCAAATGTAACCTTATTAGATCTATAATTGAAACTATGTGCTATGAATAAGGCTCATCTTTGCACAATTAAAGTGGATTTTTGTATGAAATAATACCCTATTCCCTTTGATGTGATGCATATGACTAAGTAATAGATTGAGAAGGAGCTAAAACCTATGATGGTGGCTCATCTAATCTCAATCATAGTAGGTTACTATGTGAAACAGGTCCCTAAAAACTTAGCCATAGTGAATATTCTTTAAATTAATTATTTTTAATGTGGGTTCCTTTAATCTTAACTGTAATGGGTTGCTACAAGATATAAGATAATGAAAACTCTACTATAATGAATATCCCTCTAGAGTGGTACTCTACTGTGATGATTGTGACTATGCTAGATATGTATATAGAACTGCACTATGTATTCCTCAAAGTACCCTACTATATGTATGCTTCTCTCATTGTACTAGTATCTAAACCTTTTGAGTAGGTTGGATAGGGGATCTCTTTTGAGGCTCTATCTTAGAAGCTGCATTACTCTCAAAATGAGTAACTGATGATTCTAGTGAAGGAATATCTTGGGATAACTCAATCATCAAGGAATAAGATTTATGGTCCTTTATGGAGGATATTATGGTGCCCCCTATGTGAATTATATGATGTCATTATCAACACAGCTATTAATAATAATCATTATCTCTATGTCCATGGATATGATGATAGTTACAAAAGGGCCAATGTGGCTATTTATGTAAGAGATGTGGATCTCTTCGATGAGTAGAAGGCAATGTGATTAACCTCATATCTATTAATGATAATAATATGACATATGTTCTATCTTACTTTGAATCAAATGGTAGTGGTGTCTTACTATTATTCTCTATAGTGCATACTATAGGTTGTGTTCTAGATACTAGCTCTCTATTCTTAATTGGTTACTTTTTTTGTTGTGGTCTCCTATCTTGTTTAAGACATGGTGGATGTTGAGTGTTAGGATTTGTAGATGGAGGTAATGCTATGAAATCTAGAGTAATTTGATTGATTGAATATAACTCAATCAATCCTAATTTATTTTCCAAGGTTAGAACTATATAACACAGTGCTAAAAAGAGGACTTTATCTGATATGGTATATGCTCAAGGAGAGGTTGGAAAAGTTCCTTAATAAATATATTTTAAATCTCTAAATTTTTTTGTTTATAGATCAATATTAACATGTATGTCTTGAATCATAAGATATAATCACTAACTGACTTTGAAGTATTCTGATGCAATGTGTCAAGTTTCTCATATGTAACATGAGGGCCCATGTTTTCTATGTAATATCTTATAAATGCTTCCTCTAGGTCATTATTTGTGTGCAAGGAACCAATAGGGAGTATAAGAAAGAACCAATTATGTACATTACCCAGTAGTGTCTACTGGAACAACTTGAGTAGAATCAAAAGACTTTCATGAGATGGCAAATAATTACAAAAGGCTTGAAGGTGTATGAATGGTTCTCTAGTTCCATCTAAGTGAGGCAATGGTGGTATCAATAAATGCTTAGGCAATGAAGATTTTACAAATGTGTTTGGAAGACGGTTACCATTTAAGTCATTGGCATCCATTCAAGACTTATAAGCCTTGTTTTTCAATGTAAGGAGATGTACTTGGTGTTGTAATTCACCAACTATATGTATCAAAGAAATAATCTCTTGGGATGGTATATTAGCATCTTGAAGTGGTTCATTTAATCATTGAATTTGATCATTAATTTTAGCCATAGGAATTCTACATTTATCAATTAGATCACAGAGAGGGGGTATGCTCACTTGAACTTTTGGAGGAATGGTAAATTGGACCTTAGTAGAGGGACGTGGGCTACCATTTTCTTTAGGTGAAGAGTGAGAAATAGGTAATATTGTAGTAGGGGGTGGCTTGGAATATTTATTGGTATCTTTATTTTTAAGTGAATCACATTCTAATTGAGTAGAAGATGTGATGTTATCATTTACATGTGAATTATTTGAAATAGAATCATACATATAAGTAAAATCAACATTTTGTAATGCTTTATGTTTGAGAGAAGGAGTGAGAGAAGAGTTAGAAACATGAGATGAATTTTCTTCTTCACTATGTACATAATATTCATCATTATTCCATGCTTTATCATGATCAAAATTTTGTTCATAGTCACTCTCATTTTCATATTCATTTGCATGTTCACTATCATACTCATTATCACTTCCATTGTCACTAGGGAGAGGTGTAAGAGAAAAATTTAATTCTTTTCTAATATGCAATAAATTAGCATGTGAAATTGAAATATTATGTGCATCTATGTTATCCATGGAGGGAGTGTATGCATTATTTTAATTTGAAAAGTAAAATTTCCAATGCATATTTTAAATGATCCATCTCATGCTCTCAACTATACTTTATCAAAATAATGTCTAAATGATAACTCTCTTAGAGTTATCATTTAGACATTATTTTGATAAAGTATAGTTGAGAGCATGAGATGGATCATTTAAAATATGCATTGGAAATTTTATTTTATTGCATTTATATTTTTGTAATTTGAAGATAGAAGTAACGAGAGAGAGAGAGAGAGAGAGAGAGAGAGAGAGAGTTCACATGGAAGAAAATTATCACCAATAAGAGGTTCACTTAGATTTGCATCACTAATTTATTCATTTGGTGCATTGTGTATAGGAGAATTAGGTGAAAATTACCTTTTCCATTTATCAAAATTATTTTCTCTAGAAGAGGGAATAAAGAGATTGGTTTGAGAGAAGAAGATGCATCTAATTTTCCTTCACTATCACTTTCACATGTATCATCATATTCCTCATTACAATAATAGTAATTATCTTCATTGTAAATGAAATCATTTTCCACATTTTTAGCTAATGTGCAATTTTGTCCATTCATTGTCATAATTATGAGAAAAAAATAGAAATTAATCTATGGGATGAGAGGGAAGAAGTGCCTTAGTGGCCATTTTATTTCTTTCACTAAAGAAAAGGTGTAAAATTACTATTAAATAAATAAATTCAAGAATAACTACCAACATAGAGATTTTGAAAATAATTTCAAAACTTCAAATAATTTGTAAAAAAATTCTAAATTTTTTATCTAAAAATTGACAAGAAGAAAATTTTAGGGTTTGAGGACCTAGTTTGGAAATCTAGGGTTTTGGGTTGGGGTTTTAGAAGTTTTGAAAATTATTGAAAGAATTTAAATTCTAAAATAAATTTAAACATGAAAATGCACAAAAAATTATACAAAAATAAAAAATTTGAAAATGAATTTTTTGCCCAAAATAACTAATAATATAGATATTTTGAAAATATTTTTGACACCAAAGAATTTGCAAAAAAATCAAAATTTTTATCCAAAAATTGTAAGGAAGGCTTGGGGTTTGAGGACCTAGTTTGAAAATCTAGGGTTTTGGGTTGGGGTTTTAGAATTTTTGAAAATTATTGATATAATTTAAATTCTAAAATAAATTTTCATAAAATAAATGCACAAAAATTTATACAAAATCAAAAATTTGAAATTGAATTTTTGCACAAAAATATGAAGGAAAAACCCTAAGTGTACCTAGGGTTTTGAGATTTGTTTGAAGTTAGGTTCACAATGTTTTATTTTTTTAGGAAAATAGGGTTTAGTTATTAAATAATAAAGGATATAGATTAAGGGTAAAAATCTAATCAAATATAATAAAATACATATTTGATCGAATTAATTACATAAGGAAGAGAAGTAAACTTATCTGGAAAAATAGGTTGAAACAAATGATTCAAGGGTTGAAATTTTTTGTGTAGTACTGGGAAGATGTTAGGAACATAAAAATGGATTTAATTTGGTGAAAGGATACAAGAATCAAAATAAGACACCTTAGGGTTGAGCACTATTGTCTTTTTGTATTGTTGTTGTCCAAACTACTTGTAGATACCTGAGTTTTTTGAGTTTTATTTGTTATCCCTGTGTGATCTTGCCTGTAAAATTTTAGATGATGAATGTTGATAGATATCCTTGTAGAGATGTTTTAATATTCATAACCTTGGGCCTATCTACACACATGAAACAAAAAATACATCAAAAGCAAAAGGGGGGAAATTTGGGTTAGGCTAAGTATGATCACATGATCTAGAACCCTCAAACTAGGGTCTTAGATCAAATGTAGTTTTCCCTTAGGGAACATGTATAATCAATGCACAAAGTAGATGTAAAAATGAACTTTAACCTAGGCCCTTCATTGATAAATCATGTAAATCTATGTGTGATGTAGAATGTTAAGCTATACTATTGACTAATTTTTAATTATATACTATGCCAAAATAGTAAGTGATAGATATAAAATGCATTTTGAAGTCCTTTATATTGGAGACTCTTTGTTTTGAATTTGAGAACTTTATTCATATTTTGATAACATTATAAAGACAAAAAAACTTAAGGATAAAGATAAGAATGGCTTGAGACTCATTAAGTGAAAAAACTTGACCATTGGGAATAAAAAATGCATTTGGATAAGAGCGCTATAAATAGACACCCTAAGGTCCAATGCTATAGTCCAATTCTAGTGCTCTTATCCTATAGGCTCAAGACCTAAGGGGATAGGATTGGCTTAGGAAATTGACCTAGCTGAGGTGGAATGACCTTTTAAAAATCTTGAGATGAGTAGGAATAAGTAAAAATGTGACTCAAACTTGAAACAAGACTAAGATAAATAAAAATGAAAGACATGGCTAATGTGAACAAGGTTCATATTCTCCAATTAGAGTCTCCTACGAAAGGATTGTGAAAAGACATGATATGTATGGTTTTTTGTATAATTTAGGGTTTATATCTACATCCAGTTTATCTTACAATCACTCAAATCACTTCTAGAAAAGCTATTAAGTTAATTAATGGAGGTTTATCCCATTGTGGCCACAAAAATGTGCACCAAATTTTAGATTTTGAGCAATATTACTAAAATTAGTAATAAAAAAAAAACCTAATGACATTAATATGAATGGATAAAAGAGGTAAATCAGAATGAATAGAACAATATTACCATCATTTTCACCTCCTTAGAACTCCATTCAAAGATTTTCACTTGAATTATTTGATGTTAAAATTTGAATTATTGAATTACTTTCAAGATCGTGACAATGGTTTTCAATGGTTGTGTGAAGTGGATAGTGGCTTGGCTAAGTGCTAGAATGATAGTATGGATGCTAATGATAGTGGCAAAGTGATGGTTTGAGGGATTTCTAGTTAGCTTGGCCATGGCCCAAACATGGCCTTTTATAGGAAAATGGAGGGAATTTTAGGGGAATTTAAAATTATCTAGAAGTCTTTAGTTTATATAATTCTAGAGTATTAAAGAAAATTCTATAGTTCTAGAGGAATTTTAATTAATTAATGGGAAAGTAGGTGGATTAGAGGGGATTTAATTAGGTGTAGGGTTCATAGGGATGTAAGAATGGATAGGGTGGTTGTTGGATAAATATGAATTTTAAATTGGCTAGTTGGTTTAGGGAATAGGTTAGTAGGTAATAAATTCTATTAAGGGTTTCATGGGGAGATTAATTGGTTTTAGGATGCGATAAAGGTTTATCTTATATAGGAATAGGATAAGGATTGTTAGGTAATTATTTATTTTGGCCAGGACATATAGGAATTAGACTAAATTAGTAGATATTAGTGTAATTAGTAGGGTGAGCATAATTTAGTGCATACACCTTACAAGAAGGAAGCTACATTTAAAGCTAAGAAAAGTCACAAGGTAAAAAGGCCAAGAATAATGTTAACACAAACATTGATGATGACAAGATATAATCTATGTTTTTCAAAAAATTAAGAAAAAGATCAGGTAAGTATAAGGGCAAGTTGCCATTCAAGTGCTTCAACTATGGTAATATTGGTCACTTTGCATCTAAATGTCCTAAAAAGGATAAGAATGAGCATGATGGAGATCATTATGAACATCATGGTGATGATAATAAGGTCTATAATATTGACAAGAGCAAAAATGATTTTAGGAAGTATGAAGGCAAGAAAGGATCATTCAAGAACAAAAGAAGTTTCTATATCAAAAAAGATAGTAGTTTATCTAATGTAAGTGACAAAAGTACATCTAATAATGATGATGATATTAATGATCATGATAGCAATGAAACCTTATTAATGGATATAAAAATAGATAATGAAATTTGTTCAAAATGGAAAAGTATTATGGATGATGAAGAATCAGATGAAGAAGAGGTTAAAATGAACCTTAAGATAGAATTGGTGAGTGCTCTAGAGGATTTTAAGTTTAAAATAAGGAATAATAAAAAATTATGATCATTGGTTAAGAGTTACAAGGAAAAAATCAATCTATTTGAAGAGAGACTAAGTTACAAAACTAATGAACATGAAGAGATCATCAAATAGTTATAAACTTAGATTGAGATTGTCAGTGCAAGTCTTAAGACCAAGGAGGAATAATGCATCAAGTTTGGAATATAAATGGAGTTATTAAAGGTATAAATGGATCAAACAATAGTAAAATTGAATATATTTCAAAAATTTGAAAAGTGCACTAAAGTCCTTAGTGATATTTTGAGTAGTCAAAGGTATCCACATGACAAGATAGGTATTGGGTTCAAACAAGATTAAAAGGAAAATAAGGAGAGTCAAAACTCAAATACTTATGCAAAAACTCTCAAATATGAGACTCAAATTTATCATCAAAAAGTCAAGAAGATTATGACTCCTTCAAGAGACAATAAAGGTAGATGTGTATCATTCAACATTAAGTAGATAAGGTATGTGAATTCATTAAATGGACATTATTTCTCATGTAATAAATATCAACATAGAGCTATAGATTTTATACCTCATGCTAGAATCAATTCATCATGGAATAATAGGTTGAATGTCCATTTCAATAGTAGAAGCAAAATTCTATGCTATAATTATGATTAGAGATAATATATTGCAAGGAATTTCAAGTTAAGGCATATGAGGAAGATTAATCAATACAAAAGTCTATATGATCATACCACTTAGAAGTGGATCAAGAAGTTGGAACCTATGGACAAGGTGGAGGAAAAGAAGACTAAAGGAGAAGAGTCTATGTTAGCTTAGACTACCTTTTACATTCAAGATGAAGGCATGAAATAATATTTATCTTGTGGTTTCTCAAGACACATGATAAGGGACAAGAGAAATTTCATCTCATTGAAGAATAATGTTGTAGGAATAATGAGATTTGGAGATAACATAATTTCCAATATAGTTGGTAATGGTATCTTGAGTTTGGACAATGGAAAGACCAAGATAGATAATGTGTTGTATGTGGAAGTTTTGAAACATAACCTACTTAGTGTAAGTCAAATTTGTAACCAATAACACAAATTCACCTTCATGATAGAAGGTGTGATATAAGGAGAGCTAAATCAGGAAGACTAATTGCCAATGCTAAGATAACTAAAAATAATCTATATGTTTTGAATGAGATCAAGAAAGAGAGATGTTTTATGAGTAAGATGGATGAATGTTGGCTATGGAACATAAGGTTGGTCTACCTAAAATTTGTTAATCTAGTTAAGATAAGCTCTAAGATGTCTGTGAAGAACATGCCTAAAATCACCAAACCTAAAAACACACTTTGCAAGGAATGTAAACATGATAAGAAAACTAAAATAAGATTCAAGTTCAAGGAGTACTCTACTACAAGACCTTTGGAGTTAATACACATTGATCTATGTGGGCCTACAATAATCCAAAGTATTCAAGGAGAGAGATACTTCATGTTACTCATAGACTATGACACAAGAATGATTGGGTAGCATTATTGAAAGAAAAGTTAGAATCTATTAACAAGTTCAAGGCATTCAAGGCTCTTGTTGAGGATGAGAAAAATGGAAAGATCAAATAATTAAGATATGATAGAGGAGGAGAGTTTTAGTATAATGAGTTTTATGACTTATATGAGGTCCATGGGATGAGGAGAAAGTTATTAATATCTATAAAAACTCAACAAAATGGGGTAGTGGAAAGAAAGAACAAGATAATTCAAGAGATGTAAAAAACTATGCTAAATTAGTGAGGTTACCTAATGGATACTAAAGAGAGCCAGTGAGCATTGTAGTCTACATTTTTAATAAAGGATATATAAGGAATAATGGAAATAAAACTCCTTATGATATATGGAAAGGTATACTTGATAATGTGGAACACTTTAGAGTGTTTGGAAGTAAATGTTTCATCAAAAGAGATGAAGAAGACTTAGGCAAGTTTGATTTTAGGTATGATGAAGGTATATTATTGGGATATTCATTAATGAGATTAGCTTATAGGTGATATAATGAGAGGTTGAAAAATATAGTGGAAATAACCATTGTGAAGGTTTATGAGACAAGTTTTAAGAAGTCACACTTATAGTCAAAGGACACATTAGAGAATCTGGACTTCAAGAATTAAGAAGAAGTTGAGGAAACACAAGACTCAAAATTCCCTTGAAGATAGATTCAAAGAGACCATCTTGAATAACAAATCATTGGTAATAAGGATGTATGCATGCAAACAAGGAGAAGATTGGTAACTAACCTAAATCAAGAAAATGGTGCTCTATTATCTAGTATTGAACCTAAGAACCTTGTATAAGTAATCAAAGACAAGTTTTAGATACATGCTATGAATGACAAGTTAGACCAAATAGAAAAAAATGAGACTTAGGAACTAATTCCTAGGCTTAAAGATAATAATGCCATTGGCATAAAATGGGTGTTTAGAAACAAGCTTAATGAAGATGTATAAGTCACTATGAACAAGGATAGATTGGTATGCATAATTTAAAGGGGTATAATTTGAGGATACCTTTGCTCTAGTAGTAATATTGGAGGACATCATATTGTTTTTAGCATATGAAAAATTTAAAGGGTTAGAGGTGTACCACATGGATGTCAAATCTACTTTTCTAAATGGGAACTTGGAAGAGGAGGTATACATAGAGAAACCTAAGGTTTTCTCATATCAGGTAACAAGGACAATGTTTATATATTAAAAAATATCTTTATAGTCTAAATTAAGATCTTAGAACTTGGTATGCTAGATTGGATAGGTATATATTAGACCAAGGTTTAAAAAGAGGAGTTAAAAATAGTAATCTATACATAAAGACAAAATATGAGCATCAATTGATAGTAGTTGTCTATGTGGATGTCATCATATTTGGCGGAAACAATGAGAATATGACTAAGGTGTTTGAAGATATAATGATGAAAGAGTTTAAGATGTCCATATTGGGATAACTATTATTATTTATTGGGTTAAAAATCATTCAATCAGAGAAATATATATTCAAATCACAAGCTAAGCATATAAGAGATATGTTGAAGAAATTTGAGATGGAAGATTGTAAGGTTGTTAGCACACCTATGATAATAGGGTGTAAGATAAGTAAAGAAGATGAGTATCCATAGGTCAATTAGACATCATATAGGTCAATCATTGGAAGTTTACTATACACTACTACCTATAGAATTGAAATCATTCAAGTAGTAGGCCTTGTGGGAAGATTTCAAGTATACCCAAAGGAAAATCATTTACAAGTAGTCAAAATAATACTTAGGTATCTCAAGGGGACTATGGAGTTTGGATTGTGGTATCCAAGGAGTAAGGAGTTTGATTTATTAGCCTATATAGATGTAGATTAGGTAGGGAGTCTAGAAAATAGGAAGAGCACTAGTGGAGAATATTTATTCTTAGGAGAGTGCCTAGTATCAAGGATAAGATGTTGAGAAGTGTTGTCATTGATGTCAAGATTGATGTTAGTGATGTGACAAGGAAGCCTTATAACAAGAGAGAATTTTAAGGAAACCTAATGATTCCTCTATTAGTTGTTGTAAATTTTTTTTCAATAGTGTGATAATACTATCTAATGAGTGTTCTTATTTGATATCATTAAGGTAAACATGCTTGAATACTAGTTCTTGAGTACAAGGTGTCTAGAGAAGCCTAGTCTAAACCCTATGGGAAGGTGTGTATAGTGAATTTTGGTGAAGTAATCACAATATTATAAGATATTTTTTAGATTTTTATGATCATTTAAGTAAAGTGTATATACTTTTATAAGTGTTTCAAGGTCAATTGTCAAGTTTCAAGTACTTAAGAAACCTTGTAATGACACTAGTCATAACATGAAGAGATCTTGTGAGAAGGTATGAGTATGATGGATTAATGATATGAGTGAAAAAAATCATGAGTGGTTGTATGAGGTTTATTTATCATGTATGTGAAGCATTGGATCACTCATGAGAGTCTCAAGGTGAGCCTTTAGGGGTAGGACATACAGATCAAGTTTGCAACTAGACCATTTTAGACCCTACTTTACCTAATAAGTCATGATTTGTTATTAAGGAATATGAAGGATGTATGATAGTGTTTAAAAATATATGAGGTTGCATGAGTATCTGAGAGTAGTGGAGAATTCATGGAAAGAGGCATGAAGGATAGTTTTAAGGCCTAATGTGGTTTTTAGGTCAAGGTCTAAGTAAGCAAATAGAGAGAGTGTGGCCTAATGAGAGGTCATGATAATATTTTAGAGTTTTTGAGATTATTTAATAATTTTAAAAGGTGATTTATGTTTTTTCAAGTGTGTTCATGCAGTTTGAGGTTATAGTTTGAAGGATAAGAAATGAAAAATGGTTTTGAGGTCTCTAGAGTACACATAATGAGGGCATGCAAACTTGAGGACTTTCAATGTTCATTGGAATGTGTAACCTTTGCATGGTAACTTGAGGTGTTAAGGAGATATGGGGATGGGTAATGGATAATAACAATAGGCATTAGTTTTGGATTTAAGGGACAATCCTTTATGAATAATTGTTAACACCAAAACCTGTGTTAAACATCTCTAAAACATAACAAGGAATTGATGTGAAATATATTGTTAAAAATATCAAAAATATTATAAAATAACTATAAAAAATATTTTATCATGTATTAAACTCTCCTATGTACCTATAGGTGGTGGTGGTTAGCTAAATGAGAGATAAAATGTGAATATACAAACTTGTTTATAAAGAAGTTGTTGTAACTACACAAATTTGTATTGTCAAAGTTTGAAAATTGATGAAGTTTTAAGATTGAGACTAATAGTTTATGTAATTGGGGGTTATATATATTTTATAGTGATCAAGTGTGCTAAATTGATCATCAAAGTTAGCCAGCCACTAATAGGCCTAATGGTGCAAACAATGAGAAACCTAAGCAACAATGAGAAGATGATTAGGAATGGGTTATCATGATAGAGTGATGAAACCAAGTTCATGAAGACATTTTTTAGGAATGTTATGTCCTATTAATTCTTGGTATAAATATTTATATTTATGTGTAATGGTGATAATGATGAAGCCAAAATGGCTTGTTTGGCTTAGTGAGGTCTATGTACAATGAGGTCTGCAAGATCAATATTTGTCATTTGACAATATGATATTTTTATCTAAGAATGGTATAATTATATAATATGATCATATAATTTCATAATAATTCTTTGAAATTGTTCATAAAAGTGTTGATAGTCAATGCCATCATGACTATGCTTTAAGGTAAACTAGTAGTTCTAGGTAAACAAGTTATAGTGATGAGTTTGAGGCTCTATGCCCTAAATTGAAGTATGTAATGCACATGGTGTTATTTTTTGTGACATTTATGTAATATAAATTATTTATATAAGGTATTATAGTCATTTAAACTTGTTGAAATGTTGAAACCAAAATGACTTGTCTAGTTCTGGTTTGACTGTGTGTAGTGAGGTCAAAGGATTGGTCTACAAGACCAATATTTGACATTAAACCTTATGATTTTTGTATTTGAGAATGGTATATAGATATAAAATAATATTTTAAAAGTATAAATGGTAATTTTAAGTGTTATTTTAGGTGTTTAAGATAAATTATTTTATGATTAGATTTTGGAGTGTTATAGCAGTTCTAAGTGGGCTATTTACAGAGAAGTGCTTGAGTCCTTTTGCCTTGAGTTTTAAAGTATAAATCATATGGTGATGTTATTGAGTTCATGAAGTTTATATTAATGATATTTATTTACATGTTTATTTATATAATTTATTTTTAATATTTATAATTTCAAGATAAACTTTTTGTGTATGATAAGGCCTAATTATGAACAATACAAATGACATGCTTTAAGTGGTGGTTGTCTCTAAAAAGTATTATGGAGCATAGATGAGATTAAAATAGGTATATTTTATTTTAATATGATATTTTACTTCCATGTTTTAAGTTTTAAAGTGTTCTAAGGAGATCAAAGGGTAACGTGTGCTAATGAAGGCCTAATTAAATTAGGTCTCCTAAAGGCCTAAAAGAGGCTTTGGTATTTTATGTCATGGATGACCTATTATAATGATTGATACATGTATGAAACATGTTATAAGACATATTTAATTTATTATACAAGTGTGAAAGTGTATATATCCAACCAAGAGGTATATGAGCAAGAGGCTTGTATATATAAGGTAGTTTTAGGCCTATGAATGTGTATGAGAGTATGTAAATAAGATAGCACATTATGAGAATAAGGATGTCTTTTAGATAACTATATGAGTATAGAGGATATATAATGTATATATAAAAGTGTGTCTACATATTAACTAATTATTCTTTAAGAGACCTAATTAAGCAAAGAGGCTTAGAAGGAAATTTGAGAGGGATAAGAGTGTGAAGAGCTAAAGAGGTGGTCATCATTAGTTGGTTGAAAAACAAGGTGTTATATAAGTGAAAAAATTAATTATGTTGTTGAGTTGGTGCTGAGTCATCTAGGTTATTGGTTCCTCCTTACAAGTTGGTTCTTGCTAAAGCCTAGTTGGGTTGGTGCATAGCTAGTTGGGGTTGGTGCTCCATGTGCATTTGGTGCTTCAATAAAATTATGATCTTTTAAATTACATGAATATAGTATATTTTTAGGGATCATTGTGTTTTCATCTCCTTAAGGGTTTCCAACATATATGATGTGTTATCTTGTGTAATATTGTTTCATTCTTGTATGGGTGATTGTTTATGCATTGCTTAATCTATATATTGATGTGATGGTTCATGAATTCTAAGGAGGAATTGAAATATTTTTTTTAAGACAATGATTTAGCCCCATATTAGTGATTGTGATTCAAAATTTGGTATTATATTAGGTCTTTTTAATTAAGCCTAATATCCTAAAGGAGATCCTAGAAACAAGGATGGATAGTCAGAAAGCTCAAGGTGGTTTCTCTACCAGTAAGGCTCCATTTTTTAATGAGACTAATTATGAATTTTGGAACATCAAAATGAGGACATATCTAATTTCAATGGGCCATGACATATGGTATTTATTTATATATGGATAAACTCCACTTCCTACACCACTAATTGATGTAATAGGTAAAAAGAAAAGTGAGAGCAGTTCCAAAGTAATGAATGCCACTCTATGTGGCCTATCAAAGGTAAAGTTTGTGAAGGTGATGCACTATGAGTCAACCAAGATCATAATGGGAAAATTGGAAGAATATTTATGAAATAGACACCAAAAGTACTATTTTAGATAATTTTGACTTATGTCCTAATTTAGATGGGAGATATTCTTTGAAAATAAATAGTTTTTGGGTTTTGTGCAAGTTTCACATGAAAATAATGGTAATAATTTGGATATATTCCCCATTTATTAGATTGGAGAAAATTTTGAATAATTTAGGTGTATTATTGATATATTTTTTTAGTTGGACTATAGATAAGTATAAATTATTTGAAATAGTCCTTCCAAGGTGGAAATGGCTAAAGTACAAAATCACAAAAGGTAGTTTGAAAGTATAAGTATGAAGGAAGATGAGAGAATTTCATCATACATTTTAAGAGTTGATAAAATGGTCAATGTAATTATAGGATTATGATAATAATTGAAATAATATATAGCTTTTCAAAAGGTATTGAGATCAGTAACTCCTAAGTTTGATTCTAAGGTATCTGTAGTAGAAGAGATGAAAGATTTAGATAAGCTTGAAATGGATGAGCTTCATGGTATCTTGACTACTTATGAGATGAGAACAAATGAAAGAATGCTTCCAAAGAAAGAAGCAAAATTATAATCTAAGAATAAGTTAAAATCTAAGAAGGTCAAGGATTAGGTATGTTCATATTTTGATGATGATGAGCTAATATCCATGTTTGCTAGGAAATTTAGGTTTGGATTTGGTAAGTAAAAGGGTAAGTTGTCTTTCAAATCTTTCAATTATGGTAATATTGGTCAATTTTCATACAAGTGTCTTAACAAGGATAACATTGAGTATGATGAACATCATGGAGATGATAATAAGTTCTATAAGCCAAATAAAAACAAGAAAGATTTTAGTAAGTATGAAGGTAAAAAGGGTCATTTAAGAACAAGAGAAGTTTATATACCAAATAAGATAATAAATCATATGATGTAAGTGACACAAACACATATAATAGTGATGATGACATTAATGGACATGAATATGACAACAATGAAACCTTATTCATGGCTATAGAAATAGACAATGAGGGTTGATTAAAAGGAAAATATCTTATGGATGAATAAGAATCAGATGAAGAAGAGGCTAAAGTAAACATTGAGGCAGGATTGATGAGTGCTTTAGAAGAGTTAAATTTACAAAGAAAAATCATAAACTAAGATAATTAGTTAAAGGAATATGAATATTAGATTAGTTTGTTTGAAGAAAGACTAAGTAACACATCCAAAGAGTATGATTAGATCATCAATCAGATTGAAGCACATATAGAAATTATCATTACTAGCTTAAAATATAAAAAGGAAGAATGAAACAAGTATGTAAATAAAATAGAATCCTTGAAATCTAAGAATAATAAAGAATATAAAAATTTGGATATAGTTATAAAGTTTGAAAAGAGCATTGAGGCTCTAGATGACATCTTGAGTAGTCAAAAGTCTGAAAGTGATAAGACATGTCTTGGTTTCAAAGAAGACCAAAACGAAGAAACTCAAGTCAAGGAGAAAGCTAATGAAGACAATAAGGTCAACATGAAAAAACCAATTAGATAACCTAATTCTATGAGTTATGATAATTCATTCAATGGTTACTATTATACATGTAATTAGTTTGGTCATAGAGTAAGAAAGTGTAGAAGACTCTCTAAAAATGAATATGCATGGTATTATGAAAAGATCATTAGTCAATAGGTATGAATAAGATTGTTTGATAAAATTTTCATAATGTGGGACGCATTAAAATATTATATCCTAATAGATTTAGAAGAGAATCAAGTCAAAACAAGAGGTTTGAATCCCCTAGAGTTCAAGAGAGAAGGAAAATGAATGTGTGAAGACCAAAAACAATAAAGGTGAGTTATGATCAATCTATAAGCCCAAGTGGAATATTTTTTATGATATAACATACTTAAAATTTTAAATAAAGTTAGGAATATTCATTATCAACTAAAATTATTGACCACATGGATTATGAAGAGGTCAAGCTAAAGAGACTAATCAAGCCTAAAAGGATCTTAAAAGATATTTAGTCTTGTGAGAGCATGTAGATTTGGGAATCTCAAAAGTTTATGTTGTTTTAGTTCCATATATAAAGTGGTAAATCTATTAGCCTTCATAGATATAATATTTAGTTAGCAGAAGCATTATGGATGCTTGGTTTGAGGGGGATCTATTTAGGTTGTTCATAAACTCTAAATGTAGTTGTTGATAATCATAAAAGAGGTAAGCAAAGTAGTTATATGTTTCTCAAATTTGGTACATGAGTATGAATTGTGTTGTATATGATTTTAGAATTATGTTGATTCATTTGGTGAGCCCAAGTTGTGAAGATAAAGGGGGATCTTGGTAAGTCTACGTTCTTTTACAAGTCTATGAAAATAGTTGCCAAAGAGGGATAATGCATGGTTCTAGAAGTTGTAGTGTGTATGACCCTTTGTCATTAATTTAAAAGGGGGAGAAAGTTTAAAAAGGGAGTTTTACTAGTTTGGGGGAGATGAGAGTGATCAGATTGAAAAATATTTTGCCATAAATGATAAATGGGGAGTTTGCTGAGAAGTGTTGTCATTGATGTGACAAGGAAGCCTTGTGACAAGAGAGAATTTAAAGGCAACCTAATTATTAATCTATTGGTTGATGTAAATTTTTTTGTATTAGTGTGAGAGTGTTTTCTAATGATTTTTCTTGTTTGATAGCATTAAGGTAAACATGTTTGAATACTAGTTCTTGAGTAGAAGGTGTCTTGAAAAGCCTAGTCTACACCCTGTGAGAAGGTGTACATAGTGAAGTTTGTTGAATTAAGTAAGAAAAATATTGTGAGAGGTTTTTTAGATTTATGTGATTATGTAAGTGAGGTTTAGATATGTTTATAATTATTTCAAGGTCAGTTGTCAAGTTTTAAGTACTTAAAAAGCCTTATCATGACACAAGTCATAACATGAAGAGACCTTGTGAGAAGGGATGGATATAATAGCTTTATAATATTAGTGAAAACAAGAATGAGTGGTTATATGAGGTTAATTTAACATGTATGTGAAGTATTATATCACTCATTAGAATATTAGGGTGAGCCTATAAGGGTAGGACCTACATATAAAATTTATAACTAAACCACTTTTAGACCCTACTTGGACTAATAAGGCATCATGATCTATTGTAAAGGCATAAAAAGGATGTATGATAGTGTTTAAGAATATATGGGGTTTATTGATTATTTTGGAGTAGTGTAAATTTCATGGAAAGAGGCATGAGGGTCATTTTGAAGGCCTAATCTGGTTTACAAGTCAAGGTCTAAGCAAGCAAAGAGAGTGTGGCCTAATGAGAGGTCATGATTATATTTTAGATTATTTGAGATTATGTAAGAATTTTAAAAGGATATTTATGTTTTTTCAATAATTTTTGTGCAATTTAAGGTCATATTTTGAAGGATAAGGCATGAAATGTGGTTTTGAGGTCTCTTAAGTACATAAAATAAAGGCATGCAAAACTAAGAAGGACTTTAAAGACTTTTTTGGCATGTGTAAATTTTGATGGGAACCTAAGATGTTGAGGAGAGATGTATAAGGGTCCGAAATAAGAACTAAAGGCATTGGTTTTATATTCAAGGGGTAATATTTTATGAATAATTGTTAATACTAAAATCGATGTTAAACCTCTTTATAACCCTAATAAGGACATAATGTGAAATATCTTGTTTAAAACATCCTATAGTGGTCTAAAATGACTATAAAAACTATTTTATCATGTATTAAACTCTCCCAGGTACCTCTAGGTGGTGGTGGTTAGTCAAATAAGAGAGAAAATGTGAAGATACAAGCTTATTTTTGAAGAAGTTATTGTAGTTATAAAAAGTTGTATTAGACAAAGCTTGAAAATTGATGTAAGTTTAAGCTTGATAATAATATTTTATGTCTTTGGTGGTTTATATATTAGTTCTAGTGCTCAATTTTACCAAACAAGTCATCCAAGTTATCTAGTCATTAACATGCATAATGGTGCAAATAGTGAAAAACCCAGGCAAGAGTGAGAAGATGATTAAGAATGGGTTATCATAATAGAGTGATGAAACCAAGTGCATGAAATTTTTTTTAGGACTGGTATGTACTATTTATTATTGGTATAAATATTTAAAGTTAGGTATAATGGTGAAAATGATGAAGCCAAAATTGCTTATCTGGGTTATTGAGGTTTGTGTACAATGAGGTCATACGATGGATTTTCAAGAAAAATATTTGTCATTTTAAAATATGAAATTTATATATAATAATGGTATAATTATCTCATAGGATCATATAATTACATAATAATTCCTTAAAAGTGGTCATACTGGTGTTGAAGTCAATGTCATCATGACTATGCTTTAAGGTAAACTAACAGTTTCAGGTAAGCAAGTTACAGTGATGAGTTTGAGGATATATGCCATAAATTAAATTATATAATGCACAAATTTTTTTTTGGAATTTTATTTTTGATAAATTTTATTTATAAGGTTTTATATTTAGTGAAAGTGGTTGAAAGTTGAAACCAAAATGACTTGTCTGGTTCTAGTTTGACTATGTGTAGTGAGGTCAAAAGATTGGTCTACAAGACCAATATTTGACATTATACCTTGTTATTTTTGTATTTAATAATTTTATATAGATATAAAATTATATTTTTAAATTATTATTGGTCATGATGAGTGTTCTTTCATGTTTTGAATATTAAGTTGTTCATGACTAGGTTTTGGAGTGTTCTGGCAGTTCTAAATGGGCTAGTTGTCGAGAAGTGATTCAGTCCTTTTGACCTAACTTGTGAATTATAAATCACATGGTGATGTTTTTAATTTCATGAATTTTATATTCATAATATTTATTTCCATGTTTTTTTATATAATTTTTTTTTAATCTTCAGTAGTTCACGGTGAACTTTCTATGTATGATAAGTCCTAATTATGAACAATACAAATGGTGTGATTCAAGTGGTGGTTGGATCTAAAAAGTATTATGGAACATATACGAGATCATAAGAGGTTTATTTTATTATTATATTATATTTTCCTTATTTTTTTTAACTTTTGAAAGTGTTTCAAGGAGATCAAAGGGTAGCGTGTGCTAATGAAGGCCTAATTGAATTAGGTCTCCTTAAGGCCTAAAAGAGGCTTTGGTATTTTATGTCATGGGTGACATATTGTAATGATTGATATATATTTATAAAATGTGTTATAATAAATATTAAAATGTTAATCCATGTGTGTAAGTGTATATGGATGACCAAGAGGTATATGAGCAAGAGGCTTGTGTATATACAAGGTTGTTTTAGGCCTATGAATGTGTATGAGAGTATGCAAATAAGATAACACATTGTGAGTAGAAGGAGGTATTGTAAACCATGTTAGGATTTTATAGGATCTATAATGAATATTTAAAATTGTGTCTACATATGAACTAATTAGTTTTGAAGAGACCTAATTGAGCGAAGAGGCCTAGAAGGTAGTTTGAGAGGGATAAGAGTGTGAAGAGATAAATAGGTGATCATCATCAGTTGGTTAAATAACAAAGTGTTCTATATGTGATTAAAGTAATTATGTGGATAATTTAGTGCTAAGTCATCTAAGGGGTTGGTTCCTTCTTGATAGTTGGTACTTGTTAAAGCCTAACTAGGTTAGTGCTTAGCTAGTTGGGGTTGGTGCTCCATGTGGAGTTGGTGCTTCACTAAAATTGTGATCTTTTAAATTATAATATTGTAGTACATTTTTAGGGATTAATGGGTTTTATTCCCCTTGAGTTTTCCCCACATATATGATGTGTTATCTTGTGTAATATTATTTCATGTTTGTATGGGTAATTGTTTATGCATTTCTTGATCTATATGTTGATGTGATGGTTCATGAATTATAAGGAGAAATTGAAAGAAAGTTTTTAAGATACTGATTCACCCCCCAGTGATTGTGCATTCAACATAAGAAATAAGCAACTATTAGTAGCATTATCTACTTATGAGTCTAAATCCATTGTATTAGCTTCATGTTGCACTCAAGTCTTATGGATGAGATAAACCTTAAAAGACTACAAGGTGGAGTATGATAGTACTATCCCTATCTATTATGATAATACAAGTTCCATAAGCATCTCAAAGAATGATATCATGCACTAAAATCCAAAGCACATTCCCATTATATATCATTTCTTAAGAGAATAGGTAAGTTAACAAAGTATTAAACTTGAATATGTTTTCACAAAGGATCAAATTGTAAACATTTTGACCAAACCACTTACAAATGTAATAATTGAACATCTACGACAAGAATTAGGTGTAATTTCTACCCCTGGTAGCTATTGAGGAAGTTAAGTGTTTAGAGAGAGATAATAAGGTGATTAATTATCTTTAAGAGTATGTGAGTAGTGCCATTAAGGTATGCATGGAGATAAGTGGAATATATTCTTATGGTTCCTCATAAATACATAATTTTGTGTGTTGAGGTTTTCAGTTGCAAGAAGTGTGATTCAAGAAGTTGTAGACATCTCTTTGTCATTTATGTCAAAGGATGAGAAAGTTCATAATGATGATGAAATTTAATATTTAGAGAATTTTTTGAAGGTGGTTTACATTAATGATAAAGGGGGATATTGCTTATTGTTATCATTGATGTCAAAGGTGCATCCTATGAAGGTTGATTTCAGAGGTGGCTAAGCCTAGTTAGCAATGTGTGATGTGAAAAGGTACATTGAGAGAGTGTTGTCATGAAGGATGTTGTAAATAAAAACAAATTTAAGGAAAGAGATAATTTTATAGGAAAATAATGTATTATTGTTGCATAAAGGTACATTTCATTGATGTCAAAGTGCATACAGGTCATTCATGTCAAAGTGCATAAGAAGCCTAGTCATGAGCCTAGTCATGACATGAATAGGTGTGTTCATGAAAATGAATGAACATAGAAATTTAAAGGTTTTATGTCACTATATAAGAATGTATGTGAGGCATATAATCACTCATGAGAGTTTTAGGGTGAGCCTATAGGGGTAATATCTTTAGAATAAGCTTACACCTAGACCTTTCTTAGACCCTACCAGGCCTACTTAGGTATGAAGATCAGATTTTAAGGAAAGTATGAATATGTGAGCATGGAGAGAGGTGAGATGAGTTATTTTAGGCTTGTTAAAAAAGTTTGAGGTCATGGTTTGAAGGAAATTGCACGATTCATTATTTTAGGCCTTCTCGAGTTTATAGAAAGAGGTCTCAAAACTTGAGAAGCACTTTTAGACATTCATTGGCACATGTAACCTCTACATGGGAACATAAGATATTAAGGAGAGATGAGTATGGGTTCTAGGTAATATATCTAGGCATTGGTTTTGGTTTAAGGGCCAGTCCTTTATGAATAATCGTTAACACCAAAACCTATGTTAACCTCCTTGAAACCCTAATAAAGACCCAATGTGAAAGATCTTATTCAAATAAACTCAAAATGGATTCAAATGACTATAAAATATATTGGAACATCTATTAAAATATCTGAGGTACCTCTAGGTGGTGGTGGTTGTGAACTAAGAATTTAACTCAAGAGAGGATGGTTAGTATGGTGTTAATTTCAAAATGAAAACAAAATGAAAGAAACACACTAACTAGCATAACATCTCTAGGACTAGACACTAGGGAGAGATTAGTTAAAAAACATGAATAAAAAACATAACTAAAATGCAAAATACCCTCTTTTACCTTCTTTGGATGTTCCAAAATGCTTGTTGTTATGGCTTGCTTGATTTGTGCTCATCAAGTCTTTATCAAAGGAGGTGCGGCTATCTCCTCTTCTCCTTGGCACCTTTGTCTTGTGGCTTGGCTTAGATTGGAATAAATTTGGCATGGTAACACTAGTTTCATAAGGCTTTGTTATCAATTCTACATTATAACTTTGCATAATCATGTCTTAGAAATGATATTCATGGCCTCTCTATTTATAGATTTTTGAGATTGATTATAATCAACTTGAACCATCTATCTCAGGATTGAGATGTGTGGCTAAGGATTAATCCAATTTTTGAATTAAAATTTATAAATAGGCTCATCAATATTTGAGATAGATGATCAATTAAGAGGCATGGAGGGCTTTGATGAGGCATGGGAGGCATGCATCTTGATATTTATGGCATTTATAGCCTAGTGATGTCTTCCCAAGAAATGAGGTCACTTGATGATCCAAATATTAAATATTCATTAAAAAAATAAATTATTAAGCAAGTTTCCATGAAATTTTTAATTAGGCCTTGATTTAGATTAATTAACTCTTAAGCATGATTAAGCACTTTGTGTACAAATTACTCAAGTTGATCAGAATGCCTTGTTATTGGTCCAAAATTTGATTGGATTGGAATTAGAAGTCAATGTTAGATGTGTTGGAATCATATTCACATTTAGGCTGTTAACAAAAATAAATAATGAAGGCATATGTATTGTGTAAGATATTTGATAGGAAAGATCATTCCAAAGTACCTAGGTGCAAAATTGGCATTTTGACTTGAAATGATCTGATCAAAGTTAGCTGGCCCATAAATTTCATTGCCCCATTTAGGGATACCTTGGCCAAAATCAGAACTTGAATATATTAGTTTCACATCATTAAGCATGTTTTAGTGTTTTTAGGCTAAATTGTGCATTTTGGGTGAAAATTGGCCAAACTCCTGATTGGGGGTTATCGATGGCCAATTTTAGGTGTCTATAGTTTACCCCTATTTGGGAAGGTGTTGCAAGCTATAAGCATAGTAACATCTTCTCAAAGAATGAAAATATCTTGTATTCCTATAGCTACAATGATGATAAAAATAACTATATGATTCCCCCTTAAGGGAACAGTTGGAATAAGTAGGTCGGAAAATGGTCCTTCAAAAAGAAAGAAGAAAAATAAGGGGACCAAAGAAAGGAAAGATGATGGGGTGAAAACATAATGATATTGAAAAATTAGTCAAAGTCATTGAGAATACAAGTGAGATGGTGTACAATGGTTTTCCCAAAGGTGGTTATAAGCATTGTACCTTGATAGTGGAAAAGTGGTATGATAACATAATGATTTGCCCAAAGGTGGTTATAATCATTGAGAAGATGGAACTACCCCAATTAGGATGGAAAAACAAGATAACAATATGCCCTTGTATATGTATAAAAAAGTAAAGTGGTGACAACACAATGATTTTCCTAAAGGTGGTTATAATCATTGTGAAATGTAGGTGGGATGATATGCAATGATTTACCCATAGGTGGTTATAATAATTAGACCTTGATTATGGAAAACATGATAAAATTGGCTGAGGATGATGATAACTTGAAATAAAGGGTAATGATAAATTAGAAAAACCTATTATTAGGGAGATGCTTGTCTAAACTAATAAAGGTTGAAATTCTTTCATGTTTAATTAGTCTATCTAGGATATGATTAGGATGGAATTGAGATTTTAGTGCCAAAGAGATGCCACCATTATTGAATAGACTTCTTGAAGATTAGTTTTATTGTATCATGTGTTGGTAGGCATTATGGTATAACATCATGAGGACTTGGCTAAAATATGCATAAGGACTGACTCCTGTAATCCAATACTCAATATAAAACAATGCACCAATGATAGAAACCATGATGATAATGTGAACATATAGATATGGATAGATTCAAGGGTAAGTGTGGGTGAGGAATCACCCAATGAACACACATAAACTAAATCAAGGCAATAGTAGTGAAAGCAAATAAATAGGCACATAAACAAAACAACAAAGAAATAAACAAAAAAACACTCAATAAAAACCATACAAACATTACCCCTAGAAAATAGGTGAAAACTTAACAAATGAAAAAAATGGGGGAATAGAAGAAAAGGAAGGGTGTGGTTGAGCTATCTCCATATGCACTAGGTAAGTGGATGCTACCTATGTAGTTCCTTGGATGTAATATCTAATTAAAAACTTCAAGCTAAATTTAGTTCTCCTAGGTAATGGGAAAAATGTGATAACTGAGAAAAAAATAGATTAGATGTGATAGAAGAAGAGGAATGGTCTTAAAAAATGGCAAGTGTGTGAGAGAAAAGGCCAAAAAGGATGGGGAAACTAAGCGACAAGTAATTTGCTTGTAACTTAGTAAGGGTTCCCAGAATCCTTAAGGCAAAGAAGTGGTCAATGTTTTTATTCTTTTCTAGTAAGTTTTCGAATGTTTTTGGAATTTTTTGAAGTATCTCAACTCAATCAAGAATAATGAGACACTAAATGGTTCAATCTCATAAAACTATAAGATCATTTAAACTAAGGTTGCTCATAAAATGGCAAGAACATGGCTTAAGTTGCTCATAAAATGGTGAGAGAATGGCTTAGGTTGCTTAAAAAATAATGAGAGAATGGTGGGAAGGGTGACTGAGTAGACTTCAACAAGTAATGAGAATTGCCTACATAGTCCTAGAGTAGGACCTTTACTCACTGTATTTCTACCCTACAATGGAGGAATTTGACTAGTGTAGTAGTCAATTCAAAAAAAATAGGCACAGTTGGTAAAAAGGCAAATTATAATATAAGAAGTGGCAAGTTGGTATATCAAGGCTTAATAAACAAATGTTGTCCCTAGTTTTCCCACAGGTGGTTATAAGTAAGACACAATAGCATGGATCAATGGTACTAATTTTCCCAAAGGTGGTTATAATTAGTAACAAGACCAATGATAAGAAAAAAATAACAAACAAAGGATGTAATTGCTGAAACTTCTATCACACTACTCCAAAATATGAACTCTGTTTGAAGTACATGAACTAATAGATGAAAATAATTAGATACTTTGATGCTAAAAATGTGTAATGAATGGAAAAAACCAAGGTCAAATGGGCTAGGCTTTAGAACGCATTGGGTCAATAGAATGGAATCTAAAGTGGATACAACTAAGAGGGTGGATAAGGATGATATTTTTACAAACAAGAATAATGATAAAATGGCATAATTAAAATGGTCCTTACAAATAGTACACCTTAGCACTCAAGCATAGTACCACTTGAGATGAATAATATTCATCAACTCATGAAGTTCATCTCTATCTGATGTGGCAAGCCTATATACTCTTGATCCATAATTTAAAGTAATGATGAAAGGCCTTATCTAGTTTGGTTTGAATTTTCCTTTATACTTCTTCTCATTCATGGTATTTGTAACGAACCACTACACCAAAAACTTGAGGCATTAGTGAAATCCACCCATTAAGATCATAACATCCCACCACGCTTTCAAAGCCTAAACTCTGGGCTGGATTTATGCCCGTGCCACTAGGATCCCCTACATGTATGAGCCTTGAATGAACACTACCATGCCTGTGTAGCCACCTACTCCATGACTTGAACTTGGGTGGAGGATTTGATACCACATGTAACAAACCGCTACACCAAAACCTTGAGGTATTATTGAAATCCACCCATTATGATCATAATAATTTTCTTTTGGTTTTCTTTAAGAACAAGATCACCAATTTCAAATATTCTATACTTAACACATTGATTATAGTGTCCTTTGAGTTAGTTTTGATATGCTTGAAGATTGTTAAGTGAATTTGTGAATTTCTCATCAAGTAGGTCTAGATCTTATAGGCGAGCTACTCAATAGTCATGATCATCTAGGGTATGCTTGAAAGAGATGCATAGTGAAGGTAATTCGACCTCAATGAGAAGGATGGCTTTAGTACCATAAACAAGTGAGTATAGAGTAGCTCTTATGCGGGTATGATGATTGGTATGGTATGCCCAAATGGTAGAGAATATCTGTAGGTACCAATCATGATTAGCATCATTGATAATATTTTTAAGAATATTGACAATGGTTTTGTTTAATGATTCAACTTGGCCATTACATTAAGGGTAATATGTTGTAGAAAAATGTTGTGTGATGTTATATTCAATACATATCTAGTTTACATCCTTGTTCTTGAATGATCCTCCATTATTAGATATAATTTTAGAGGGGATACCATAGTGGCCAATGAGATGGTTGAAGATGAATTTGGAAATTTACTTTCCAATCATGTAAGTGATAGGTATAGCTTCAATCCACTTAGTGAAATACTTGGTGGTAGTAAGGATATGTTTATGGCCATTAGATGAAGTGGAGTTGATCTTCTCAATGAGGTCAAGTCCCCATGTAGAAAATATCCATGGTATTAATATCAATTTTAGATTTTTGGCTAGGGCATGAATCAAATTAGCATGACATTGACATTTTTCACACTTCTTTACATATGTAATGACATCTACATCCATCATGGGCCAATAATAACTAGTACACAAGATATTTTTGGATATGACTACCCCACTAGAATGATCTCCACATACCCCTTTGTGTACTTCTCTTAATTCTAGTGTAGACTCTGCCAAAGTTAAACAACGAAGAAGAGTTCCATCAAAACTATGATGGTAAAGGGTAGATCCAAGTAGAGTATAATGAGTGGAATGATGAATGAAGGATTTGGTTTTTTTTTGAGATAGGTTAGGTGGTATAACTTGGTCATGAAGGTATTTATAAAGGTTTAGGTACCAAATAGAATTAGGACCAATAATGTCACATCATTGTAATGGTTAAAGGTTCATGAATTGGTGATAAAAAATTCTTGACAAGGAACTTATGCTCTCTAGATATATATATTTGTTGAATTAGAGAGTCAATAGTAGCCATGGCATCTGTAATTCTATTGCTAGCCCTTGGTATGTGCTCAAACTAAATGTTGGAATTTTTTTGCTTAAGAGTGTCAACCATGGCTTTATATGGAACTAGCTTGTCATCTTTGATCTGAAAATGATTTGTGACCTGATTGATGATTAACTAAGAATCACCATAAAATTGGAGATGAGATATGTTCCAATCCACTACCTATTGAAGTCTTGAAATAAGTGCTTCATATTTAGCCATGTTATTTTTACAAAAAAAGCTAATTCTAAATGATTTAGGGATTAGATCCTCTTATGTTGTAATAAAAAATAGGCCTACCCCCGATCCATGTGTAGTAAATGAACCATCAAAATACAAATTCCATGGATACTCCTCAAGGGGTGTGTCAATGATGGTCATTATTGATTCATCAAGAAATTGAAATGTGAGTGGCTATGTGTCTATGAGAAGTGATTCAGCAAGTTGATCTATAAGAACTTGTCCCTTGATTGCCTTTTGATTGACATACTCTATGTCAAACTCATTGAGAAGCACGATCCATTTAGCCATTCTACCTTGAAATGTTGTTTTAGATAGTAGATACTTGAGTGGATCTACTTTTTAAATAACCATGGTATTATTATTCAATATGTAATGGCACAGTTTCTGAGCTATGAAGACCATGGCCAAACAAGATTTTTCAATAGGTGCATAGTTATGTTCATATGTGACCAAGGTACAACCTAGGTAATATACGACATGATATTTTTCATTATCATCATGTTGAGCCAAGAGTTCACCTAGAGCATGGTCGGTAGTTGACAGGTATAATAATAATGGATTTCTCAATGTAGGAGGTAATAAAATAGATAGATTAACAAGATAGTCTTTGAGTTGTTGAAAAGTTATTTGGCAGTGATCATCCCAGTGAAATGCAACTCCCTTATTTAGAATATGTGTAAATGGATGAAACTTATTTACTAATTGAGAGATGAAACATCTGATTGATTGGATCTTACCCTGTAAACTATGAAGTTGCTTTAAATTTGTTGGTGGTGGCATCTCAGTTATATCATGGACTTTAGCTGGATCAACTTCAATACCTCTATGAGACATGATGAAACTAAGTAATTTACCTGAGGTTATGATAAACACACATTTGTTTGGATTGATTCTGACTTTGTACTCCCATAATCTTTCAAATATCTTATGCAGCACTACTGGATGGTTAGCCCTAGGTTTGGATTTTCCTAATATGTTATTAACATAGTCTTCAAAAATATAATGCATTATATCATGGAATATGATTGTCATGGCCATTTTATATGTATCTCTAGTATTCTTAAGGCTTATGGGAATTAACCTGATAAAAAAATGTTCTCCATGGAGTGGTAAATGGTGTTTTATGTTGGACTTCTAGTGATATTCTGATCTAGTTGTATCCTAAAAATCCATCCATGAGTGAAAACATTTCATAACGTACCATAGAGTTGATGATAATGTCAATATTAGGTAATGGAAAATCATATTTAAGACAAAATTTGTTGATGTCTTGAAAATTAGTATAGATTCTGATCCCTTGAGGCTTTTTACTAATAGGTACCACATTAGAGATCCATTCTGAGTAGTCGATTGATCAGATACATCCTACTTCTAAGAGTTTTCCCAACTCTTTCTTTACCAATAAAATAATGTGAGG
Organism: Torreya grandis; assembly: GCA_037957365.1. Lineage (NCBI taxonomy): Eukaryota > Viridiplantae > Streptophyta > Pinopsida > Cupressales > Taxaceae > Torreya > Torreya grandis. The sequence continues at coordinate 1,999,222 of JARHVA010002028.1, read as the reverse complement.
ATGCATCTTACATAGCTTTTATTTTACCAATTTGGCATTAGGATTAATCATAAGGTGGTGCAAAACCAAGGTGGGGTCCAAACCTAGCATGTCAAAATAAACCCATGCAAAGATATCTACAATTTCTCTCAATAGATATACAAAGACTTCATGTTCCTCCATAGTGAGGGACATGACTAATTTTATCCATTTTAGGTCTAATGGAGTTTTTATGTTTACCTCAGTTATATATTTGACTAAAAGGGTCAAACCATCTTCTTGGATAGTAGGCAATGATTTGAATTATTAGACTATGTCACGGTCCTCTACTAGGACTTGATCTTCAACTTCTCCTAGGCATGATGAATCTTAGTCCCATAATAGGAGATATAGCCATGTGACAAAAAAAACCAAAAATTCTTGAAGAATTTGATCAAATACTTATTATTATGTAAAACTGAACTTGGATCCATAGGCAAGTTCATCATTAGTGGTCTCCTAGTCTAAATTTGAAGAAGAATGAACATCCCCATCTAATGGTACTTGAAATAAGTTTTCACCATTAGACTGGCCTTTATCTTTACTTTTTCCCTAGTCAAAAATCATCTCAAAGAGGTTTTCACTTTGGGACCTCAATGTTTTACTTATTTGTTTTTGGCTAAGGGTGTTCACCTATTCTCCAAAATAGGCTATAGGATCTAATGTAATTAAGAATCCTGACTTGTGATCTCTAAATGGAATTTTGTCTCTAAGGCCTAAGAAGTCACATAATGCCTCATCATTCTAGAACTCATCAATCGATAGATTGGATTCTTTTTGGTCCCAATCTATCAGTTGGGGATAATATAATGGCAATGGGTCTAAAGTCTGATTCTCTTAACCAGTTAACTCTATGAAAACTCTTATGGAAGGAATTAGGTCAATAAGAGGCTTACTCACCATGTTCATCTAATTGAAATTATGTGCTATATTCAAGGATGTTTGATATGAGAACTAGGAATTTGAGTCAAGAGAGGATGGTTAGTATGGTGTTAGTTTCAAAATGAAAACAAAATGAAAGAAACACACTAACTAGAATAACATATCTAGGCCTAGACACTAGGGAGAGCTTCGTTAACAAACATGAATAAAACACACAACTAAAATGCAAAATAAACCCTCTTTTACCTTTCTTGGATGCTCCAAAATGCTTGTTGTAGTGGTTTGCTCAGTTTGTGCTCATAAAGTCTTCATCAAAGGAGGCTTGACTATCTCATCTTCTCCTTCGCACCTTTGGCTTATGGCTTGGATTGGATTGGAATCAATTTGGCATGGTAACACTGATTTCATGAAGCTTTGTACTCAATTATGAATTATAACTTTGCATAATCATGTCTTAGAAATGATGTTCATGGCCTCTCTATTTATAGATTTTTTAGATTGATCAGAATCAACCTAAATTATCCATATTAGGATTAAGATGTGTGTCTAAGGATTAATATAATTTTTTAATTAAAATTGATAAATAGGCTCATCAATATTTGGGATAGAGGAGAAATTAAGAGGCATGGAAGGCTTTGATGAGGCATGGGAGGCATGAAACTTGATATTTAAGGCATTTATGGCCTAGGCATGTCTTCTAAAGAAATGAGGTCACCGGATGATGCAAATATTCAATATTCATTTTTAGAAATAAGGTATTCAACAAGTTATCATGTAATTTTTAATTATGCCTTTATTTGGATTAATTAGCTCTTAATCATGATTAAACACTTTGTGCAAAAATTACTCAAGTTGATTAGAATGCCTTGTTATTGGTCCAAAATTTAACTAGATTGGAATAGGTTTCAAATGTGTTGGAATCATATTCCCATTTAGGATGTCACTAAAAACAAATAATGAAGGCATATGCCTTGTGAAAGATATTTGATATGAAATATCAATCTAAAGTACCTAGATGCAAAATTAACATTTTGACTCAAAATGATCTGACCAAAGTTAGCTGGCCCATAAATTGCATTGCCTCATTTAGGGATACCCTAGCCAAAATTGGCACTTGATTATGTCAGTTTCACATCATTCAACATGTTTTAGTGTTTTTAGGCTAAATTATGTATTTTGGGTGAAAATTGGCCAAAATCTTGATTGGGGGTTATCGATGGCCAATTTTAGGTGTCTACAATGGTTAGTCAAATGAGAGAGAAAATATATAAATATAGCTTATTTGTCAAGAAGTTGTAGCTCTCAAAAGTTTTATTGGTCAAGAAAAGCAAATGGATGGGAGAAAAATCTAGAGACTCATATTACATGTCCATGATTATTTTTGGATAGGTTATGTATGCAATCAAAAATGCATCATGTTTATAAATCAATCCTAACTTGGAGAAGATAGATCATACCATACACTTACGATTGTGGACACATTTTTTAAGTGGAAACATGACCAATATAGGGATACACTAGACTTGATTACAGGATATATTACCATAATAAACTATACTAGGGAGGGATACAAAGCCTCCAATAAATCAAAATCATGTAATAACCCAAAAGGAATCCTATGTTTTGATATCTCATTAAACTAATAATAAGTAAAGTAAATATAATCTAGTGCTCACCAAAGATTGTGGCACAAAGTGGGGGTTATAAACAATATAAGTAGACATGCATATAAGACATATACTCACATCAATGTATATGGAATATTAACACATGGAAGAGAAGTACAAATTCATATCTATCTACTTTTATAGAGTAAGAACAAATTTAGGAATACTTACCTTTGAAGAGACACCTACCAAGCCTCAATCTTTCCCTTGGCCAAGGTACTTCACAGGAGGTTGTTGTTGATGCTTGGATTAAACAATAAGAAGATGATTAGTTGTCCTCATCCAAGTGACATAATTAAATCATCTCTCTTGTTGTGGGTGACAATTTCATTGAGATGAATCTAGAGATTAGGGGCTATCTCCCCTTGATGTACCACTTGACTGTTACTTCTACTACTGCTAAATTTTGGGGTAAAAATGAAATGAGGGAAATTGAAGTAAAGCTAAATTAATGGAGGTGATACACCAAAATAGATGATGGATTCAAACCACATGTATATAACACTTATGACCAAAACAATGACTAACATACACTTTCCTAGTCTCTATCTTCTTGCATCAATATACTCTGAGGTCATGAAAGATTATCTTATGCTATGAGGCCTTGAATAGAAATAATGAAAAGACAAACTCACTTAGATATGGACATCTCTTGGAACACTTCACGTGCCCTAAAAAAATGAGCTACAAATAGGTGAAATAATGAAGTACAATGCTAAGGAATCCATAGATTCACTAAGAAAATTCAACATTCAAGTAGAGCACACTATGAATAATCATGGAAGAGGTAAACATTGTCATTTTATTGATAAAAAAGGTGTATAATTGAGCATATCTTTTCCATACTCTAGTGGGGCCTCAAAATGAGCCAAGAGTAGCCATATATATATCCTTTTAGAGGGAGGTCAAGAAAAGGGAGTTCATGAGTCACATGGATATGTGTCAATCCAAGAAAATAAATAGTTACATTACATTCTATAAGAAGCTTTTAATGGTTATACCAACAAAATGAAGATATCTCAGATTACCTTTTGATATAGATGGGTCTATTAGTTAAAAATTTGTTTAGATGCTAGATATACCTTATTGGCTTGTCAAGCTATGAAATGACATAACAACTCAAACTATCAACTACCTATTTTTTCTTACGATGCACAACTATTTAAGATCTCACCATTTGTCTTCTTTATCTTTGCCTTCTGGTTCCAACACTTTGTTTTAAACTCTAATGACTATTTTCATAGTTTGAAGTTGGCATATTTTAGGCTATCACTTCTTTGTTTTAATCCAAAGGCTAATCAATATACCCTTTGAGATTTTGAAATGGTCCTTCATGTTCTTAGAATAGGTCCTTTGGAAAAATAAAATGGTCCACCTTTTCTCAAAAACAATCCTTTGAACTTTCTATGAAGTACCCTTTGGAAATTGAAGTGACCTTTTGGAAGAATTGTTTGGACCTTCAGAAAAGTTGTTTTGGATAAAATGTTCAAAATAATTCTTTCTTTTAGTTTTTATACTAAGTGCCCTCTGAAGAGGCAAGTGTCCAATTTTAGGAAAAATGAAATGATACTTTGAAGAAAGCAAGTGACCGTTCGAAAGAATGTGAGTGTTCTTCAAAAAACCTACAGTTGTCATTCAAACTTTTAGAAATAGTCCACTTAGCCTCAAATATACCCTTTGAAAAAATTCAAAGGTACTTTTCGACTTAAAAGAGTCCTTCAAAAAGTTGTCACCTACATTTCGAGATAATTAATTCAAACAAAAAGTTTGAAAGAATTCACCTAAGTAAAAGGCTTCGGATAAAAAGTTCAAAAAAATTTGATAAGGAATTTATAACAAAAGCCTGAAAGTAATATACTTAGTAAAGGACCAAAATAAACCTTCCAAAATAATTCATTGGTGAGGACTTAGCCAAAAGACTAAAGAACAAAGCTATGAAAAGGAAAACACTTGGGTTTTTACATGTAATAGACGTCAACTTTGTATAAGAACATTTATTGCATACTAGACATGAAATCTACATACTAGACATGAACAAAGGTATACACTCATACATTTTTTTCAAATAGGGGTGCCCAATTTTGGCTTAAAAGTCCAAAATTTGGTCAACAAATTGGTGACTTGTAGGGGTAGTATGCCTACTATACTAATTAGACCGATAGACTAAAATAGTCCATTGGGCATGGAGTTACTTCAGGAATTAAATAAAATAGAAACCTTGACCATGATTTAGAACTTGATCAATAGGATAACCATTGATTACCTCCAACACACAAAATAAAGATACACACAACAAAAACAAAGAAACACACATGTGCTACCTAGCACTTAGGAAAAGACAAGACACAATAGAAAGGAAACTAATTATGTACAAATAATTAAATATGTTCTTTCCCCTCTTAGTTCAAAAATAAAACTTCTTAGGTCTCTTCCATGGCAAGAAACTTCACCATGCTAGATAGGTAGTTGGTTGAAGTATGAGCTTGGTGACTCATCCTTCTTACTTTCCACCTTGATTAACATATACCCAAGTGAATTAGGTTTAAACATGTCTTCAACACACATGTCTCATGCTATTCCTTCATGCTATTGTAGTCTATTAATGGTTAAATGGTTGCTAATTCATCATCATAGGGTTCATTTGGCTCATGGCTCTCTTGGTATGTATCATCGACCAACTAATTATTTTATATCTCTTTGAGAAGATTATCAAACTAATCTCTTTCTTCATCATGGATCTATTGAAGAAGGGTGGCTGGTGTGATGTTTGAGCCGAGACAAATTTTTTCTAGTTCATTACAAAAATCATCATTTTCCTACTCAAGAACTTCTTCAAATATCCTATCAAAATAATTAGACCTTTCTCTTTTTTGCTCAGAAATTAAAGTCTTTAGCTACTCAACAACATGCTCTTGAACCTCATTTAACTCAAGTACCATGGCTCTGTCATTATCTTCATCAAAGCAACAAGAACGTTCATCAAACAAAGGAAAATAAAGCTCACCATTCTTGTATTCTTCATCATCACTTACTATGGATTATTCACTATCTTCATCATGACCAAAAGGGAGTTCATCAAGTAGAGATAATGAAACCTCATCTGTCTACAAAGCTCTATATCTGCTACCTTATTTAAACTTAAATGATCTCTTTCACCTTTGAATTATACAATTTTATCTTCCACTTCACATAAGACATTCTCTCTTTCCTCAAAGGAGAGGGTGGGAGGGTAACAAACATCTTCAGCTAGTTTGAAAAATAATGGGACATTTTCATGTTCTTCTTTCCATCTTGAATCACTATATCAAAGCTTGGAAATTTTTCATTGCTTGAACCTATTTCAGATTGAGGAGTAGGGGAATGACTTACCAACATATAATATATATCTACAAGAGTCTCATTAGTCTCTTCATTCCTCTCCTCTTTAGGTTGTGTTTGCATTTGAATAACATCTTTCCAATGTGTGAAACCAATAGGCATAGTTTTTTCTATCTATTCTTCTTTAATTTTTTTGGATAATTCATTATGAGCACTCCTCCAACTTGGAATATTGACATCATGTGTCTCCTCTTGATGATAGGCAAAAAAATCATTCACTTTCTCAAGGTCTTGAGCTGGTTCATGACAGACTTTTCTCTAACTTGGGATCTTGACATTAGATTGAAGGGCTTGAGGAGGTTGAGGGAGACTAGGAAGAGTTTGTATATACATATGAGGATTTATTTGAATATAAATGTGCTACTTTCCAAATGAAATGGGATGGCTTTCTTCCAAGGAGGGCTCATAATCTAGAAATTTAGAGTAGTTAGTTTCTATAGAAGACTGGCCCAATATATTTTGGTGTTGAAGTGCTAAGTGCAAAAGATTAATAGAAGGATTAGCTTGTTTTGACATAGTATAAGATGCATTAGATAGGCTATAGGTTTGGATCATTTTATTTTGATGAATAACTATTGTTTGATAGAAAGGATTTGGTGTACAAAGGGAGGGTTTCTTTTGTATGGGAGAAGGCTGTCTTGGGATGAAAAAAGGTGTAAAAAATTGATTGCCTTGAGTGGGTTGAATTCTCCATATTATTAGCTTCTCTTTCATGGATTTCATTTTTTGAGCTTGCGTAAACAAGCACTATTCCTTGTACATAAGCTCTTGCTGATATTTATTTCTCTCATTCAACCTATCTATTTACAACATCTACTTTTCAAACTCCAACATTATCTCCCTAGCACTCTTGGATTCACTTGGAGAAGGACAATTAGGAGGGTTACTTGAGGTGATTATATAAACAACCTGAGCTTGATCAAAACTATATGAAGGAACACAAGATCCATATTGCTCAATAATAGATTTATACATACCAAATATCATTTTTTAATGTATTAGGGTTGTTTGACCAATTTATTCAACTTGGAGTCATCATTGGTGTTGATTGAAATGCCTCCAAAAGGCTGATTGATTGAAGAACACACCAAAAATTCTTTAACTCCTTGGATAAATTTTACCACAAGGCATGCCAAAAACTATTGATGTTTGGATTGCACCCTTAAGAAGATGCTCAATTCTCCTCATCCAAATGAAATAATTAAATCATCTCTCTTATTGTGGGTGACAATTTTATTGAGATGAATCTCTAGATTAGTTGATATCTCCCCTTGATGTACCACTTGACTACTACTTCTACTACTACTAACTTTTGGGGTGAAATTGGAATGAGGGAATTGAATCAAACCTAAATTAATGGAGGTGATACACCAAAATAGATGATGGTTTATAACCACATGTATATGACACTTTTGACCAAAATAATGACTAACATACACTTTCCTAGTATTTATCTTCTTGCATCAATATTACATTGTGAGGTCACGAAAGATTGTCTTATGCTAGGAGGACTAAATAAGACGCCTTGAATGGCACTAATGAAAAGACAAACTCACTTAGACATGGACATCTCCTAGAAAACTTCATGCCCCTTGCAAAAAGGAGCTAAAAATAGGTGAAAGAATGAAGTACAGTGCTAAGGAATCCATAGATTCACTAAGAAAATTCAACATTCAAGTAGAACACACTATGAAGAATCATGGAAGAGGTAAATATTTAGTCATTTTATTGATAAAAAAGATGTACAATTGAGTAGAGCTTCACCATAATTTGGTGGAGCATCAAAATGAGCCAAGAGAAACCATATATATAGCCTTTTAGAGGGAGGTCAAGCAAAGGGAGTTCATGAGTCACATGGACATGTGTCAATCTAAGAAAATAAAGAGTTACATTACATTCTATAAGAATCTTCTGATAATTATACTAGTAGAATAAAGATATCTCAAATTACCTTCTGATATAGATGGGTATATTGGTTGGAAATTTATTTGGATGCTAGTTGTACCTTATTGGCTTGTTGAGTTGTGAAACAACATAATAAATCAAACTATCAACTACCTATTTTTACTTTCTATGCACATCTATTTAGGATCTCATCATTTATCTTCTTTATCTTTGCCTTTTGGTTTTAAAAATTTGTTTTAAACTCCAATAGATATTTTCATAGTTTGAAGTTGACATATTGCAGGCTATCACTCTTTTGTTTGAATTCAATGGATCATTTTTGTAGTATAAACTTGATGTTATATGGGTTGTCACCTTGGGTATTTTCTTTGGACTTTTTGTCTTCAAAAAATTTTTAGACCTTTTATCTACAACCACTTTTCTCAAAAGAATTCATTTGAGCCTTTTGTTTCCTTCTTTTATTTCAACTTTATTGATTGGTTCATTTTATTCAAACAAAAAGTCTAAAGGAAATCTTATGTTTGTAATCTTCCTCTCAAACCATTTCTTTAGAAAAAATGTCTGAAGGAATCCAGTCTTTCAAGCCCCTTGTAGACTTCCTTCAAAATTTTTTTTTGAAGGAATTCTTTCCTTTTCAGATTTCCCTTTAAGCTTTTTGAAAATAACCCTTCATATTCTCAGAACGATCTCTTTTTCTTTGGCCTTCTTGCAGATACCCTTTAAAAAAAATCAACATACCCTTTAGGATTTTGAAATGGTTCTTTGGATTTTTAGAATAGGTCCCTTGGAAAAATGAGATGGTCCACCTTTTCTCTGAAATAATTCTTTGGAATTTATATGAAGTACCCTTTGGAAATGGAAGTGACCTTTTAGAATAATTATTTGGACCTTCAAAAAAGTTATTTCAGACAAAATGTCTAAAATAATTCTTTCCTTCAGTTTTTATGCTAAGTGCCCTCTGAAAAGGAAAGTGTCCACTTTCAGGAAAAAATGAAATGATCCTTTAAGTAAAGCAAGTGACCATTTATAAGAATGTAAGTGTCCTTAAAAAGACCTATAGTTGTCCTTCAGGCTTTTGGAAATGGTCCACTTAGCCTCAAAGATACCCTTCAAAAAAATGCAAAGGTCCTTTTTAGCTTAAAAGAGTCCTTCAGAAAGTTGTCACCTACCCTTTGGGAAAATTAATTTGGACAAAATGTCCGAAAGAATTAACCTAATTAAAAGGCTTCAAATAAAAAGTCTGAGAGAATTTGATAAGGACTTTATAAAAAAATCCCAAAAGTAAAATACTTAGCGAAGGACCAAAACAAACCTTCCAAAAGAATTCATTGGCAAGGAATTTGCCAAAAGACTAAATAACAAAGATATGAAAAGGAAAACACTTGGGTTTTTATATGTAATAGACTTTAGCTTTGTATAAGAACATTTCTTGCATACTATACATGAAATCTGTGTACTAGACATGAACAAAGGTATAGACTCAGACACTTTTTGTAAGTAAGGGTGCCTAATTTTGGTCTAAAAGGTCAAAATTTGGTCAATAATTATTGTGGTATGTAAGGCTGGCAAATATAAATTAGATCTAGGCTACACACCCTATCAATGCATCTAAAATACTTATTCACAAGACAAGATCCATATTATTAAATAAACTATAAAGCCTTAAGCTTTTTCCTCAAGTAGAATGTTCAATAAGTAGATGTATACCAAATCTTACTTCTTCTCTTCTCTCAATAATGGCAAAATGAACTTATATATATATATATATATATATATATATATAAGTGGATTTGACCCTAAACCCTTCTAAAAATCTTAACTGATAGGGTCAACCCAATCAACCTAGCATAATTTTGGATAGTTATTCACTAGGTCATGAGCTATGTCGACCAAAGGCCAAACTAATTACTAAGTGAAAATTACCTAAAATTGTACAAGGCTGACCCAATTGACCTGGTACAACCAATTGAATTAAGGGGATTAAGGTGAGGAATAGGAGGATAAAATGTAGAAAATAAATGAAAAGGGTATAATAAAGAATAAAAAGCTTAGGGATAATGTTTTAAGGATACAAGTGTGTAAATAACAAGTGGAAAAATGGATAATAATCCTACGAAGCACCAATGGTCTACCCACCCCTTTCCTGGTGCACCCATTAAAGCATGCACTCTCAGAGATTGAAACTCAATGGGTTATTACAAGATAAAAAGTGTTAATAATTGATAAAAGTTTGAAAATATTATGTGTATACATATGCAACACTTGAATCTCATCATGTGTCATGTGAGTGCAACATAGGATGGTGCTTCAAGAATAACAATGATAACACATAATGCTGATGCTAAGTAAAGTCTAGTAAGTAGAAAATAAGATAAATGAAAGGATAAAATTGAAAAAACATACCTTTATTTACCTTAGTGTTGTATATAAATAGGTAGACTACAAAATAAGTGAAGGTGTCTGATGTGAATAATATTAGGCAAACCTATAGAAGTTAGTGCAAAAAATAGACAAAAATAGAAATTATTGGAAAATAGGCATATAGTAGTGTAAAATTTTCTCTACATCATCATGATTATAGAACATTTTATGGTTTGAAAAATAGATTAGTAAAAACAAAAATATGGGTAGAATAAGGAATCAAAGTAATAGGTAGGTAGAAACAACTAGGACAACCCAATCGACCTAGTAGGCTAAAATTTTGCTAAATCCACACTATGAACCTAGTATGTGCTGACCTAGTGTGTTTTTTAGACTACAAACTTAGTATATGACTAATAACTTAGTAGAAAAATCCATTTTTCCAACTTATTACTAAGAGGGGGAAAAGTAAAGGGTTAACTTAGTTTGTTAAGTCAACCTGGTCAAAATAAGGAAATTTTGGTCAACCTAATCTTTGTTAAGGCAAGATTAAAATATTTAATGCAAATGAATGACAAAATTATGGAAAATTAATGAAAAATTATTGTATAAAATATTAAATCATGTTGGAAATCACGTAAAACATAAATGGAAAAAAGGAATGTAGAACATATGAAGTCACATTGGCAAGCATGTAAAACATGAATGACAAATGAAATATCAATGCAAGAAAACTTGAACACAGATATGTAAGAAAATGAAAAGTAAACTTATGAAAGGTAAACATGTCAAATCAAACATAAATACAAATATAAATGACTAAAATTGAAATTTAGGTCAAGGTGTAAGACAAACATGAAGAAGTCATACATAAAGAGAAACATGTAAGAATGCCATATGTCATATGTAAGATAAATGAAGTCTACAAAAATTAAACAAGAAAAGGATGAAGAAATGAAAATAAAAAATATCTAAAGGATGAAAACTCAAAATTAGTGCTTTTTATAAGATTAAATGTAAGAAAACATAACCACCTAATGACATGACTAGTATGATAATGAGATGGTATGGTAAGTAAATGGTGTAAGGTTATTTGTGAAGAAGGCCTGGTCCTATCCAAGGTCTTACAATGCAACTCACAAACTATAAACCAAGAAGAATAATAAGGTATATATGATCAAGGATGTGATCAGCTAAAATCAATATACAATAAGGGGAATATAAGGAAAATGTGATGTGAATAAGCAATGTGAGGCACCACATGGGTGTTGTGAACATCCTTAGCAAAAATGAGACACACTAGGAAAGTGAGAAAGACTAAGAACTATCAACACCAATGACTTAGGACATTTTTACTAATGAATACAAATCTTGGGTTAACAAGTGAAGTATATATATCATCCCATGAAGGTTATATGAATGAAAATTAAAATGGACCTACCTTCCCACAATGTGTTCCCCATTCCTTAGGACCCCTTATATAGTTGTTGGTTTACTATGAATATTGGGTAATTACATGAGAAAGTAGGTATCACTAAAATATTTTTTATTTTCCTTTTCTAATCTACTAGATTACCACACCCCAATGGACCTTAGATCTATTATGAGGCCAAATGTGGAGTTTGATCTTCAATTAGAATAAATATATGTTCTTTGAATCACATCTTTTAGTGTGATTTGAATTTTGAGAATGTTGAATGTTGCCTTTTGGATCTTTGCCTTTTATTTTTATTTTATGATTTGGATTTTAACTATCTTGATGTATTTTTTTTCCTATTCTCCTCCATATGGATTTGGAAAACTAAACATGTGTGTCAAAGATAAAAAACACAAGAGAGATTACACTTGGTCACTAGATAAAAGGACCTAAAGACCAAGGCATCTAAAGACTCATAAACTTGCCCATAAGTATGTGTGCAATGTCAAAATTGACCGATGTGAGCCTAAAATAAAAGGAATAAGGAAAATATGGGGATCATGAGGGTCCATCTATGTAATAAGTGATAAAATGATGAATATGCTCGTAGATGATCACAAGGAGGTAAAATAATATTATAAAAGGGATGGGGCTATGCTTATGATAGTCATGTCACTAGAGAAGACATACTAACCTATAATGGATCTAGCACAAGACTTAATGAAAGTAATAGTCATCCAAAAAAGTGGTTTAAATATACATTAATTTGGTAATTTGTGAGGAAATCCAGGTCTTATCCATGGTCTTACACTGCAACTCACAAGTTTAACACCAATGAGGTGAATGCTAAATAAGGGGAAAATAATCATAGAGATACTAAGGAAAAGAATGACATAAAAAGACAAAAATAAAAGAGATATATAAGGATAAAAATGAAAATAAATGCTAAATGTGATGTGTAAGAAAACTAAGGAAGCCAAAGGTAAATAATGATGCTAGTAAAGTGTGACTAAGAGAAGTAAAGTGAACAAAAATAAAGAAACATAAGACAAAAAAAATAATAAGTAAAATATATGCTAACATCTGTATCAAAGATGAGCATATGAAATAAAATTCTATAAGTGTTGAATTTGGTTGTTATTATACATTGTAAAATACGAGTGGGCATCATAAGATGCTCCAATAGGTAAGTATATGTATGGATGGGCATCACAAGATGCCCCAAAGTCTGAAGGGACATGTGGATGGGAATTTCAAGATGCCCAAACATGTGAGGTGGAGTGAGGTAACATTAAATTATTAGAATGATATGCATTGGGTTTGTAGGTGCATTTGGAGATAGGGAAATGTGTTGGTTTGTTATATTTTAAGGAGCTTGAATTTGACACATGATGTGTAGGAGAGGTATGATGAGAAAAATGAGGTAAAGGAGGACCATATATGATATGCTTTGTAGTAGGAATTTGAACTAGGTACTCTTTTGGTTTATGTGACCTAAGAGGTTGAGGTTCAGTGGATGTAACAATAGGTTTAAATTTATTCATGTTAGCTATCCTTTCCATATTGGTGTAGGGAGAAAGATCAACTATGGTTTGAAAAAAATTAGTGGATGATATGTAGGTATGGTATAATTTTTTTTGTTCATTAGGTAGTTGATGTTGATGTGATTATGGTTCTTAAGATTAAATTTTTATAATATTGAAGATAGTCTTGATAACATTGTTTTGTGATAGTATCAAGATTGAAATTTAGACCAAGCAAAGAAGAAAGAATAAATTGGTAAAGATCATGATAAGACTCATGAAAATGACCTATAGTGGCATGCCACTAACAAAAATTATTATAATTATACCATTTTTGGGAAGGTTTGGAAGGATCAAAGCTCATGCATCTAAAGTGTGGAAATTTCTACTTAAGTTGTTCTAGACTCAAGGGAGGGTGGGTTGGGTTAAAATTGGTTGAATTAGATGATCCATTTTGAGGTTGGGGAGGCTTGGATGAATAAATTTTATGATAAAATTATTGAAAATATTCTTTAGTATTTGTGTGAGATGGTTCAAATTGAGTCATAATAAATTCTTGCCTTTTTACATGGTTCAAGGCTTTGTTTGAAGTTTTATGTGAAAAGATTCAAACATTGTATTTAAGGGGAGATTTAAGAGAAATAACAAATATTTTTAAAAGGGTATCATCATTCATGTTATGGTCCACTTTATGAGTGAGATACTTACATCATTTTATGAAAGTGTGAGCAGATTCATTAGGAAGTTTCTTGGCATTGATGAAATAACTAAGGTAATTTTTAGGAAGGTCATGAAATTCCTTCACTAGAGAATTAACTAAATCCTCTAGTTGTGAGGTGGAATGTCTAGGAATTTGGTTGTACCATTTAAGTGCATCACCCACAAAGGTTTTGGCTAAGATCTTGGTGGTATTAAAGGTGTTAGTTTGGACCCTTTCCTTATAGAGATTACCAAAAGACTTAAGAAAGATAGTAGGGTCCTTAGTCCCATTATATGTGATATTTGGAGAAATATTTCCAATATCTATGGATGAAATGAATGGGGATAAAGGTTTATTTTGAAAATGTTGAAGCATTTTGTTATTCATTAGAGGTTGAGGAATGATATTCTCATTGGCATATCTAAGAGGAGGAAGGAATTTTTTTTTGATTTGGTTGAGACATGATGACTTGAGTTGGTTGACTAGTCATGTATAATAAATGTTTTTATATTTGCATAATTTGGGAATTATTAGTTTTTTTCATGATCATTTATTGAACTATTTGTGCTAGAATTTGAGTTGTGTCAATTTATGCATTAATATGTAAAGGTGGGGTATTAGTGTTGAATGAAATCATAAAGTCATCACACACACACACGCACACACACACACACACACACACACACACACACACACACACACACACACACACACACACACACACACACACACACACACATAAAATCCTAACTCAGAGAAGATAGATCAATCCATACACTTTCGATTGGGGACACATTTATTAAGTGGTAACATGACTAATATGAGGATCTAATAGACCCAATTATGGGATATATTACAACAATAAATTATTATATGGAGGGCTTCAAATCCTTAATAAATCATAATCATGAAATAACCATAAGGGAGTATTGTGTTTGATATCTCACTAAACTAGTAACAAGTAAATTAAATCTAATCTAGTGCTCACCAAAGCTTGTGGCACAAAGTCAGGGTTATAATAATAAAAATAAACATGCATAGAAGACATATACTCATGCCAATTCATACAAAATCCTAATGCATAAAAAATAAGAAAAAATTAATATCTATCTACTATTACAAAAGAGGAATAGAGTTAGGAATACTTACCTTTGAATATGAACCTGCCGAGCCTTAATCTTTCCCTTGACTAAAGTACTTCATAAAATGTTGTTGTGGTATGTAATGATAACAAAGACAAATCAGATCTAGGATACAAAACCTATCAGTGCATCTAAAAGACTTATCCACAACACAATATATATATATATATATATATATATATATATATATATATATCCAAAGAGATTATGAGACCCTAAGCTTGATCCTCAAGTAGAATGGTCAATAAGCAGATGCATAATATATCTTACTTCTTCTCTTCTCTAAATAATGACAATATATATATATATATATATATATATATATATATATATATATATATATATATATAAAACCTAAAACCTTCCAAAAATATTAGATGATAGGGTCAACCTAGTCAACCTATCATAATTTTTGATAATTACTCGCTAGGTCATGAGATAGGTCGACCAAAGGCCAAACTAATTCTTAAGTGAAAATTACACAAAACTGTATAGGGTTGACCCAATCAACCTAGTACAACTGACTAAAAAAAGGGGATTAAGGTGAGGAATATGAGTATAAAATGTAGAAAATAAATATAAAATGTACAATAGAGAATAAAAATCTAAGGGATAATTTTCTTAGGAGAGAAGTGTGTAGATAAACAGTGGTAAAAGGGACAACAATCCTACAAAGCACCAACGGTCTACCCGCCCCTTTCTTGGTACACCCATTACGGCGTGCACTCAAATAGATTGATAATAAATGGGTTAATAAAAGATAAAAATTTTTAGTAATAAAATTATGTGTATATAGGTTATATCCTTCAAATGCTCTAATTTGGTCATCTAAGTTAGCCAATTGCAGATAAACCTAATGGTACAAATAGTAAAAATACCAAGCAAAAATGAGAAGATGTATTTGAGGGTCTAATAATATCAAATTTATGAATTTTTTTATTAAGATTTTATTTATTACTTTTAATTAATGTTAATTATTGGAATAAGTTTTGGAGGTTAGTAAATATGGTGAAAAAGTTGCTCATAAAATGACCTGTCTGCTTCATATAAGACTGTGTGATACAAGGTCAAGAAATTGGTCTAAAATACCAATGTTTGTCATTAGACCATATGATATATTTTTATTAATATGGTATATGTATCTCATATTACCATTTAAATACATCAATATTCATGACAAGTGTCTACACAGGTGTTGGAGGTCTAAATCACCACGGCTAGATTTTGAGGTAAATTGATAGTTTTGAGTGAGTGAGTTGCAGAGATGTTATTGAGATCTTATCTCATAAGTGAAAGTGTTAAAATAATTTTTTGATGACCCTAATGTCATGGAGATTCTATATACATGGTTATTGTTTCAAATTTCAATAGCTTAAGGGTGTTTAAACATCATTTTTTCAAGACAAACTTTTGAGGTACATAGGCTTAATAAGACAGTTTATCCTAAAAGAGATTTCATGGTATGATAAATGGATACAAGTCTAACCAAGCATGAATAATGTTATTATAGGTAATTATCTAAGTTATTTAATGGGTTTTTATTATTGGATAAGTCCATTTGAGTCTAATAGGATCAAGCTTTGAGACTAAGAAGATAGACCTAATGCAATTAGGTCTCCATGAGACCTAAAAGAGAAATGAGGCCTAATTGAGTTATGACATACCAAAAAGGGTCAAAAGTTAATTTTAATCATGTTTATAAAGTGTTTTAATACCTATTATATTTCCTAGATAAGAGGCTAAAGGTGTGTGGCTGACCAAGTGTTGTGTGATCATGAATCTTGTATATATACAAGGTAGTTTAGGATTATTTAAATGTATGCAATATAAGAAAATAAAATCTTGATTAGTAGAGAAAAATGAGGTCTTGAGATGAGACCATAAAAAATAGTAGAGGTTTGGTGATATAAATTTCATGAGGTGGATGATTTGGTGTTGAGTCACCTATGGAGTTGGTGCTTACTTGAAAGTAGATGCTTATTAAAGCCTAGTCAAGTGGGTGTTTGACTTTATTGGGGTTGGTGATCCAAGTTGATTTTTTGCTCAATATAATTTGATATTTTAAAAATAATATTATATTCTATTTTCAAGGATCATGGTGGGTTTTCCTTCCCTTGATATTTTGCCACTCATATGTGTGTTTTCTTGTGTTATGATTATGTGAATGGTCTTTATACATTACTAGATCTCAATGTTGCTTTCATAGTTCATGAATGATTGGATTTAATTGAAATAAAGTTTATAGTACATTGATTCACCCCTTCTTAGTGATTTTGATTCCAATAATGATCCTTGCAACATTTCTCTTTGTCACCTTGGCAATGTTTGGTTGTATTTGGCAAGATGTAACAATCTATAAATATTTTTGCATTATAACCTTACAAGAATTATTTGTCTCTCAACAATTGAAAATTATAACTTTGGCTTGAGAGATTGTTTTAGAATGACTATGGCCTTTCTATTTATAGGTTTTAAAACTAACCCTAACCTAGGTGTATTTAGGTTATATTTGATCATGGTTAGGTTTAGTTTGACCCTAGTTGAGTTAAGGAGGGTATAAGTAATTAATATTTGGGATAACAATCCCATTTATTAAGCATGGCTCTCCTATTTTAAATTTAAGGATTTAATTGAGATATTTCCAATTCCTTGACTTTGAGGCTGTTGATATCATCATGACCTCAATTTTATTAGAATTTCATTTAAAAAAATAATATTCACTAATTACACATGGAAATTTAACTTAAGAATTTAATTTTATTTTCTTAGTTAATTCATTCTAATCAGATTTTTGTATTCTAGGAATTGTTTAAGTGCCATGCTTAATGGGTCCAAATACCAATCTCTCAATTTGATAGGTTGTAACTTTATTAGAGATGAATGTATGAGAGGTTATTATTTTGTAAATGATAATACCCCAAATAGGGATGCCTCAACATGATTTTGGGTACTAATGTACTATGTGTGAATGAAATTATGAAATTTAGTGATTCGTAGGCTTAATTTGCATTATTTAGTAGAAATCAATTGAAAATCTAGTTGGAACATAGTTGTGGCCAAAATTAGGTGTCTATAGTTTTTATAACATTACACCAAAAAATATCCCTTGAAGGAATTACTACATAGTAACATTAAATATAAAAGATTATTTATAAGAATGGATGAGGCCTTGTATTTATAACCTTCCAAACTAAACCTAACTAAAGTATGGTTAGGTTTATTTAAACTAAAATTAGGTTAGGGAGGGGACATGCCATTAATATTTTCAATGAATAGGCATGTCTCACAAATCTGGATATTTATTTGATATTTTATGATTGCTTGAAAATTCACAAAAGATGATGTCATCAATCTAGATTTATGAATTTATAAAAATAGAAATTAAATAATTAATTAGCCATGGGTTTTTCACCTATGTAATTAATTAGGTTTAGCCAATTAATCAATCCTAATCAATTTTATTTCCATTTATAAATTTTGACAAGTTATCCCTCACACATGGTCAAAAAGGTCAATTTACTAGGTCGTAACTTGACCAGAGATGAATTAGAGGAAGATGATGATTGTGTGCAATGAATTTCCCTAGTTAGGGATAAATTGACATAGTTTAGAAGATTCACATTATGTTCACTAATGTATTAGAGCATTCAAGTGATTTATAAGATTAACTTGCATTATTTTTAAGAAGTCACTCCATTGTCTATTTAGACACACGAGTGGATAAAAAGTAGTGTCTACAAGTAGAAGCAACTATGTCCCCAAGTTGTGATGTGAAGGACACTATCGATTTTTTATATGAAAATACTATCACAAGGTTTGGATGTTATATTAATCTTGTTAGCAATAGAGGAACACATTTCATAAATAACACTATCAATAATCTCACTAAAGAGTTTATTATATGAAACCATAAAAAATAACATATCATCTTCAATCAAATAGGTAGGCTAAAGCATCAAATAAGGTATTAGGGAAGATTCTAAGAAAATTTTTAATGTGTAAAGGGATGAATGAGAGGATCACATTCCTATGATTCTTTGGGTATATATAACAAATTACAAGCACACAACTAGTTTCACTCCCTTTCAGCTTGTTTATGGTCTATAAGCAGTAATGCCTATGGAATATATTGTTTTGAGCTTGCATATTGTAATTAATATGAGGTTAGGTGATCATGATTATCTAAAAAATAAGTTTCTAGACTTGATTAAGATGGATTAAATTTGACATAGGGAATTATGGACACAACATATACATAAGTTAAGTCAAAAGGCATGGCATGATCATAGCTTACAATCTAAAGAATTTTATCCAGAGCAAGCAGTATTAATATATTATAAGATATTTATAAAATTACTAGAAAAATTGCATATTATATTTCAATCACACTATGTTATACGTGAGGTTTCAAAATGGGGTAATATTATGTTAAAATATTTACAAGGAACTATATTGTTAGGAAGTGTAAATGGCTATAAGATTAAGCCTTACCACTTTTAATCTCTATCATTCTATTAATAATATAAGTGGGTGATGAGTGTCAACATTTAATTAGGATATTATTTAATGTTCTTTTCTTTTTTGGTGTGTTTTTTTTGATAAGGTAGTACGTGTGTAGTGTGATCTTGCCATTGCAAAACATCACAACTAACTAGAAGTAGTTATAACTACAACATTCAATTGGATCCTAGAGTAGACTAAGGATGGATAACTAAAACTAACTATCAGAGGATGTAAAATAAGTCCAACAAGGTGATAGTGATAAGATAAATATAGTGAAAGGACAAGTAATGGGCATTCAAGATCATTAAAGACACAATGTTTCAAGAGATTACATATTTATTGAGGCAAATTGAGTGGTAAATGGACAACTAGAGTCATAAAATAAATAGGGGAGATAGAATGATTTCAAATCACATCAATTAACCACCAAGGGATACATAAACAATATTAATCTGAAAAGGGTCACAATAACATCAAGCAAGTATTAAGTCATATTAGTTTTGGATCATAAGTCATGCGTACCCAGTTAATTACATTTAAAATAATTGGCTACATGGAATTAGGTGCCAAAAGCTATAAAAAGAAGGATATCGACAAAATTAGACATTAAACACTCTATTTAACAAGAGAATTTTGTGATCTTACTTCAAAATACCTTATCACACATAGATTACATATGAGAGTCTAAATCATCATAACAAGTGTTTGTTCCAAGCTAAAATAAGAACCATGGATCGATCTTAATTATTAATCCCTTTGATAGATACATAGAAAGAATAAATGGGGATTATCTTGGGTTTATGGTAGACTAAATATAATGACATAGATCCTTTCAATTTTGTTGACCAATCAGAATCTACCTTGTTTGCTCTAGGACCATAAGAAGCGACACAAACTAGGCCCTTATGATCCCACATCCATTATGAGTCTTAGATATAGATAGGTTAATAAATATCCCTATATTTGGTCAACTATATGAGGTCATTATCACTCTTTTGAGTTTTTATAATCAAGGGGTTATCATTTATCCCAAGATATTAAAATCTGAATTGATGTTCTAAATATGGCAAGAGCCATAAGCCTCCCCAATCATGAGAAATTCCTCCTCCAATACAAATCTATTACACCATCAATCCATTGAGACATTCAAGAGAATTATACCAAAAAATCAAGTTGAGGAATCCTAATTAATACAATAGAGGATGATTTAGAGTTCCTTCTAGTAGAATGCATGATAAAAATATTTTGGTAGACTACTAAACATGACAAGTAGACAATGAAGGGGGTAATTGATATTACATATCACATGATATGTCTGTGGGAGAAATTTAATTGTAAATTTTTTTAGAATTAGAGTTCACCACTAATATAGATTACTTACAAGTGGTTTTCAAACATTTTAATATCAATTTTTGGTTTTACTAATGTGCTTTATGTAGTAGAAATATCCACCATGACCAGTCAATATTACTCTAGATTTTTGGCCTAGCACTACTTTTGAAAATATTGCATTGGTGAAAATATGGAAGTAATATGAACAATTAGGGTGGTTTAATACATGGTGGATGAAGGTCTTATCCATAATTATAATGCACCCAATAATCCCACAAGATGTCATGTAATTTTTAGGATAACATGCATCAGTTACAAAGCTACATAATGGTATTATAATAAAATTTCATGAGTTGGTCATTCCAATTTCAACCCTAATGCCATTATTAAATAGAATGGTATAATCATAGGCTAAAGTATGGAGATAAAAATCTTTAGATATGAGGTAGGTTCCACCTTTTTGATCCATTCATCTACAAGGACAATAACCAGCATTGGAGTAACCACCAACACAATAAAAGTGTAGCTATAGGTACCATCTAAAGTTTCAACATCCCCATCCTAACATGAGAAAGGAAAAAGGAAGGCACCTACATAGAGATACTCACCTCCTCCACCAAATAATTAGACACATTAGATAAAGTCCTGGTTGGATAATTTGCATATTCCAATCATAATGACTTAGTGTGACTTACCATAAAATGAAGTGGAAGAATAATAAGTATTGAAGACCATGATTGAGGACATCGACACTAAAGTTTATGAAAAGGATGAGGAGAAATAATTTTTATTTTATAAAGTAGTGTGCACTTGTCAAGTGTAAAATTAGGCAAGGTAAGATATCTAGATTGACATCATATAACCCACATTCCATTATTATTGATACTATAGGACAAGAAGCAATGCACCAAAAATTAGCTACCAAGGTATTTCACATAGATCTAGATGAGGGATATTCAACTATGAAATAATAAGATAAATTGACACAATAAATTCCATTTCTATCTCTGAAGCACAAGCCAATGATCCATTTTTTGAAAAAGCTAACACAACACGTCAAAAAAAAAGATGGTATCTTTTGGTGAAGTAACAAAAGGGAATGGTGTGAAGAAGACACAAGCTTCACAATAATAACTATAGACCAAAGCTACAAAGAGAGTCAAGTAATCCCCAACTCCCCTGCCATTATCAATGAAGAAGAATTTTGTGACACAAGGTAATGTGATAGAATCGACCTCCTTTAAGGAAACTCAAATAGTCATTGGGATCGATGTACTAGAGTAAATGGAGGATACAATAGTAAAAATTTTACGTCAGGCTGAGCCACATAAAGAATTTACATAGTATCAAGAAGAGCTAGAAGAACATTAGAATAAGGATGAAAATAAAAGAAGAAAGGAGTAAGAATAAAAATAAATAAGAAGTTGAATAAAAAGCAGCTACATAAGAGGCACAATAGCAACAACACCAAGCTACACAAGAGCAATAATAGAAATAATAGTAAAAAAAGTAGAGGCTACATATAATTAGGATAAAGAAGTAGAGGCTATTCAAAAGTAGGCTAATTAATTAAAATCTATCAATAGATAGGTTGAGGAAGCTAATGTTGCAAAGAGGAAATATGAGAAAGAATAATCCTACAAAAAACAAGCCAAGTAAGTAGAGGCTTGTAAAAATCAAGATAAATAAGTAAAGGTAAGGAAAAAGTAGCAAGAGGAAGTAGATAAAAAATAATAAGAAGTTCAAGCTAAAAAATGATAGAGAGAGGAAGCAAAAAAAAATCTAAGGAGGTACAAGTGAAGTAAGTGGTTGAGGAGAAGGTAATTCGAGAAAAATCCAAGGTTGAGGTTGAAATAGATGTGAAAGATAAAACTAAAGCTAAAGCTAAATCTAAGGCTCAGGCCAAGGCTCAAGGTAAGTCTCAAGCCAAGGCTAATGCTAAAGCCAAGGTTAAGTATAAATCCAAGAAGGAAATGGAATTCATAGCATAACATAAGTTGGCAATAAAATCAAGTGCATAGGAGGAGCCCTCATAGATAAAGCCTCATATTACTAGCTAGTGATTATGGGTTATTCCCACAACATCCACTTGATGAACCACTTGGTGTAATTCACATCAAATCCATTATTAAATCCTACCACATCCATGGCACTTTCTATTATTACTTTAGAAACAACTTTGGATGTGTCCCAACTACCATTGTCAAAACAAACTGAAGGCGAAACTATGTTTTAAGAGTTAATTACATAGAAGGCTTCAGACTTGGAAAATAAAGTACTGAGGCTATGAGATGATAATTTAGACATCAATAATAAACTATAAAATACATACCAATTGATAAATTCTTTTTTTCCCAATTTGGTTAGACATGTGCTAGGTGATCATGTAATTTTTGTAGACAAATAACTCATAGCCTTATTGATTCAACTTACTAAATATTGGTTGGCCATGTAATGACTAAAAATACTATACACATAAGTCTATGCCTTAAGGATAGAGATAAATGTAATTTATGAGCTAATATAAGGATATGAGGAGGTTGTGGAGACCATTGTACAACATGCTAAATAAATAAGTTAAGGAATGATTAATTGGAGGCAACACCTCAATAAATAATTAGTTATTGTGAACCTTAAGGTCATATTAGCTAATAAATTAAAATCACTATTAGATTACCAAACAAATAATCCATGTGCAATGAGAACTACACTCAAGCAAACACTAGATGCTAGGGATAACACTATGCAAAATTTCCAAATAATGACATAATGAGACAATGCATAACACATTATAAGAATTCAAGCTCAAAGGACTGCAGAGTGATTGGATGAGCTAGTGTTGGACATTCAACTCAAAATTTAAAATATAAAATCATTCATATCCATTATGGAAGATGATGATGTGTAAAATTTGATGCTGATCTAGACTCTACTATGCATATTACTTTCCTTAGTGCTTGAGGCCCTCATAGATTGGAAGATGTTAAAGTAAGATCTTGCACATATTGATATTTTTATTGCTTAATTAGTAGAGGTACCTAAATTCACTCCACCAAAATAAATCTATAAAATAATAAAGTAGAGGAAGGTAGCTACACAGACTCAACAAGGCACTCAACAAAAACAAACTCCAACACAACCTTCACACCCAACATATCCAACTATAGTCCAAGTAGAACCAATAATGTATTATCCTCTACCTTAACCACTAC
This sequence comes from Torreya grandis, assembly GCA_037957365.1. Taxonomy (NCBI): domain Eukaryota; kingdom Viridiplantae; phylum Streptophyta; class Pinopsida; order Cupressales; family Taxaceae; genus Torreya; species Torreya grandis. Next base: position 1,975,182 of record JARHVA010002028.1, on the reverse strand, counting down.
AAAGCACACCACCACATTATCAATATGTATTTCACACTTTACTTTTGCAATTTGCACCAATTTTGTACAAATAATATAGGATATTCTTAAACATTAGAAGCATGGCTAGACTGGCTAAAAACCCATAAAAGGTGGCCACCTAGTTATGCTAGTCTATTGAAAACTTGAAAGGGTGGTAGGCTAGTATGATATTTACTTAAAAACATGAAAGGGAGGATAAGTAGTGTGTAATGGATGACATTTACTTAGAGTGTGATAACTGTAACTAGTGTTTATGAATCATCCTCTTAGCTTTAGAGAATATTTTAGGGTGTGACTTTTTATTGAGATGAGACAATAAATTAATTCTGATTAAGTGTTGGGTATGGATTGAGGTCATCAAAATTGTGAATTATAATTGGCTAGACATGTGTTTAGAATGTATGATTTAAACTTTTGTATAGACTTTCAAATGTATTTGACCTTGTAAGATTAATCAATGGTAGAATAATGCAAAGAGTCTTTCCTTTTGATTATATAAAAAGGATAGAATATAAAGAGATAGTGTTATTGAATGATTTATATATAGTGCTCAAATGTAATGAAAGATGGTTTATATGTGATAGATATTCATTTAATAGTCTTGGTATGGTTCTTCAAATTATATTTTATTGATATACTATTCACAATGATTACTCTATTTTTATTTAACATCTTTTACTCATTTAGTATATGATAGCTTGCTCTATATTTTTTATTTCTATGATTATTCCTTTAATAAGTACATCTATGTTTTCGAGTAATAATCTATAATTGTGAATTCTATGCCATGTTTACCTCTATTTTTGTATCTGCACAAGATATCCCTATAATAAACATGTCTTGGAATCTTCTATGAACCTTTGTTAAGACTAGACATACCTATTGTTTTTATGGTATAACCAAAAATATCTCTACACACTATAGAAAAATTTGGTAGTATATTGATACACTTCATCTAGATAAGACACAATCTATTGATAAGTGCCTACCTCCTCCTAAGATCCTTTTAGAATTCATCCCTAAACATGACAATGCTATTGCCTTTGGAATCAATGTGATACACATCATATAAATAGGTGTAGAGTCAACCATGAACAACCTTGTGTATGTTGTTGAGAAAGTGATGTGTATCACATTGATTCAAAAGGCAATAAACATATGACTTTAGTCACATTATGGTACCCATTACTTGCATTAATTACCCTTCATAGGAGATGCCACATATTTAGACCTATTATTCAAACATCCCTACATTCTCCATTAAGATAATGTGATAACAAGTCCTTGCACATATCTCAGTGAATATAGGTGAGACTATGGTCAAAGCTAGATTCTAGTTACAATGGGACCTAATAGTTGTTATTGATGATGTATGTCATGAAATATATTAGAATTTGTGAACAATTTTTTTTCTATGGCATATTTATGTCTCACATTCATACTTGATTAATTTTTGATATTATTACATCATGATAACATTTGTGATACATTTCTTATCATTTATTTCTTAAATTTATTTTTTTACATTATTACTCTTAAATTTTATGATTCTTGATTTATAAAACTTTCAAACATTTCTAAATTTAATATTCATGCTTTGACCTCATTTATTCATTGATTTTATACATACTTTATTTCCCCCTATATTAGGATAATTTATCAATACTTGTATGTTTATGCTAGCTCACATGTTGAATAGTATAGTTATTTATGTGATTTGGAAATTTAGACCACACCCTACACTATCCTATTCTCCCTATGATTAATTATGAAACATATACATCATTGTATAATTATTTACTTGGATCTCTCATGATCCCCCATTTTCCATTCTATATCCCTCATATTAAGCACGCATAAGGTTAGGCTTGAGATTACATATTTACTTGTGGGAAATTCTATGCATTTTTGAAGCCAACATGGCTTTTAAGTACTCATGTCTTGTAACCAAGGATAAGTTTATTTATGTTAGTAATCTATCTCACTCATGTTTGGTTATTTTTAATCAATATGGAGGAAGAATAGAAAAATACACAACAATTAAAATCTAAATCATTAAAAAAAAGGCAAAAAACTACATTCAAAATTCAAAATCACACCAGAAGATGTGACAATTTTTTATTCTAGTTTAAGCTCAAAATCCATAGTTCTCCTAATAATAGAGCTAAGGTCCATTAGGGTGATTATGATATTAAAATGGGATAGGAGGTATTTTTATTACATTATGTGCCACCTACTTTCTCACACAACTATCTAAACTTCACATAAAACTAAGGACTCTGTAAGGGGTCATGAGGAACAAGGAACATGTTGTGGGGAGGTAGGCCCATTTTACTCTTTTTCTATAAATAACCATCATGAGATGATCTAGGTACTTCAATAATTAACCAACTACTTTATGTCTACTAACAGAAGTATTTTAAGTCTCTATTATCTAAAAAAATTCTTAAACGCTTGCATACTTGCTTACTATGTCTCATTTCTACTAAGGATTGTTACAAAAACCTATGTCAAATCTTTTCATTCCATGTATTCATAACATAATTTCTAAAAATCTCCCCTTGATGTGTATTGCTACTATGCTGATCATACCCTTATGGTTAATTTCTTGTGAGTTGTAATGTAAGACCTTAGATAGGACCAAGCCTTCCTCACAAAATT
>JARHVA010002028.1:1880000-1970000 GCA_037957365.1 Torreya grandis | reverse complement strand
ATGATGTGCTCTTTCTACCATGGATGACTACTTAATATCCTTAGATATGACATATGTGAAACACAAACCAAATAAAAAATATATCTCATATATATATATATATATATATAATAAAATCTATCTAACATGTACATCAAATATATCACAAACTCAATAAAGTACAAATTACACACCAAGGATAGTGCCCTATAATTCTCTCCCACACCTATGCCTAAATGGTAATTAGCCAAGTGGGCCAATTATCTACTATGCCTTGATACAATCACCAAATAATCTCTCTACATGTATCATTTTTAACACTTGGGTGTGAGTTATAACATGAAACATATGATCCTAATCCTATTATTGTACACATAACACGACAACATCCACTATATGTAGTAATCCTATAAGTCGATGCATTGAGAAACTCTCATAGATACAACTGAATAATAGAATATTAAGGCCCGTTGTCATCTAACCTTGTGATAAAATAATATAAAAATCAATCACCAACTACACCCAAATCATAGATCTTAAATCATACATTGTGTCCTTATCTAATATGGATCAACACAATGCAATAATATATGACATCTTCCCATCTAATTTGTGATAGATCAATTGAGCTATCATAATTCCAATGATGGCCTTATAAATATATGAAATGGTTAATACATATACATAAAATAGGTGCACTTGTAAGCTCACCTAGGCATACCTCTCAGATCCAGTCATGTATAAGGCTAAGGCTCATTTGTCTACATATGTATCTAGTGTATCGCATGATACAAGAATATAATAGGGAGTCCAAATAAATCATGGACATCCTTGAGGGTGATACCCACCCAATGGTAACCAAAACCACTACCCACATAAAAGTATTATAATCCACTAAATCTCCATAATATTGACAAAACCCAAGGCAATCAACTGCACTTGAACTACTATAGATAATCTCTTGATTAGATCTAATAACCACACCACATCTACTAATCTACACAACTTCCATCACATTTAAAAAATATAAAACAAAAAAGCATATATCATCCTTTCATCCCACTTAAACCAATAAAAATACTCTAAAAATTCAAAAATACAAGTAATTAACTACTTCATCAACCTATTTGCTTTATTTTTCTCATTTTTGACTATGTTGGTCAACTCCTATACTAATTCAGTCACTCATTTCTTCTTATTCTACTAGATCAACTGCATTTCATACAATGTTGGATACCTAAAATATTTGTACATAGTCAACTAGAGAATATACCATTGACCAACTTACTAAAACCAAACTACTTCAGCTACCTAAATTTATAAATGATCAAACATGGACTATGCCATAGACCACCTTATTAAAAATTTACTACATCAACCACCTTTTATATGATGTTGACCACCCTTACACTCATTTATGTTGGCCACAACATATGTAGTCTACCATCTTATAACCTGTAATTATATTAGTCACCTTAAACATGATCAACTACTACAATATTTTACTACATTGTCCACCTACTATGGAATCAACCACCTATTCTAATACACATAATCTAACTAGATCGACTAAGATGATCCCATTCAAATCACATGATAATTTTAAGTAGGTTATCATTAATTCCTTATACCTAATTTTTCAAAATTTGGCTTCTTTTACTCTATTACTAATTTTTACTGGGTAAATTTTGTTACATAGATTTCCCTTGGCACCTACTTTTCCCAACCTAATTAATTTTAGTCACATAGTAATAAAATTTTGAATTAAATTCACCTCATATATGGACTATATGTGTAATAGCTGCAATATGTCCTCTAACACATTTTCCTCCTTGAGCTCACAACATCATCAATCTCTCTAATTAATCAAGATACTTAGAATTCTGATTTTTAATAATTTTAAATACACACATGTATTACAATTCTACCTTTTATAGTAAAATTTAAAAAAATCAAAAGCTCTAATCATTTATCGATAAATTTCATATTTCACTGATAACTATGTTTCTATAAATATTTTTGATAAACTAAAATAAGTTTTAGAATCCTAAAAAATTTAGAGATTTTTTGGGTAATAAACACATATTTTTGCAAAAAAATCAAATTTTATCTTATTTTTTAGGTCCTTATCTTGTTTTGGACACTGAATGCTTCTTTCATCTACTTCTCATATAAATCTTATTTAATATAAATAAGGTAAGTAATAGTATGCATTATCAATTATTTACTTAAATTTATTTTTTTCTTTGTATTATAATTTATTAGCTTAATGTTTTATGTTGATGTGTTCTTTCTCAAAGCACCATCCTATGTTACACCTATATGACACATGAGGATATTTGAGTGGGGAATATGTATACACACAATATTTTTAAACTTTATCTTTATTGACACTTTCTCTCTTGAAATAAATTATCAAGTTTGAATCTCTCTAAGTGCATGCCCTAAAGGGTGCACTAGGAAAGGGGTGGGAAGACCATTGGTGTTTTGTAATATTTTTGTTCAACTCTATCATTACCTAAACCCATTATAAATCCTATTTATCTAATTACCTAAGTAGTCCAAACCTTATTTACACATTTACCTAATAATTTTTTAACTCAAATAGTCCCTAACTAAGCAACCACCCTCTTTTATTACTAAGTCAATCAGGTCAATATTGTTAAGAAGGATTAAACACACATTTTAGAATGTTTAACCCTAGAATGGATGGGGATAATAATTTTAAGTATATAGGATTAAGAATGTAGAAATGATAATTCACAAGGGTGATAATTAGATTTACATGTCAGTTGGGTGCTAAACTCATATATAAACATACATTGAATTTATTATGTTGGGAATAGGTTAAATATAGAAAATATAAATAAGCTATGAATTTAAATGATAAATAAGTAATATAATTTATTTGGTTCTAATTATAACATAGTGATGGATTTAGAATAGGTAGAAAGCAGGTTGGAAGATGATCCTAAAATAGTTGTCAGATTCTAGATTTGATACTTTTGGAGCTCTAGACACTAATATTAGCCTGGGACACTTACGTCAATACTATTGTCTGGGTTATATGTAAGTATCATATACAAAATACTTGATGGAAAATGATGTGACCAATTGGATGCTTTTTGGTTTGACTTTTCCTTCACTCTAGTACATTTATATTTGGGTCATGGACTATCACTCCTCATGAATTTGAAAAACCCTAGTTATTTATCTTCATAATTACCTTGGAGAAAAATGGGTTAGTAGGCACATGGTGTCAAAATGACCCAAAAACCCCTCTATTAGTGGGCATTTATTACATAGCCAAATATTAAGAAAATGGCCTCAAAATTTTATAGTTTTCCCCTACATGTTGGTTTGTGTCTGAATCATGTAATATGTGAAAAATAAGTAAAAAAATGACCTAGCTTGTAACTTGGAAAAAAAATATTTTAGGTTGATCCTTTATTAATTCAAACCTATAGATTTGTTGTTCCTATTACTAGGAAATAAGGAAGCTTTGTTCAATTGAGTGCTCTTTGAATGCTCTTTGGCAAGAATACTAGGTATTATTCTCATGTTTCTAGGTGAGGAATGAATGAGGGTTGATCTTGCATTTATATCAATCCATTTGGATAAGTAACTCACATTAAAGCACTTATGATAGATATTAGGATATGTTTCATTTACAAAATATATGACTTTAGAGCACCAAACACTTGCATTAGTTTAGGACACAAACTTTGATGCTAGTGTCTATCCCAAACATTAGTGTCTAGGGAGCAAGAAAGTAGGTATATGATTATAACTTATAGGAGTGGAAGATAAGAAAATTTTAATTATTTTTGGAAAGATATAAGGCCTGGGTCATCAACATAAGACCGTTTAACTAAGAGATAGGCCAAGGGGATTAAGATAGAGTAGATGCCAAAATTGTAGAAGTAAGAAAAGGTTTAGAATTGAGTGGAATAACCAAGGTCTGAGTTTTCCAACTATACAAGACTGATGTTATATATAATCCATAAATATCATCTACATTTCCTCCTTTAATATAGTAATGATTTTTTTTTTATTTTAAAGGAAATGAATACATACCTAAGTGTATTTAACACACCTTGTCTTTGTGTGTGCCCAACTTGAGTGATTTGCTGGTGTCTAAACTACAACCAAGAACATGTTATAGTATATAACTAGTGCATATAATCTATATTTAAATTACTTTAAATATATTTAAATTTAAAGAGAAAGGTTTAGGATTACACTTGTGTGTTGATGTAACTGCCTTGCCTATTGGAAAGTTGTTTTGAAAAAGATTTATCATTGTATGGCTATAAAATAAAGATTAAGACAAATATAGATAAATATTGAAATTTCATATATCTAATAAGATAGATAGATAGATATATAGATAGATAGATACAAAGATAGATAGATATAGGTATTGTAAGGCCCATACCCCAACCTTAGAGCAAAGATGAGTTGCCACCTACGAGTTGAGATTAGCTCAACCTTGCAACCCAATGATACTTATAACTTGGTAAGGATGGATGATACAATCAAGTTAAACTTAAAAAATTGGCAAGATTGAGTTATTTAATCACCTCAACCATACCAAAAAGTGAACCAATTACTGTAGTAGATTAACTCAATAAAGTTATAAAATTTTGACTAGAGTATCAGTATATAAAAGGGTTTTGGAATCTAAAACTAATTTAGATTTTGAAATATTAGGTATAAATTACATAGTATATGCACCTTATACATGTCTCATTCTAAAATTATGTATAAAAATAGTACCAATGCATAGAATTCTACCACAACTGTGAATCTAAATCATATAACTATGTGTTTTAGCTAATTCATAAAACTATGTAAGTGTGGACAGCATGCTTACAAAACATGCCTCCAATATATAAAGAGAAATTTGAAATTTTATATAAGTATCAATGTGGAGAACATGTTTCCAAAAAATGCCCCCATTATAATCTAAAGATTCTAAATACTGAATAAGTGTGGGGAACATGCTTCCAAAGCATGCCTCCATTTAATCTAAAAATTATGCCAAGTGTGGAGAACATGCATCTATGACATGCTCCCACTAATATGGCCTCCATTTTGAGGTGAGAGAAAGATAATAACTTATAGTTACGTCATGTCAAAAGTATACAATAATTGCATAATGTATGAATTGAATCATGTAACATATAGAAGGAGCATGTCTATTTATATATAACATTAAATCACATAAAACTAATGTGATCGCATGAAAGACTAAGATGCATGATAAGGATCATGAGAATGCCTAGATAATAACAGTATAATCTCAATAAGCAAACATACACACACATAATAACACTCAAAATCAAGTCAAAAGGTAATGGTCTAAGGAGACCACAAATAAGGGGCATGTTCAAATGCCACACAATCAAAGGGACATGCCTTTGTTAAATGTCTACAAAAGTAAGAATGGCATATTTAAATGTCCATATAAAAAATAACAACATATGAAAATTTCAAAGAAATCACACATATGCATGGGTGGCATAAGTAAATGAACATATTAAAGTTCTTGAACAAGGAATAAAATAACAAGGCAAGGAAATCAATCAAGTGCATAAAATAAAGCATAAGCAACTATTATAAACATGTCATAGTAGCCCATGGATCAAATGTGATAAGAAAAACTATCAAGTGTATGACATATCAGTATCCTATGTAGAATATAATCATGGATAAAGTCATGTTTAAGCACATATGTTAGATCAAACATGATAATTAAATGTGATCATCAAACCATATAAGCTATGTGTACCAATATAGAAGTAGATACCCCTAGTGTCTGCATGACATGTGTATAGGGAAGGCCTAAAATCTAAAATAAGAATAGATCATGTATTTATATATGCATATATCACACTCAAATAGAAGTGTGACACAATTATGTGTATGTAGGAGTAGCTGAATATGCCATCCGTCAACATGGAACTACACATAGATGCCAAGGAGCTGATAGAACATGTAGGTGCTAAACATATTTTTAGGATTTTGAAGGTTTTTGGATTTTTTAGTATTTTAGAATATTTGAAAAGGAAATATCATCTTATGATTCCATCTAATAGATCTTCATATATATCTTCCCACTGTGAACCACATGTAGTAATCTTATGATGCTATCGAGGAACATGTATAGGTTCAATATCTATCATTTTAGTATCGATGATGTTCTACATATGTAAAATAAGACTTTGTGTTTGCAAAGTAATATTAGTAATGATAGGATTAGGGGTTCATGTAACCCATCATTGAGTGCTATGTGGTTATTTATAATAACTATAATAGATATATAAACATGGTGTGTAAGAGATGGGGATTCTATGGAATCCAATATGTCTTTGATGTAATGGTATCTCAAGTATTGGCCACCTAGTAAACGATATTTCTTGTTGCTTACCCTCTTGTGGTAAATTATCCTTATTAGGCTTAGTAATTAAATTTATGGGGATAAATTTCTCTTATTTAAGATGATGCTTATATGGAATCCTAGAAACTATGACTACCTAATTAACATGAATGTATTTTACACACCCATGCACTATAGAAGGCACTGCTCAAAGTGTATGGATCCAAGGTCTTCCAAATAACATATCAAAGATGTCCATGGAAGGCATAACTAAAAATCTAGTAAATAAATGGGTGGGACCAACTTGTAAAGGTAGGTTAATCTCACCCAAAACCTTCTAGGAGCTTGCATAAAATAATCTAACTAATTTAGTAGAAGTATGTAAATCATGATCAATATAATCCATGTGCATAAGTAATGTTATGGTGAAAAAATTCTTGTTTTCACTGTTATCAATATTAACACTATATATAGGGTGTTTATTAAGTTATTCTTGAATGAATAAATAATGAATATCAGAGTCATCATCCTTAATATCACTATAATCAAAAGTAATAGAGGGTATCTAAACTATATGAGGTATATGTCATATATAAGTACCAATAATCCCATATAATTTGTGCCCATTATGTGATGGAAGAGGATGTGAATTAAATTCCATTTTAACTTTTGGTTCCTTCTTAGAATGTTTTTGTAAAGGATTGTTAAATATTTTTTGTTTATGATGACCACTAGTTTGTGAGCTTGATTCCTTTAGAGGATCCTCAAATGCAAGATTTTGGTCATCAATAATATCTTGTATATTGTTCTTCAAGGTAAAAAATCTAATTGTAGAATGCCCTGGTCCTTGATGATAATCATAATAAGCATTCACATCATATCCTTTGGGTATAAGTTGACTCATAAAAACCTCAATAGGATGAGGGAGAGATATAATCTAACACTCTACTAATTCAAGATTAATGAAACTAGGGACTTATGTAAATAGGAGAACTATCTCCTTGGTGCATTGGATAAAATAAGATAATTATGATATTGTGAAACTATGTTAACCATGGTGGTTATGTCATTTTTAGTCTTAGGAAGTTTTACCTTATAACTTGGTTTGATTATAAATTTAGTACTAGATGTTTATGAAACTAGTGTGTTTGATACATACTTGAGATTACTCAATGGAATAAGATTCATTTCATGGTCATGTACAACATGGAATAAGTCATTGAAATATTTTAACTTCTTGGTAATAATGGAATTATGTAAAAGAGAAATCAAACTTTACTCAAATATGTCTTGTAACTCCTTATCTTCCATATGATTGGTCATTTTATATAGCATTGTCTTGTATCTCAAAACATATTCATTGATAGGATCATTTGTTTCTTGTTTTATTTTGGAAATTTGAGCATAATAATCCTTTTTGAAAACATTAATTGAAAAGCGTGATAAAAATTGATCTACAAGAGGTTTGAATGCTTTCACAGATTGGATAGGCAGGTCATAGAACCACATCAAATTATAATCTTTGAGGATTCTTGGGAATAATTTGGTCATAATTTTATCATTGGAGGCATAATCAAGGAATATTTCATAAAAGGATCAAATATTTTATTCAGGATCACCCTTGCCAACATAAAATGTGAATTTAGGTGCAATAAAACTAGTTGGCAAAAGGTGCAAATATATTTCAAGTGTAAGAGGGTTATGCAACACATCTTGGGAATCAATAGCATGGGGAGAATTTAAAGCATTTTTTTCAATGTTTATAACCTTTTCCTCCAAGGTTATTATAACTTAAAGGAGTGTTTGAATTATAGACCCATTGAGATATAGATTAACAGGTTGAGAAGTCACCAAAAGGGATGTAAACATGGTTTGAGTACAAATAGGCATTGAAACTGGTATTTGAGTTGAAATTATTGGTAATTTCATGATATATGTATCAATATTAGTTTCAATAAATAAAGGTTTGAAAACATAATCTATGCCTCCACTAGATGTAGGTGGATTGATAGGTATGTAATGAGTTTTAGTATCTTCTAAGGACTCACCATCACTAGGTGAAGAAACCTTAGTTTAACCATGTTTACTTATTTCATCTCTTGTAACATACATAAATTCATCCATTAATCTCTTGTTATTATTGAGGTGAGTAATCAATGATTATTTATATTCCATTTGGAATCAAGCTTTTACACTAACATTTTCCATTGCTTCACAAATAAAAAACTTAAAATTTTCATCAAAACACAATAATCAATAAAAATTAAAAAAACCCTAATTGACCTAGGGTTTAATGTTCAAATATTGGGATCACCAAATGTTTAAACCTAAATTAGATCTTATAATCCTATTATGATAGATATAGGGTTAAGTATATAGAAATCATAATGTATAAGGGTGATAATTAGATCTACAATAAGCCAATTGGTTACTAAACTCAAATATAAACATGCATGTAATTTCTTATGTTGAGATTAGGTTAACTATAAAAAGTACAACTAAAATATGCATGAAAATGATAAATAAGAAATATAATTAGTTGGTTCTGATGCTAAAACAATTATGGATTTAGAATAAGAATAAATAAGGTTGGAAGATGATCTTGGAATAATCATTAGATTCTGGATCTGACACTTATGGGCTCTTGATACTAGTGTCAACATGGGATGATTACATCAACACTAATATATAGGTTTGATGTAAGTGTCCTATATAGAATACCTATTATAAAATAATGTGATCACTTATATGCTTTTTGGTTGAGTTCACCTTTAGTCTAGTGCATTTATATCTAGGTCATGGACTGTCACTCTTCATAAATTTGTAAAACCCTAGTTCTTCATCTTCATAGTGACCTTAGGGAAAAATGGGTTAGTGGGAACATGGTGTCAAGATGACCCAAACTACCCCTTTATTTGTGGATGCTACCTATATAGCCAACTTTGAAGAGGGCCTCATATTGATGTAGTTATCCCCTATATGTTGGCTTCTATGTGAATCATGCAATATGTGATATGAAAGTACAAAAATGACATAAATTTTAACTTGGAAAATTAGGATCTTGGGATAATACTTTAGTAATTCAGACCTTTAGATGTTTTAATTATATGAATGGTATGGAAATAGGGAATATTTATTTAATTGAGTGCTATTTGAATGATCTTTGGTAAGAATACTAGGTATTATTCCCATGTTGTTAGGTGAGGAATGAATGAGGGTCGATATTATATTTATATCAATCCCTTTAGAAAATTAAATCACATTAATGTGATTAGGATAGCCATTAAGATAAATTTCATTCACAAAATAAATGACTTTAAGGCACTAGACACTTGCATTAAGTAAGGACACTAACATTGATGTTTGTGTTTATCCTAGACGTTAGTGTTTAGGAAGCAAGAAAGTAGATACATTCTTGAACTTATATGAGTGGAATATAATTAAATTTTAAACATTATTAGAAATATATAAGGCTTTTTTCATCAACATAAGACTATTTGGACTAAGAGATAGGACAAGGGGAACAAGATAGAGTAGATGTGAGACATGTTGAAACATGAAAAGGTCCAAAACTTAGAGGAACAACTAAGATTTGAGTTTTCCAAGTGTACAAGACTAAGGTGATATATAATCCATAAATATCATCTATGTAGAACTAATTCAGCTTGATTGACTTAGTTCAAGGCCTAATAATGACTTTTTACAACTAATTGGATCAAGTTGGACATCTTGTTGGCTAAAATTCTAAAAGGGTCAAGGTTTATCCATTACTATAAATACAAGGCTCATTTTAATACAATAAGGAGGAACATTAATTTTTGCATTATTATAGTTCATAATTCTACTAAATTGACATTTTAAAGAGCCATCACTTAGGGTTTACCTTGGAGAGAAGATTAATTATCTTATGTAAATTCTTGGATGCAAAGTAGGAGTCTTTGATCCTAGAGTTTATTTTTATAGTATGATTCTTACAAGCCATAAAAACCTCTTTTAAAGCACCATTAACCAAGGGAGACACTAAGTCTCAACAAGTTCCCCTAAGGTAATTATTCTTAACTCTTACTATTTAATTTGATAAATAGATATGGTATAGTTAATATGTGTTATGGATGTATATATCCTTGCTTAGATTACCTCTATGCTTAAACTTAGTATAGATATAAGGTTTTATTTGATTTCCATATTTGATTTTAGGTGATCAAGGACTCCATTTTCCTACCATGATCCCTTTATTATTTGTTTATTTTTAACCATCCCCCTTTGTGCCATAAGATTTGGTGGGCACTAGATTAGTTCTTATTCCATGTACTTAGACCTAACTAGGGATATTTAATAATATCAAGTGCCAAAAGGCTTTATAACCCTCTCCTTTGGTGTTGTGTGGTAATATATCCCTTGGTTAGGTTTAACATATCCAATTTTGTCATGATACTAATATAAAAATATATTTCAATGGATGTTAGTTGATTACCCTATATAATCTTGGATTTAATAGGTTAGGTAAGCTATAGATTTATCTTAATTTATTGTGTATAGTTTGTGTATGAGATACCAAATGTTTGGATAATCAATATGTATAAAAACTTAGAATCTAATAATGGAAAAAACTAATTAATAACATATATAACTATAAGGTATTCATTTACAGTTATCATATAGTTGAGCTCTATGATATAAAAGTTTTGGTTGATGTAATGTATGACATCGTTTAACTCTCCAACCATTTTTCCAAGGAAAAATTTCCATGCTCTAATGGATGAATAAGTGAGGAGATGTAAATGAGTTATCCAATCTATAATTTAAAGAGCTTTTATTGACATGAAAGCCACCTATAAAACCTAAAACATCTGCCTAACATGCATTATTTGAATAAAAATCAACATCATTAGATAATAGAAAAATTATTACCAAAATTATAATAAGATATGCCATTAATAAATTCATGCTCAAGGAAAATACCAACATCTATGTTTTTTCAAGGTGGGAAAATTTTATGATTATATCTACCTCAAGTGGGTCTACATGAAATATTTTCATAGATGTTAATCATTTCTATCATTAGGGCTCAAAATAAATTGCCTTGAAGGTTGGAAACAAAATCAATTATTGTAGAAATAGGATACATTTTTTTTATAAAAATTTCCTAAGGAAAAATTCATGTGGAAAGAGGTGATTAAGAGTAATAACATCCCTAATAGGATCCAAAGATCCTAAAGTTGAGATGATATATCAAAGGGGATAATCAATATGTTGGATAACATTATAGTTAAAGTGATTTGGTGTGTGTAAGTTATGTGCATAGATAAAGATTAATGTGTTTATGTTTGGTGCTTGTTTTGTTAATGGTGAGAATACATTAAATAAAATATTGGTCATTTCCCATGATTTATATCCACAGGGATGGTTTTTATTTAATGAGGGATTGAGGGTTACACCACTAACATTTTGATTATTTTGTTTTTAAATGACCATGATTTGATCTATAACTCATATGCATTAGTTGTGCCAACTAAATCTTATTTTATTTTTGGAAGCACCTCATCTTAATATGCAACAAATTTGTATAATAGTTTGTAGAAAACTAAAATATTTTCTAAAAAGTAACTTACATTGGTTGATATAGGGAGACCTATAATAGTTTATATAGGTTGACCTATAATATTTGTTATAGGCCAACCTACAATAGTTTGATATAGACTAACCTACATCAATTGATATAAGGTGACATGTAGTAGTTGCTATAGACTAGTAACTTATGATTAAAAAATTAAATATGAGAAATACTAAATGAAAAACACTATAAAATAATACAATAAAATTTAAATCATAATAATAAGCATATAAAACATATGTACCATATGATATAATGGATACAAAGTTGTGAATGAGCATAACAATATCATAGTTGCATAAATTATTTCTAAGAGAAAAAAATGACAAGCTTTTGGTAAATTGATGCCTCTCAAAAATTAGTTTTTTTCTTTCCTAGTGGGATTTGAGTTGTAGTATCATACAAGATATAGGTTATACCCATAAATCTATTATTTTTATAAGTTATATTACAACCCCCTTAAATTTTATAGTTGGCATATTCTCCATTTGGAGGATAGAAAGGGTGTGGTGAAATATCTAGAGGTTTTGTTATTCCATTATTTCATTAGTTATGGTTTTTATTAATTATATATGATAAGTTAGTTCTATGTGTATCCTAAACATGGTTAAATGATTTAGAGTGATGGAAATAAACCTTGTTTATGAGAAAAGATCAACAAGTTTTTTGAGTACTTGGATTGTTTGAAAATAATTGATCTTATATCTAGTATTCCTTAAGCATAGTTCTTAGATTTCCTTTGAATAGGTGGATATATTATTGATAAATTTAACATAATTGAATATAGACATTAACATGTTTTTTTTTATATAAAAATTTAAATGTTCACAGAGGTTATTTCCTTGCATGATTCAAACATTTGTGAAAAGGAAAATGTAAAAAAATGGTACAACTTTACTTGTGAATGGATGTGGTTTAAGGATTGGATCATTTATTATTAATTGAGTATTTATTGTGGTTTTAGAAAGCTCATCAGATGGGTTCTATTATTATGAGTGATGTGTGTATGTTCCTACAACAATACTTGAATATAGATGGAATTTAGTAGGTAAGAATTATAGATACCCATATTTGGTACAAACTTCATTTTATAATGTCTTTTTTCATATTTTTGGATGTATATCTCTTTTTATATAAGGTTGAATATGTAGTGGCATGGTCTTGCATGGCCCCCTTGGGATCTATGGATTTTTTATTACATTATTTAGTCCTTTACTACTTTATTTTAAATGTTTTTCACTTTTACTAGATTATGATAGGGATACACGAGTTTTTATTGTTTGTTATGTGTTTTGAGATATAGGACACTTCCATTCACCTTAGGACACTAACATCATGCTAGTGTCCAAAGTTGACGGTAGTTTCATTCTTTATCCTTTTTTATATTTCCATACTTTGTCTTGTGACCATTTGTAAAGGTCTGTATGTTTATTTTATTATTGGCTTTCATGTTCCATTAGGTATTAATTCAAAATCAAAAGGTTATTTATATATACAAAGATAGGTATTTGTTTTCAATTACCAAACAAGCCTCTCAATTAGAACATACATAATTTATTAAAAGCTATTGAATCACACCTCACATTGATTTGCATAATACTAAAATTTGAAGAATCACAAAAGGTCAAATTATACCTATATTTGATTGTATCAAGGGTTATAATAGGAGAAAGAACATACAGTTACATAATCACCATTACACACATGCACCTAAGTGGGAGAACTACATGTGAGCTTGAGTCCCTCCTTAGATCATATGGTTATGTAGGTAACACTTAATAATAAAAGGGTTACTAGGATTAGCTCGACTCATGTGTTAACCCATTTTTATTGAGATATAGGTGTGTAAGAGGTAAGAATTATGAATTTGAGTTATATAAAATCTTATAGAGCCTATTCATGTGATTTAAACATATCAATAGAAAGGTGACATAATACCCTAATAGGAACAAGAAGTCACTTCTCAATAGAATAATTATTCTATATAGGATAACTATGTTGAGCCATAGATAAAAGTGTTGATGCAAGTATCTACAAGTTAATAATAGTGTTTAGGCCTATAGAAATAATATTTATAGAATTTGAGGATTGTATCCTAAGCTTCAGCCTACCTACTTCCACCTCAACACAACTCAAATCCACCTAAATATTTGAAACAAGCTAAGTATATACCTTCTTTGTGTTGTAATTATTAGAATATCTATTGCTATCATACTTTCTATATTTAGTAAGTTTATAAATTCAATATATCATTTTATCTGAATAAGTTTAATTGGCTTGCTCTAGAATATTTTTATTCATCCATTTGATTGAGCTATTCTACATTTTTAACCCTAACACTCAAATCTTAAAAGGGTTAAAAAATAATGTTATCATTTCATTATTAAATACTAGTTAAGTTAGATTATAACTATGGCTATGTTTATGTTGGGCATGAAATTGAGCTAATTAAGGGAAAGGATGGATTGGGATATTATATATTTTGGCCAATAAGAAAAATTATGGTTTTTGGTGTTTGTTGAACCCAACTTTTTATTGTGGCTTTTAGTTTTGGGATGGTGGTTGCCATATTTTTTATTAGTACTTTTGTATTTAAATTTATGGTTATAGGTTTTGCCAATGTCGAGATGGTGATCATATTTGATTACTAGAATTTTTTATTTACAAATTATGTGTAACATAAACAAAAAAATATTAATTTAATAATAGAGGGTCACTAGGCATACCTAAATTTATTCACATTGGTGTCCAAAGTTTCTTTTGATTTGCAAACAAGACTTGTTCCCTTTCATATCAATTTTCTATATATTGTATCTCTCTTCTTATGCTTTTCTAATTTTCCCAAATAGTTTAACATCTACACTCAGCTTTATATTTATAGCAATCATGGTAATGACCAATAAAAACATACTCTGCCAATCAATTTTAAACCATCATCTCTCCTAGGAATTTATGAATTATTTCTTTCCCTTTGTCATATAACAAGATCCACCCATTTCTCATGTCTTGAATTTTTCTTCTATAACTCTAGAAAGAACATCTATAGGTGGTTGAAACATTGTTGTTAGAGGAATCAGAGTATTTTAGATGAATTATTCATGTATAAGAGTAAAATAAATGCCACTTTCAATTGACATGGTTTCTGTTGTCACCAAATCTTGCACCCTAGAGGAGGGTGTTCAAGATTCCTCTAGATTTGAGCAACATGGGAATAATTCTAAATATGTGGGTTTACCTATAGGTGTAAGTAGATCTCTAGGTTTAAGGGATAGCTCTTTGAATATACCTTAGAATGCTTATCACCTAATTAACTAGTTGCTTATGGGAAAAGAGGTAAAAGTTTACATGAAATGAAACTAGTTTTAGGGGGTGTGTTGGAGAGTTGTTAATGATGTCATGGTGATGTCATGGAGGTGTCCTAGTGAGTGGAAGAAGTGCCTTGATATCCTAAGTAATAATCATAAAGTGTGCAATGTGTTTATCCTAGTGTGCTTAAAGTTGTCTTCTCAGACAAAATTCACTAAATTCCCATACTTAGCCAAATTTACAAAGGGTTCAAGTAGAGCCAAATAAGCATGTTGATGATGTTAAAATTCAAACACGTGAAGGTATCTAGACAAAATTATCATACGGTTTTATTAATTTTTATGTCTAGTTTCTATGCACTAAATTTTTGATCATGTGATGAAACACATAAAAAGATATGCATGTGTAAATTTGGGATCCTAGGAATTTAGATACTGTTTTCCCATACTTAGCTAAATTTGCAATGTGGCAAAAAGAGATAAGTAATCATTTTGATGATGACATATATCACACATGTGGAAATTTTAGAATAATATGATAATATGGGTTTGTTTAGTTTTGAGACTAGTTGATTTGTGTTAAATTTTAGGTCATGCACTAAAGCAAAACAAAAGTTATGCAAGAGAAAATTTAGTCTCCCAAACAAATTCTAAGCATAGTTGGCTCTGTGACAAAAGTTTTTGAGAAGGAATTTTAATGGAAAAATATATCACACATGAAAAGGTTTTATGATAAGTTTTTTATATGGATTAATTATCCTTTGAAAGGTGATTATGAAGTCCAAATTTGAGATCATTCATCTAACCATAAATTTTTTTATTGAGGTCCAAAGTAGGCTTTCCAGGCATATTACTATTGGTCCCCATAGTTAATTTACATGATGTTAATGATTTGGATCTAGTGGAGATCCAACGGATCACAAGAGTTCATATAATGAATATATATGGTGTACATCAAGTCATAGAGGTCAAAGTGTTATCTGGTTAATAGAGTTAAAGGTCAAGACCAAATGAAGTTCCAATGGTGCATAGGCGATTGTACATATCATAATATAATGGTGCATATTGATCAAGATGGTAAGAAGTTTTCAAGGTTTAAATAATAAGAAAAGGTATAGGATAAGAATATAATGGTGAATGTTTCTAGTTAAATACCTAGTTGATATGCATAGATCGATGGTGCATGTCAACACTACAAGGTTTAATGTTTGAGCATTGGTGATTATGTATTAAATTTTAGTGTAGATCAATGGTGTGAGATTGATCTAAATCTAATAGAATAAAATATGTAAGAATAGTTTTTGATGTTTAACTATGACTGTTGACATTTAAATATCTAAATTTTACAAAGGGAAAAACTTGTCTATGGTTTTTGGACCATATCTTTCGATCTAGATAGAATTTGACCATGAAGTAAAATTTAATGTAGTAGAGGACTCCAAAGCACATATGATAATATTTATTTTAATATTTTTAATTCTATAGTGGCAAATATATTAAACTCCAAATTTGACTATGTGTTCTTTTTTATTCTGCAAGTAACCCAAGAAGGCTAATTGAGCTTGTTTTGATATTGTTTCAATATATATTGATTAATTGGTGATTTTAAAGTATTTTAGACTCCATGAGGATGATATATGTGAATTTTTAAGGTTTTAACAATTATATTCAATGTTAAAATGGTTTTTAAGTCAATTATGTTTTCATTCATAATGATTATGTGTACAGAGAAATGTTTGAGCTAATTGTTCTAGCAGAAGAGTGTTTTTATGACTATGATAATTTGAGTATGTCTAAGGGGAAATAAGGAGTGGAAACATGTATTTTAAAATGTTCTTATATTCTTGATTTTTTTAGAGATGTATCAAAGAGCTAAATGGCTCTCTATAGGACCTAAAAGTGTCTTAGGCCTATTTAAAAGTGGATTGTGTATGCAATCAAAATTTCATGATGCAAAATGAATTAATCATAGATAGGATAAGATAGATTACACCTACACTTAATATTGGGCATACACTTTTTAAGTGGGATTATACCAATATGGGGATACTTTAGACCAAATTAGGGGATCACTTGTATCATTTATCACAACACATCATGCTAGGAAGGGTTCCAAAGCCTACAATCTAACACAATTACACAAAAACCTTAAAAGATCCCTATGATTTGATATTCACTTATGATAATAAAAATAAAGTAAACTATTCTAATAATAAGAAAATTAAACTAATCTAGTGTGCACCAAATCTTGTGGCACAAAATGGGGGTTAGAATATAACAAAATAATAATAATTAAACTAAACATGCATAGGAGCCATATACTCACGTCAATGTATACATATTTCTAATACATGAAAGAGAAGAATTAATATTGCATTATCTATATACTCTTATAAAGGAGAAATAATGTTATGAATACTTACCTTTGAAGATGAACCTGTCGAGTCTCAACCTCTCCCTTGGCCAAGGTGCTTCATAAGAGATTATTGGGGCTTATAAGGATAACCAAGATAAATCAACTTTAGGCTACATGACCTACATAAGCATCCAAAATAATTATCCACAAGACAAGATCAGAGCTCCAAATAAAGTATTAACCCTAAAGATTTATTCCTCAAGTAGAATGGTCAATAAGCATATGTTCATTCATACTTCTTGACTTGACTCTTCTATTCTTTTGGATGGTGGGAAATGACCTTGTATATATAGTAGTATCTTGCCTAAAAATAGTTTGGACATGTTGACTGTACTAAGTTGACTAGGTAGACCTAGTACATTCTTAGGCTAATGTTTAAAGTCTATGTTAGTTTAGCGATGATGCAAACACATTAAAATAGTTGAAGTGTCCCAGGATAAACTAGGTTGACCTAGTGTACTGAATAGGTAAAAAGGGTAATAAGGCAAGAAATGAAGTAATAAAGCATGATAATGACTAGAATGGATAGGAAAGAAAAGAAAAAGCCTAAGGTTCATGGTTTTATGGAGCTAGTGTGTAGATATCAAGTGGCAAAAGGAACAACAATATTATGAAGCATTGATGGTCTACCCACCCCTTTCTTGGTGTACCCCTTAAGGCATGCACTCAGAGAGATTGAGACTCAACAAGTTCCTATAAGATATGGAGTGTCATTAATCAATAAAAGTTTGAAAATATTATGTGTATACATATGCCCCAGCTAAAGCTCATCATGTGTCATGTAAGTGCAACACAAGATGGTGCTTTAGAGATAAGACATGATAACACATAACACTGATGCTAAGTATGGTGTAGTAAGTAGAAAATAATATAAATGAAAGGATATAATTAAAAAAAACATACCTTTAACTTATCTTAATGTTGTAGATAAAGAAGAAGGCTACAAGAAATTGAAGGCATCCAATATAAAGCACACTAGGCGAACTTGTAGAAGTTAGTGCAAAAAGAGCCAAAAATATAATTTTGTGAAAGATAGGCATATAGTATTGGTTAGTAGAGATAGATATTTTAGATTTTTTTTTGGTTACATTAAGATTATCAAGACAAGGTTTTAGAATATCTAAGGTAAAATGAATGACAAATGAATGAAAAATGATAGAAACTAAATGACAAATGATGGAAAATGAATGACAAATAAATGATAAAAAGGATGGAAAATCAATGACAAATGATTGGAAAATAAATGACAAATGATAGGAAATAAATGACAAATAATTAGAAAACATGATAAATCACATTAGAAAATATGCAAAACATAAATGGAAAAAAGGAATGTAGAACATACTAAATCATGTTGGGAAACATGTAAAACATGAATGAAAAATGAAAGATTAATGAAAGAAAACTTGAAAAAAGATATGTAATAATTTAAAAAGTAAGCTTATGTATGATAGGCAAAATAAAAACATAAAAAAATATGAAAGAATGTTTAATGAAATGTAAGTGAAGATGTAAGACAAAGATGAAGAAGGCCTAAATAAAGAAAAACTTGTAATAATGGAAAAAGAGATGTGAACTCATCTGTTCACAATAGAAGGGTAGTACAATAATGATAAATGAAATAAAAGAGTGATCCATAGTTACTCAAACATGTTATTTTGCATCTAAAGATAGATAAAACTAAAATAAAGTAGTGCTATCATGTTTTTTAAGAGATGAAGAAAAAAGAATTAAAGAAGAGGGAAATAGATTTGGAATCATAATTTGATTATCAAGGGGGTAAATGAAATGGGTGGAGGGGAGAATGAAGGAAAAATCAAGGTATACGAAATAGCTATTGAATTCAACTCAAATTAAGTTTGTCAAAACAAGAGGACTACGAACCTTAAGGACTTATGAATAACTTCTCTTAGAGACATAAGTCTTGGCTTAACAAATGGAGTATATAGATCATCCCATGAAGGTTATATATATGAAAAGTAAAATGGACCTACCTCCCCATGATGTGTTCCTTGTTCTTCAGGACCCCTTATAGAGTTGTCAGTCTACTACGAAGATTGGGTACTTGTATGAGAAAGTAGGTAGCACCATATTTTTTTTGAAATCCCCTATTCCAATCTAGTGGCCTACTACATCCCAAAGGACTTCGGCTCTATTGAAGCCGACTATGGCATTTGAGATTTGATTAGAGATAGGAGATGTACTTGTAATCAAATATTTTGGTGTGATTTTGAATTTTAAGACTTGTATGTTGTAGTTTAGATATCATTGCCTTTTGTTTCAAATGATTTGGATTTTAACTTTCTTTTGATGGCTTTTCTAGATTCCTCCTCCATATAGATTTAGAAGACCAAAAATGGGTGCTAAAGATGAATTTAATTTCAAAACTTGCAATAAGGTTGCTAAGAGAGATAAATTCAAAGAGCATGGGGTCTAAGAGTCTCATCAATTTAGGTGAAATAAAAGTGTTATTTTGACTTAGACTTTGTTTTATCCAATGTGGTGATGAAAGAAAGGGGAAATCAAGAGGAATGACACATGGAAAAATTTGAATTGATTCAAATTTTAAAAAATGTGACAAAGGGAAAAGAGGGATATAATGACATCAAAGGTGTGATCCCTTATCATAATAAATAGGGAAATGAAGGAAAACATGATAACATAGATTATTTGAAAATTCTATCTAGCAAAAGAAACAAAAGCTAATATCTAATAACAAAGATAAAAAATAACATGAAAATAATGGTAATTTTATGAGGAGGTCTGGGTCTTATCCATGGTCTTACAAAGTAACTCATAAAAGAGAAACCTATGAGGGTGTTGATAATTAGGATAAAATCAAAATTGAGGGAGCCTTTGTATAAAGCACCTCACAAAGAAAAACCCGAAGGATGCCAAAACAACATTTGAAAAAAAATAAATAAAGAGAAATAAGTAAAAATGACGGTAAATTTTTTAGGGTTATTGGTTCCTATCTATGGTTTTATGAATCAACTCACAAAAGAGAAACCCACGAGGGTGCCAAAAGAGAAATGACAAAAGAAAAAGAAGACTATGGTACATCAAGAGGTAAATGTTAAAGAAGGGCAAAAATGATCATAAATCTAATAAGGAAAAGAATGACATAAAAAATAAAAATAATAAAAGAGATATATAAGGACAAAAATGAAAACAAATGCTAAATGTGATGTATAAGAAATCCAAAAGAACATAAAGGAAAATTTAAATCATAGTAAAGTGAAACTAAAAGAAGAAAAATGCATAAAAACAAAGAAACATGAGACAAAAATAACAAGTAAAATCTATTCTAATGTCTATATCAAAAATGAGCATGTAAAATAAAAGTATACAAGTCTTAGAATGTTTCTTGAAGTTGGATGTGTTTGTTATTATGCATTGGAGAAGAAGAGTGGGCATTACAAGATGCCCCAAAGGGTAAGTGGATATAGGGATGGATATCACAAGGTGACCCAAATTCTAAATTAATATATGGATGGGCATTGCAAGATGCACCAAATTCTAAAGGGACATGTGGATGGGCATTACAAGATGCCCCAAAGTGTGAGTTGGAATGAGGTAACAATAAACTATTAGAATGACTTACATTGGATTGATAGGTGCATTTAGAAATAGGTAAATGTGTTAATTTGTTAGATTTTAAGGATGTTGAATGTGACATATGATATGTAGGAGAGGTATGAGGAGATAAAGGAAGTAAATGAGGACCATGTATGATATGATTTGGAGTAGGCATTTGAACTAGGTATTATTTTGGTTCATCTGGCCTAAGAGGTTGAATTTCAATGGAAGCCACAACATGTTTAAAATTTTTCATGTTATCTATCCTTTCCTTATTGGTGTAGGAAGAATGATCAATTATTGTTTGAACAAAATTGGTGGATGAGGTTTGCTCATTAGGCAATTGATGTTTATGTGATTATGGTTCTTGAGATTTATTGTGAGAAACTTGAAGATAGTCTTGATAACATTATTTTATGAGAGTATCAAGATTGAAATGTGGACCAAATAAGGAAGAAACAAGAAATTGATGAAGATCACAACAAGAATCATGAGAATGATAGATAATTACATACCACCAATAAAATTTATCTGGATTGTACCATTTTAGAAGAGGTTTGAAGGATCAAAGTTCATGGGTTTAGCGGGTGGTAGTTTCATCATAAGCTGTTCTCGACTCAAGAGAGGGTGGGTAGGGGTAAAATTGGTGGAATTAGATGCTCTATTTTGAGGTTGGGGAGACTTGGATGAATCAATGGTATGAGAAGAAGATTGGAAAAATGCTTTAGTAGTTGTTTTAAGTGTTTCAAATTGATTCATAAGAAAGTCTTATCTTTTTTCTTGGTCTAAGGATTATTCTAAAGTTTTTGGTGAAAAAATTCAAATTTTGTATTGAAGTGAAGCTTTAAGAGCAGTGATAAATAGTTTTAAAATAGTGTCATCATTCATGTTATGGTCCACTTTATGAGTGAGGGACTTCCATAATTTGATGAAAGTATGAGAAAATTTATTAATATGCTACTTGACATTGATGAAATAGGTAAGGTAATTTTTAGGAAGGTAATCATGTTGAAATTAATTCGTTAAAGTATTTAATAAATCCTCTAGTTGTGAGATAAAATGTCTAGGAAGCTAGTTTTACCATTCAAGTGCATCACCAACAAAGGTTTTGGCTAAAAGCTTGGTGGTAACAAAGGTTTTAGTCCAGAACTATTCCTTATAGAGATTACCAAAAGATTTTAGAAATATAGTTGGATTCTTAGTCCCATTATATGTGATAGTTGGAGAAATGTTTCCAATATCTATATATGAAATGAATGGTGATAAAGGCTCATTTTGAAGATGTTGAAGCATTTTGTTATTCATTAGAGGTTGAGGGATGACATTCCCATTGACATATATAAGAGATGAGGGAATTTTTTTGAGTTGGTTGAGACATGATGAATTGAGATGGGTGACTAATCATGTTGTATAAGTGTTGTTGCATTCTCATCATTTTAGATTGATTGGTTATTTGCATGATGTTCATTTGTTGAATAACTTGTGCAAGAAGTTGAGTTGTATCAATAGGTGGGTTTGAAGGTGGGGTATTAGTGTTGATAAGAAGAGAATTTTTAGTGTTGGTGGGAGGAATATTATTTTTAGGTGGAGGATTCACAACATTGGTGTTAATTTTCTTAAGTGTGGTAGAAGAAGGAAGCTTAGTCAAGCCACCATTCTTATGAGGAGTATAAATAGTATTATCATCAAGGTTTTTATATATTTGGGAACCATATATATTATCAATTTGAGTAGTATTATTTGGTGAAGGACTCCAAACATTGGTATTTAGAGGATGATTATGATGAACAATCTCAACTACATTGCATTGTGTAGTGAGTGGTTTAGGCTTAGGAGAAGGGGAAGGAAGAAATTGGATAGTTTCATCAGAAGTAATGAAATAAGTGAGGTTATTATCCAAGTATTTAATAATGAAATTTTCTTGACTAAGATAAGGTATAAAATATGTAATCATGATGAAATAATACTAGATAACCACACAAGGAGAATACGAAGTGATAGAAAATAGTACTAGGTTGACCTGGTCGACCTAGTACAAAAATAGGGACAATAAAATTATACATGGTCAATCAAGTTGATCTGTTATAGTGTATAGAGACTAGAAGAAAAGGTAAAGGAGGATATAAGTAGTGTTAGGTTGACCAGGTTAAACTAGTACAGTGCATAGGGGCTGAAAAAGACACTAGGTTGATAGGGTCGAATAGTATAGCAGATAGGGGCTAATTTCTTGTTTTGCATATATCTTTAGTTATACTTATCCATTTTACAAACCATAAAATGCATTGGATTAATTATTAATTAGGGAAGATGATAAAGTTTATATAAATTTATGAAATAATATAAAACTAGGTTGACTAGATTGACCTACTTGACTGTGTTAGAGCAAATTTAAAGACTATAAACTATGAAAGGAAATTACAAAAATAAAAAGATACAAAGAAGTAAAAACTGACCTAAGTGGTTTAGATATGGAAATGAATAATATTATTGATCAAGAACCTTAGAATTTTTTTTGGAAAAACCTATAAACTAGGTCAAGCTGGTCGATCAAGCTATACAAAAACTTGTTAAAAAGGTGCTAAAAATGCACTAGGTCAACCTAGTCAACCTAGTAGGTTGAACTAGAAGTCTAAAAATACATTAGGTCAGCTTAGTCAACCTAGTAGTCTATAAAATTGAAAACCTATGAACAAAGATAAATATTTGGGTTGATAGAATCGATCAAGTAGGTCAAAATATATGATAAAAATGATGATAAAAAGAATGAAATAAATGAAAGAAAAGTGAACAAATCCTACAAGGGTTTGATTCACGTCAGGTTCACTAGAATGTATGTAATAAAAATAACATGATTCATAATGAATTAATATTGTATCAAATAAGATAGAACACACCTATACTTCTGATTGGGAATACACTTGTTAAGCTAGAGCATGACCAATATGGGGATCTGCTAGACCCGATTAGGGGTTCACTTGTATCATTTGTCAAAACACATCATGCTAGAAAGGATTATAAATCCTACAGTATAACACAATCACACAAAAACCTTAAAAGTACCTTACGATTTTATATTCACTTATGCTAATAAACAAGAAAGTAAACTATTCTAATAAGAAGAAAAGTAAACTAATCTAGTGCACACCAAAGCTTGTGGCATAAAATGGGGGTTAGAAAAAAACAAATAAACAATACTAAACATGAATAAAAGACATATACTCATATCAACATATATGGAATTATAATACATGGAATAGAAGAATACATACTGTATTATCTATATATTCTTACAAAGGAGAAATAAAGTTAGGAATACTTACCTTTAAAGATGAACTTATCAAGTCTCAACCTCTCCCTTGGTGAAGGTGCTTTGAAAGAGATTATTATGGCTTGTAAGGATAACCAAGATAAATCACATCTAGGCTACACAACCTACCTAAGCATCCAAAATACTTCTCCACAAGTCAAGATTGGAGCTCCAAAGAAAGTATTGAACCCTAAAGCTTATTCCTCAAGTAGAATGGTCAATAAGAAGATGCTCATTCATACTTATTCACTTAATTATTCTATTATTATAAATGGTGTAAAATGACCTAGTATATATATTATTATCTTGTTTAAAATTCATTTGGACATGTTGGTTGTACTAGGCTGACTAGGTTGACTAGTACATTCTCAAGCTAATGGCTATGTCTTTGCTAGTTCGTTCAAGATGCAAAAAAATCAAAATGGCTAAAGTGTCTCCAGAATACACTAGATCAACCAGGTTGACCTAGTGTAATGTGTAGGTAAAAATGGTAATAAGGAAAAAAATGAAGGAATAAATCATGATAATGACTGGAGTGAATAGGAAAGATAAGAACAAGCCTAGGGTTTATGGTTTTAAGGAGCTCGTATGTAGATAGCAAGTGGAAAAAGGAACAACAATATTATGAAGAACTAATGGTCTTTCCACCCCTTTCCCAGTGTACCCCTTAAGGCATGTACTTAGAGAGATTGAGACTCAATAGGTTATTATAAGATATAAAGTTTCAGTAATCAATAAAAGTTTGAAAATATTATGTGTACATATATTGTGCTTAAGTGTGACTCATATGAGATGCCTTAAGGGTGAAGACATGTATTTTAGCTAAAAAGGATTATTATGGACTTGATAATTCATGATTTCTCTATATATAGTGAAACCAAATGTGTTGGTTTCTAGACTCGTAGGTGAGAGAGACTTGTGCAAGGTAGATGTGATAGTTGTTAATCAAAAGATAGGTAGTGTGCTTATTGGTTGAGTTAATAAGAAGAATAGTTTGTGGAATATGTGTATGACCTTTAGCTCATGTTCCTAATGTCAATATAGTTATCTTGAAGTTTGAGGATATATGAAGAGGTTTGAGTGTGCATATGGGGACAATTTGAGTAAAGAAGAAAAGAGTTTGTGGTATGCTTATTTGGTAGGCCTATTTAAGATAGAAAGAGAGTTTATGTAGAGGTTAGAAAATAGAGATCCATCATTAAGTGTTGAAGACATCATTTCTAAGGTGGAGGTGTTCAAAGGAGGGTCTAAATGACTTGGTATTCCTTAGGGAAAATTACTCCTTATGAAATAGATGTTTCAGTATATACCTTTGGTCATGAGGATATGATCAAGGTTTTCTAGTCTAAAGGAGTTGATTAGTCTCTTATTTGCTATTTCTTATAGGAAAGTAGTCCATTTGTGTTGTAATCTTGAGAATGGGTTTTATTCCCTATGAGGGTTGTCCACAAGAACTATGTGTTATGTGTGTATTTATTGAATGAATGAGCTTTATTTTTATTGTTGCTTGATAAAATTGATATATTCTGATTGATTAATATTTTAAATGACTACAATCAAAATTGAAATATCTGGGTTCACCGATTCACCCTTATCTTAGTGATTATACCTATAATAATTGGTATCAAAGCAGGTCCTTTGGAAAAGGATTAACATCTTGAAGGTGATCCAAGGTAAAATATGAATAGCCATTAAGGAGGTTTCTCTACTAAGTAATCACTGATGTTTAATGGATTTAATTATGCATTTTAGAGTGCCAAAATGAGGACATACATTATATCCCCAAGGTTTGATGTATGGTAATCTATTGTGAATGGTTATGTTACTTCTACTATTCCTTCATCTAGTGCTATATACAATAAGTTGTTTGAGAAAAAATCCAAGGTAATAAATGTTATTACTTGTGGTCTTTCAAAGACTGAATTCAACAAGATAATCCATTTTAAATCTAATATAGAGATATAGGAAACAATGTAGATCATTTATGAAGAAGATTCAAAGGTCAAGCTTGCTAAGTTGTAGACTCATAGAAGGAAATTTTAAAGTCTCAAGATGAATGAAGAAGATATTATGGCATCCTTTTTATAGAGAGTTGATGAGATTGTGAACATCTTCAGAGGCCTTAGAGAAAACCTTGAAGAGGTTAATATTGTTCAATAGGTATTAAGGTCTCTATCCCCAGAGTTTAATCTAAAAGTATATGATATAAAAGAGAGTCATGACCTTACTCAATTGAATATGGATCCATTACATGGCACCCTTATTGACTATGAGATGAGGAAGAATGATGATATATCACCAAAGAAGGAGCAAATTTCAAGATTGAAATGAAGACAAAGAAAAATTTCCAAGGTAAGCAACTCAAGGAGGATGACATTACTAATATAGATGAGAATAAACTAATTACTTTTATTTCAAGGAAATTAAGAATAGGTCTAGGAAATAATAAAGATAAGCTACCCCTCAAGTGCTTCAATTGTGGTGAGATAAGACATTTTGTTAATGATTGCCCTCATAAGTAAAATAAGGATGATGATGAATGGCATTATCAAGGTTATGATGATGGTAATAGATATTTTAGGTCTAATAAAAACAAAAAGGGATTTAGAAGGTTTGGCAACAAGAAGAAATACTTCAAAGACAAAAAGAGTCTCTACATCAAAAAAGATTGTAGCTTATCAAATGAGAGTGAAGATAATGACTCAGAGTATGATCATGAAGATGATGGTCTTATTGAAGATATATTCCTTTTTATGGTTGAGGAAGGAAGTTTCTCACAATAAAAGGAGTATACTTGGATTAATTTAGAAGATGATGAGGATAAGGTAGACTATGAGACTACATTGACTAATGCTCATGAAGAACTAAAGATTTAGAAGAAGCTAAATAATAAGATGAAATATAAACTCAAGGAATTTGAGGATAAATTCAGTGTGTTTGAGTCAAGAATGGATGAAGATGCCAAAGAGCATGAATATATGGTCAAGCTTCTTAGTTGTCAATTAGGAGTCCTGTCTACAAGCCTAAAAGATAAAAAAGATGAATGCTCATGGTATGCTTCTAAGATTGTCTTTGAAAGATGAATTAGAGAAGTTTACAAACAAGGTGATATCATTTATCAAGTTTGATAAAATTTCTAATGATTTGGATGATCTCTTAAAGTGTCAAAAGTCAATTAGTGATAGATCTGTATTGGGTTTCAATGAAGAACCCAAAGTTACTTCTCAAGTTGACATGAATGTCAACAAGATAAAGGTGGATTAGCCTTTAAAGACAAATCATCATACAAGGAATGAAGGTTATAGTATAATGAAGACAAAATAGATCAGATAGCCAAATGCCATGAGCTATGCAAATTTTAATGGTTACTTCTATATTTGCAATCCATTTGGGCATAGAGCTAGAGAATGTAAAAGACCTATTAAGAATGAATTTGTATGAAACTATGAAGGGAGTCATCATTCAAAATGTGTTAGCAAGGTTGAGTGATTCAACTATCATGATATAGGACACTTTACAAAACATTTTCCATTCAAGTTAAGATAAGCTGAGTTTCCATCGAGGAGTATGGTTAGCTATAGTGAGAATTGCCCACATAGCTAGTACTTCAAGGAGGGTTTTATACTTATGTATTCCTCCCATGTGTGTGGACATAAGTGTGCATAAGGGTGTAATATACTATATTAAGATGCATATAGTGATATATCTTGTAACTTGACAAATATAGCTCATGATCTATCTTTTGAGGTCTTCAAACCTATAATATGACTAATCATATGATTGATATGTAAATATGGATGAATAAGGAAGAATATATAACTATGAAATTGATTGATTGAGATTAAATATGTGCTCGATAAATATTTTATAGATGAATAATGAGTGTACTTTTACTTGTATATATATTGGATCTTTTGAAATAATCCTCATGAAAGGGTTAACCCTTTCATGAGGATTATTTCAAAAGATCCAATATATATATACAAGTAAAAGTATACTCATTATTCATCTATAAAATACTGATCAAGCACATATTTAATCTCAATCAATCAATTTCATAGTTATATATTCTTCCTTATATATATATATATATATATATATATATATATATATATATATATCAAATTTTATGCTTTTTATGGTTACAAGTGATCTATATAATCAAAGTAATGAGGGTTAGATTAATAAATAAGTAATTAGACCTAATGAGGTGGCAAGTGTGATCCTTTTGGATGTAAGGAAGGTCAAACTCAAGGGTAGATCCTTGAGATGTATTTGTTAAGTTTATAAGATCAGTTTAACATATAAATACAAATTTAAGCATATAAATTTTCCCCCACTTAATCTATTAATGCATAAGGATTAAAATTACTAGATTTAAGGAAATAAAGTATACCATGGTGTGTAGAACACACCTTATATTTTCTTGAGCCCACTTGAATTTTTGATCTAGGAATTTGACTCAAGAGAGGATGGTTAGTATGGTGTTAGTTACAAAATGAAAACAAGATGAAATAAACAAACTAATAGCATAACATCTATAGGCTTAGACATTAGGGAGAGCTTAGTTAACAATCATGAATTAAACATAAAACTAAAATGCAAAAGAAAACTATTTTACCTTTCTTAGATGCTCCAAAATGCTTGTTGTAGTGGATTATTCAACTTGTGCTCATGAAGTTTTTGGCAATGGAAGCTTAGCTACCTCCATATCTCCTTGGCACCTTTGGCTTATAACTTGGCTTGGCTTGGCTTGGAATTAATTTGGCATTATAACACTAGTTGCTTGAAGCTTTTGGCACCAATCCTGCATTATAACTTTGCACAAATTAAGCTTGAATATATTTGAGCATAATAAATTTTCACCAAAAAATAGCTTAGAAATGTGTTGTGAGGCCTCATATTTATTGATTTTTGGATTTGATTAGAATCAACCTCAACCATCCATCTCAAGATTGAGATGTGTGGTTGAGGATTAATTCAATTTTTGAAATTAAATTTTTAATTATCCTCATCATGAAATTATAATAAAGGAAAATTAAGAGGCATGGAGGGCATCATGGAAGGCATTGATGAGGCATGGAAGGCATGAATCCTGATATTTATGGCATTTATGGCCTAGGGATGTCTTCCCAACAAATGAGGTCACTTGATGATGTAGATATTCAATATTCATGTCTAAAAATAGGTTTTCAACAAGTTTTCATGGAATTATTAATTAAGAATTGATTTGGGTTAATTATCTCTTAAGCATGATTAAGCACTTTGTGCACAAATTACTCAAATTGATCATAATGTCTTGTTATTGGTCCAAAATTTGATTAGATTGGAATTAGAAGGTGATGCCAGATGCATTGGAACTGTATTCTCATTTAGGATGTTACTAATAACAAATAACAAAGGCACATCTCTTTTGTAGAAGATTTGATAGGAAAGAGAAATCTAGAGCACCCAAGTGCAAATTTGGCATTTGGATTTGAAATGAACTGATCAAAGTTAGCTAGCCCATAAATTGTATTACCCCATTTAGGGATACCCTAGCCAAAATCATCACTTGAATATGTTAGTTTCACATCATTTAGTGAATTTTAATGTTTTTAGGCCAAATTATGCATTTTAGGTGGAAATTGGTCAAAATCTTGATTAGAGGTTATTAGTGGCTAGATTTAGGTGTCTATAGTTTGGCCTTGTTTTGGAAGGCATTAAAAGATATAATCATAATAATTTCTTCTCAAACAATGAAAAGGTTCTGTATGCCTACAAATACAATGATTATAAACTAATTGTATGATGCACCCTTGAGGGAATAGTTGGCACAAGTAAGTTGGCAAATGGTCTCTTGAAAAGAAAGAAGCGAAATGAGGGGACCAAAGAAAGGAAAGATGATGGGGTAAAAACATAATGATACTAAAAAAGTAGTAAAAATAATTGAGAATTCAAGTGGGATGGTGTATAATGGTTACCCAAAGGTGGTTATAAGCATTGTACCCTGATAGTGGCAACATGGTATGATAACACAATAATTTGCCCAACGGTAGTTATAATCATTGAGAAGATAGAGTTGCCCTAGTTATGATAGAAAAACAAGAGAATAACATGCCCTTGTATAGGCCAAAAAAATTAAAGTGGTGAAAACACAATGATTGGCCCAAAGGTGGTTATAATCATTAAGAAATGTAGGTGGGATGGTGTGTAATGATTTTCCCATAGGCGGTTATAATAATTGGACCTTGATTATGGAAAACATGATCAAATTTGTTGAAGATGATGATAACTTAACATAGAGGGTAATGATGAATTAGAAAAACATACTAGTAGGGAGATGTTCATCTAAACTAATAAATGTTGAAATTCTTTCATGGTTAATTACTCTCTTTGGGATATGATGGGGAGTGAATCTGGATATTAGTGTCAATGAGATGCTTCCATTACTGAATAGACTTATTGAAGTTGAGGTTTGTTGTAGCATGTGATGTAGGCTTTATGATATAACACCTTAAAAATTTGGCCAAAATATGCATGAGGACTAACTCCCATAATCCAATACTCAGTAGAAAATAATGCACTAATGATAGAAACCATGATGACAATATAAACATATGAATATGGATGGATTCAAGTATAAGTGTGGACAAGGAATCACCCAATGAACACACATAAACTAAATCAAGGCAATAGTGATGAAAGTAAATAAACAAAATGAGTAGAAATAAATAAATAATGCAATAAAAACCCTATGAACATTGCCCCTAGAAAATAGGTGACAACTTAACAAATGAATTAAATAGGGGAATAGAAGAAAAGGAAGGGGTGGTCAAGCTATATCCATATGCACTAGGCAAGTGGACACTACCTATATAGTTCTATGGATGTAATATCTAATAAAAACTTTAGGCCAAATGTAGTTATCTTAGGGAATGGGAAGAATGTGATAACTAAGGAAAAAAAATAGAATGATTGTGAAATAAGAATAGGAAATGGCCTTGTAAAACAACAAGTTCATGAGAGAAAAAGGAAAAAAAGCATGGGGAAACTAAATGATAAGCGATTTTATTGTAACTTAGTAAAGGTTATTAGAATCCTTAAGGCAAAGAAGTGGTTAATGTTTTTTTATTTTCTAATGATTTTGCAAATGTTTTTGGAAGTGTTTGGAGTGTCTCAACTCCATCAAGAATGATGAGACACTGAATGGTTCAAGCTAAAAAAATGGAAAAATCATTGCATAAGTTGCTTGAAAAATGATGAGAACATGGCTTGAGTTTCTCAAAAAATAGTGATAGCATGACTTATATTTCTCATAAATGGTGAGAGTGTGGCTTAGGTTGCTAAAAAAATGGTGAGAGTGTGGCTTAGGTTGCTCAAAAAATGGTGAGAGCATGGCTTAGGTTTCTCACAAAATGGTGAGAGCGTGGCTTAGGGTGATTGAGTTGACCTTAATAAATATCAAGAATTTCCTACATAATATTAGAGTAGGACCTCAAGTCACTATAGTTCCACCCTTACAGTAGAGGAATTTGACTAGTGCAATAGTCAATTCAAACAAAATAGGCATAGTTGATAAAAAGGCATAGTATGACATAAAAAGTGGTAAGTTGGTATGTCAAGGCTTAATGTTGCCCCTAGTTTACCCATAGGTGGTTATAACCAAGGCATGATGACATAGATTAATGGTACTAATTTACCCAAAGGTGGTTATAATTAGTAGCAAGATCGATGGTAAGAAAGAATAACAAATGAAGGATACAAATACTAAAAATTCTATCACAATGTCTCAAAATATGATCTCTCTCTGAAATTCTTGAACCAATTGATGAAACTAATCAGATACCTTGATGCTAAAAATCTGGAATGGATGACAAAAACCAATGTCAAATGGGCTAGGATATAGAACACATAGGGTTGGTAGGTTTGAAATAGAAAGTGTAAATGAAAAAGAGGATAGATAAGGATGGTATTTGTACAAAGAATAGTGATAAAAGACAAAACTAAAATGGTCTTTACAGATAATACACCTTAGAGCTCAAACATAGTACCACTTGAGATGAATAATATTTGTTAGCTCTAAAATTTCCTCTTTGTTTGGTGTGGCAAGCATGTACACTCCTAATCCATAATTTATAGTGATTATATAAGGCCCTATCTAGTTTCAATTGAATTTTCCTTTATGATTTTTCTCAGTCATGGTATTATTTTGGTTTTTTCTAAGAACAAGATCACCAAGTTCAAATTTTCTATACTTGACGCACTGATTATAGTGGCCTTTGAGTCAATTCTGATATGCTTGAAGATTATTGAGCACGGTCATATGTTTGTCATCCAGTAGATCTCACTCTTATAGGTGAGCTACTCAATAGTCATGATCATCTAGGGCATGCTTGAAAGAGATGCATAGTGAAGGTAATTTAACCTAAATGGGAAGGATGGATTCAATACCATAAATAAGTGAGTATGGAATGGCTCTTATGGGTGTATGATGATTAGTATGGTAGACCTAAAGTGCAGGAAATATTTCTAGGTGCCAATCATGACTGGCATCATTAAAAATCATTTTTGAGAATATTGACAATAGTTTTGTTAGATGCCTTGGCTTGGCCATTACCTTGAGGGTAATATGCTATAGAAAAATGTTGTGTGATATTATATTCAATATAAAACTAGTCTACATCCTTGTTCTTGAATGATCCTCCATTATCAGATATAATGTTAAAAGGAATACCATAGCGGTAGATGAGATGGTTGAAAATGAATTTGGAAATTTACTTTCTAGTCACGTGAGGGGTATAACTTCAACCCACTTTGTGAAATATTTAGTGGTGGTAAGGATATGTTTATGGCTATTAGATGAAGTGGGTTTAATCTTCCAAATGAGGTCAAGTCCCCATGTAGAAATTAGCCGTAGTGTTAACATTGGTTTTAGAGTTTTTGCTAGGGCATGAATCAGATTAGCATGTCATTGACATTTGTTACACTTCTTTACATATGTAGTGCCATTTTCATCCATTATGAGCCAATAATAACCAGTACGTAAGAGATTTTTGGATAGTATTTCCATAATAGAATGGGCTCCACATACTCCTTCATGAACTTTTATTAATGCTAATATAGACTCTATCAAAGTTAAACAACGAACCAGAGTTCCATCAAAACTATGATGGTAAAGGGTGGATCCAAGTAGATTATAATGAGTGGAATGCTGAATGAAGGTTTTGGTTTGTTTTTGAGATAGGTTAGGTGGTATAAATTGGTTATGAAAGTAGTTGTAAAGGTCTAAGTACCAAATAGAATTAGGACCAACAATATCACAAATCATGGCAATGGTTGAAGGTTCATGCACTAGTGCTAACAAATTCTTGATGAGGAACTGATGCTCTCTAGATTTATCTATTTGTTGAGTCAGAGAACTAATAGTAGCCATGGCATATATATTTATGTTACTAGCCCTCAGTATATGCTCAAATTGAATGTTAGCAATTTGTTGTTTAAAAGTGTCGACTATGGCTTTATATGAAACTAACTTGTCATGTTTAGTTTGGAAATGATCTATAAACTAATTGATGATTAACTAAGAATCACCATAAAATTAGAGATGAGATATATTCCAATGAAATACTTTTCAAAGTCTTGCAACAAGTGCTTCATACTCAGCCATGTTGTTTGTATAAGGAAAGCTAATTCTGAATGATTTAAAGATTAGATCCCCCTATGGTGTAATAAACAATATGCCTGCCTTCGATCCATGTGCAATGAATTAACCATAAAAATAAAACTTATAGGGTTGATCCTAAATGGGTGTGTTAATTATGGTCATGATGGATTCATCCAGAAATTAGAATGTGAGTGGTGTGTCCATGAGAGGTGCTTTAACAAGTTGATCTGCAAGAATTTGTCCCTTGATTTCCTTTTGATTGACATAATTTATGTCAAACTCACTAAGAATAATGATCCATTTCACCATTATACCTTGAAAATATATTTTATATAGTAGATACTTGAGTAGATCTACCTTTGAAATGACTATGGTTTTATTATTCAACATGTAATGATGTAGTTTTTGAGCTACAAAAACCATGATTAGACAAGTTTTTTCAATAGGTGCATAGTTATGTTCATATGTAACCAAGGCATGGCTTATGTATTATATATAATGACCTTTTCAATTATAATCATGTTGATCCAAGAGTTCCATAGGGTATGATCAATCATTGATAAGTATAATAAAAATGGCTTTCCTGGCATATGAGGTAATAAAACAGGCAGATTAACAAGATAGTCTTTGAGTTGTTAAAAAGCTTTTTGGTAGTGATCATCCCAGTGAAATGTAACTACATTATTCAAAAGGTGTGTGAATAGGTTAATATTGTATTTTAATTGAGATATGAAGCTTTAGATTGACTGGATCTTACCTTGCAAACTACAGAGTTGCTTTAAATTGGTTGGTGGTGGCATCTTGGTTATAACATAGACTTTGGCAGGATAAAATTCAATGCCCCTCCAAGACATAATGAAGTGAAGTAACTTTCATAATTTTACACCAAACACACATTTATTTAGATTGAGTCTAACTTTGTACTCTCATAGTCTTTCAAATATCTTACACAACACTGTTGGGTGGTCAGCCCTAGTTTTAGATTTTCCTAATATGTCATTGACATAGTCTTCAATAATATCATGCATCATATCATGAAATATGATAGTCATGTCAATTTTATATGTATTTACTATATTCTTAAGGCCAAATGGCATCACTTGCTAATAAAATATTCCCCATAGAGTGGTGAATGTTGTTTTATGTTGATCTTCTGGTGCTATTTTGATCTGATTATATCATGAAAAGCCATCCATGAGTGAAAGAATATAATAACCTATCATGTATTCGATGGTCATATCAATATTAAGCAATGGAAAATCATCTTTAGGATAATATTTATTGATGTCTCAAAAATTAGTACAAATTTTTATTCCTTCAGGCTTTTTGCCAATTGATACTACATTAGAGATCCATTCTAAGTAGTCAATGGATCTGATACATCCTGATTCCAAGAGTTTTTCCAACTCTTTCTTTACCAATACATCAATGTGAGGATGCATCTTATGTAAATTTTGTTTTACCAGTTTGGCATCAGGATTAACCATAAGGTGGTGGACAACCAAGGTAGATTCTAGACTTGGCATGTCAAAATAGGCCCATCTAAAGATATCTACAAATTCTCTCAACAAAGCTGTAAGGACATCATGTTACTCCTTATTGAGGGATGTGCCTAATTTTATACATTTCAATTTTGATGAAATCCTAATGTTTACCTTTATTGTATCTTTAACTAGAAGGGTTGAACCATCTTCTAAGATAGTAGGTAATGACTTGAACTATTAGATTATTTTAGGGTCCTCTGTTATGACTTGCTCTTTAACTTCTTCTAGGCATGATGAATATGAATCCCCTAATTGGAGATCTAGACATGTGATAAAAATAGTTAGAAATTCTTGAATAATTTTATCAAATACGTGTTGTTTCTCAAAACTAAACTTAGATCCATAGGTAAGTTCATCATTAGTGGTCTCCTGGTCTAAATTCTAAGAAGAATGAACACCCCCATCTAATATCACCTAAACCAAGTTTTCACCACTAGACTAGCCTTTATCTTTACTTTTTCCCTAGTCAGAAAGCACCTCAAAGAGGTTTTCACTTTGGGACCTCAATTTTTTACTTATTTGTTTTTAGCTAAGGGTGTTCACTCACTCTCCAAAATAGGCTATAGGGTCTAATGTGATTTCCTTATGAAACATTATCTCTAAGACCTAAGATATCATACAATGCCTCATCATTCTAGAACTCATCAATTGACAGACTAGATTCTTGTTGGTCCTAATCTATCAGTTGGGGATAATATAATGGTAATGGGTTATGATGAATGGCCAGGGTAAGGGTATAAATGTCATTATTATCAAATAGATTAGTTTCAGCTAGGTCATTAAAGGTGAGGCTAGGATTAGATTCTGCTTCACTATCAGCATCATCATCACTAATCATTGGTGATGGAGTTTGAATAAGATATGTGGGGTCACCTCCAAGTGGTTTAAATCTAAGTCCATAAGATCTTTCATACTTGGTCATGGAAATCATCTCAATGGTTCCTTATTGATTCAGTATGAGGCCTCTTCCTTCTTATTTGTGATGCTCCATGATCCTATTGGGAGTAGGATACTTTACACTTTTATAACAATTAGCTTGGTTGTCATTATATAAGCATGATTTGTCTCCTTTAAGAGGGTCAAGTTCTAGGCTAGATGCTAGTACAAATGTGATAGGTCATATATCTTTGTGCTTTTGTTTCCAATACCTATATGGGTGACCTTAGGTCACCCAAAGGTTTTTAGATCCTAAGGAAGATTAGCAATATGAAATGTATCATGGGTCACATACTTTCCTAGTCCATTATCTAAAATGGTGAAATGATTAGAAGCTTCAGGAGGTGGCATGTAGGAAAGAGAATCTAAGGTATTAGGATCTATAAAATTATTTGATTAAGGACCAATAAGTATAGCCTTTCCTTTATTCTACTTGGAACTTGGATTCATATCATACTAATAATTATAGATTTGAAATTTGGCCTCAAGATATTTTTAGTGTTCATATGGGTGTAAATCTCTTATAATATTCACTTCTATCCTTGAGTGGGAAAACTTGATACATTGGTGAAACATTGATAGAACTACACAAATCTCATGTAACCATGGCCTTCATAAAAGCATATTATATGATAACTCAAGATCAAGCATGTGGCAAAGTGTATCATGGGTCAAAGGCCCAATGATAACTAATAAACTAATGGTGCCTTGTGATTATCTTTCTTGATTATCATAGGCTTTGATAGTTATTATTTCTAAATGGAGATATATCATTATGTACCCAAGAAGCTTGATGAGCTTGAGATACACTATGCTGAGGTTGGATCCATTGTATACAAGGACATGTTTCACTCTAGGCCATCTTATATAAACTTATATGTATAATGGATTATTATGGAATGGGCCAAGGGAAGACATATCACTTTGGTTGAATGTGACTTGTTGGGATAGAGCTAGGTGTCTACCCAAAGATTGAAATTTATCAAGGGATATGTCAATAGCAATAGTGGATTGGGTTAAGAACTCATTCAAGATGTTCTTGTGGATTATTGATGTTCACAACAAATCTAAAATCAAAATTTGTGTTAGTGTATTTTGTAATTATTCCACAATATCAAACTTCTTGTCTTGGTCAATAGTGAATGGTTTATTCTAAGGCTAAAAGGTTGGTAGGATGATAGGAAAAGTGGTGGATGGTTATGGGCCTGGGATAGTAATCTTTGACCTCCAAGTTGTGATTGCATAATCAAGATTAAATACTAGACCATTATTGCTAACTGTTGTTGGAAATGGTGTGGGACTAGATAGGACAAGTCTCAGTTGTTGATGCACTTGCATGTGGTCATGTGGAAAGAATGCATTGTTGCTATAAGATCCAAAAGTGGAAGTCCTATTTTTTTAGTTTACATGTATGAACTCCCAAGTCAAAAGATTATCTATGTAACTTGGTTGGATAATATTGTTTAGTAATGGTCTACGCTAGTTAGTGCTTATTCTAGGATTAATGGAGATGGTATTAATGCTACCAAATGCAATATGACCTATAACCCTATTTTAGTCATGTGAAATACATGGTAGTTTTTTGGTTACTACCATTCTAACCTTAGTTTTGTCCATTGTTTTATTATTGTGGATTTTTCTATTGATTTTTTTATTTTACTGGTTCAACCTTTGATTTTGATACTGTTGATTTTGTTGTTACACTGTCCATTATTGTTATTATTGTTGATTATTTTGTTTTTGCTGATTTTTATGTTGGGGAAAGGCATTTTGATAAATCCCTAGAGTTTGATTGGAAGTGGAATCACTATTATCCAATGTTATCTCCCCATTATCCAACATATTTTAAATTAAATGCTTGATTTAGACACAAATTCATAAATTATGCCCATTGACCTGATGATAGTCACAAAATTCATTTTCATGGTACCAATCAGGGTAAGGAATGCCTTATAGATAATGCTTTGGTATATTCCAACTAATTATATTAGCAGCAACAAGCTTGCACAATATAGATTTAATGGGTTCTCCTAGGTCACTAAAGACACAACATGTATGCATGGTTTTCTTAGGAGGAGGGGTTTGCAATGGTAAAGGTTGTTTTATAAGTTTTGATGGTTGTGTTTGTGACATTGGTTTCAAAGGTTTTTGGGTAGGAGTAAGATAAAAAGGTGGTGTGAATGAGGTTTACACAATTTTCACATGACAAGATTCAGTTACTCCATTTCCCACAACATTCTTATTTTGGTTAAATTGCTTCAATCTTTCTTGGTTATTGGCCTATGATGGTTGCGATGCTTGTGCTTGATTAGGATGTTGTTGTTGGCTATTTCCTTAATTGGTAGAATTAAGTTTGATGACTCTTTTATTGATGAGTTCTTGCTTAATCAACAAACCTTTATCAATGATCTCTTTAAGTGTATGTGAACATTACAGGTCTAGATTATAGGCTATCTCACTATGAAAATTTTTAGTAAACATAATAGCTAATTGTTTATCTAGTACACTATGGGTGAAATGGCTTGCAAGGGCTCTCCATCACTGTAAAC
This sequence comes from Torreya grandis, assembly GCA_037957365.1. Taxonomy (NCBI): domain Eukaryota; kingdom Viridiplantae; phylum Streptophyta; class Pinopsida; order Cupressales; family Taxaceae; genus Torreya; species Torreya grandis. The sequence goes on along the minus strand of JARHVA010002028.1, from coordinate 1,930,743 downwards.
AACTTGCAAAACTCTCCCCATATATTTTATTTGCTTGTGTTAATTCCACTGATAAAATCTCATGCTCAAGATTATAGGAAAAGTGCTACACAAATTTATCAAAAAGGTCATCAAAGTCTATTAATAAATTCTTGGGAAACTTTAAAAACCACTCCAAGGCTTTTCCAGCTAGGTTCCTTGGAAACAATAGCAAAAGATATATGTCACTATATGCCACTAGTTGTGTCATGTCCCCTTTTCAGTTGACATCTTCAGAGTTGAGGATTAGCCTATTATGTGACCGTCGTAGGCTGATAGGATGGATAGAGGGTCATAATGGAGCTTGGCTTGGCTTCGATCAACAAAATTTGTTTTAGTTGGCATTCATTTGGGCTTTTTTGGGCATGTTTATTTGAGATCCTATTATATAGGGAATGTTAGCATTCAGTAGAGCATCCCTGTTATGGCATGATCATGTGCGGAATCAATCCCTGGTTCACCAGCTTCAAATAGTTTGAGGATCTGACATGTATTGAGGGAGATATTAATATTTGATTGATTTAACCAAATATTAATTATTTGGCCTATTTTTAATTAAGAAACCCTAATTCTAATTTAAGAAACCCTAATTAGGGCAAGAACATCTTTTTGAGGGTATAAAGGTTTCTCATGGAGGCCATTAGGAGATTATCCATTGATTATTGATTGTTGCTAAGAATTCTTCTGTGAAGACTGAGCCAAGGGTTCCAGGATTTCATTTACATTGGAGAATGTCCACTCTTCAGTGTGTGCAATTCATAGGTTGTGAGAGATCAGCCGATCTATTGCTAATTTGAGAGATAGCTTCATACAGAAGTTATCACAGAGGTTTACAAGTTTGAGAGATAACTTCACACAAAAGTTATCACAGGTATTTTAGGTATTTATTTTATTAGGTTTTTTTGATTTAATAAATTATCTAGATAGATATCTTGAGATCAGGTATCCAGAATATAGGCCGCAACATATTATCTTGATTTTGTATGGAAGTCATACCGATCCATGCAATTTCATACAATTTTTTATCAGGTCGTACAGAGCTACAGGTAGCTCAGAGTACCGACATCGGCATCCCAATGACTGACATCGGTTGACTTAAGACCAACGTTGGTAGAGCAGCCAACCAATAGAGACCGATGTCGACAGTATATCTACCAATGATAGCGAATGTGTTGTTGACACAACCTGAGAGCTGTTCCAGATTTGTAAAATATCAAGGTTTGAGATGATATTTGTATTACTTTATATGCATGCTAGAGATTCATTATTGTAATCATTCTAAAGAATAATAAGAGTAGTGATTTTCCAGTTAAGAGATTACTGTGTTTTATTTGTTTATCTAAAATTATCTTACAAAATTGTATCTTTATTCATGCAAAATAGCAAATAAGCAAAATAAATATCTAGTTTTAGATTTGAGGGGAAATTGGGGATATTACAGTGGTATCAGAGCTTTTGTCTTTTTATAGTCCCTATTGGTTAGGGATATTACAGGTTGACATACAAAAAAAATTTGGTCAAATGGGCCTTAGGGTCACCTTTCCATTTGTACTTATCAAATTTGGGTGGTTTATATCCTAGAGGAAATGGTATCTACAAATACTCCATGTTGAATGGATAGGAACACACATCATCTAATTTAAAAATTTTAGTTTGCTTCCCCACCTGAATGGTAGCAATCACATCCTTCATCTGTTGTAATTCTTGGGATAAGAAAATAAAAGGGATATTAGTTTGAGGGACAATATTGGTTTGGGTAAATGGCTAAGAGGTCACAAGTGGGACACTTTGAATAGGGTATGATGGAGACACCTATTGGGGTACATTAGATTGGTTGGGGAATGGACTAGGAATACACATATATGGATTGGGATGTGCTTTAAATTGCACTTTTGGCTACGCAATATTTTAGTTTGGGTTAGAGATAAAGGTTTGAATTGGAGGATTTTGTGGTTGGGATGAAGGGATATAACTATAATATACATGCTGTGGTTGAAAAGGGACATGTTATCAACTATTCAAACCTTGATATTGAGTTAGAACTTGTGGACCAAGAACTTGTCTCTAAATTTGTGGCACATTTTGAATATATGGTTGTCTAGTAGGTACTTGAGAAACATGGGGACCTCCTTGTTGCATGAATCTTTGTGAAGTGAAATCAGGTTGTAGATTAAGTATCTATCACATATCGATATTTGCATGTTCTTAACTAGTAATTACTTAGTTTTGAATGAACATATTAGTCTATGAGTGAAGAGGTATGTTTTTCATTACCTAGTGAGGAGGAACATTAGTTTCCCTCAATTGATCTGGTAATGTATTCATCCTTTGTTACGTTGATATACTAGATTGTGTCTAATATTTTGGAATACCACTCACTATTTATTGAGGGGGAGTAGGATTCATCACATTTTGTCATTGAGGCATACCATTAGCTGTTGTTTGATTATCTTATCCTATAGGTTGTACACTTTAGGAAGCAATTAGTTGAGGTTGGGGTGAAAAAAATCTTATCCCTTGGTATGATTATTTTCTCATGGGATTAACTATAGGAAAATGTTGTTGGCTAGTTGTTTGTACGTTAGTACCACTTTGATCAAAATTGGACATTATTTACACATTGTCTACTACATTTAGCTCACTATTCAGTGTAGAGGTTGAAGACATTTTTTCAATAATAGGTTATGCATCAAGTTATCTATCAAAGTGGTTTGTATGAATGGGTCAAAACTTGGGTTCTCTTGTCTAGTTAATTCTATAAACACTCCTAGTGAAGGCACTAGGTCAATGAGGGGCTTACTCACCATGTTTATCTAATTGAAATTACATGCTAAATTTAGGTAGGTTTGGTATGCTATTTACATTTGGTTAAAGTGATCTTCTCTGATTTTTTTGCCTTGATTGGATATATTATGGTCTTGATATGTTGTTTGGACTAGAGCCATAGGATTGATAGAAGAGCTTATTGATCGTAAATGATATTGTGGGGCACTCTTACTATACTTAGTAAATTTTCATGGAGGAAGTCTACCAGAAACTTGGCCCTTACCTTTATGGATCTAACCAAAATCTCATCTTTATTCTATAACAAATGTCATTGAAACAAAAGTGGATCAAACATAGAAGTTGTATTGGTAAAATATGACTATTGAAGAACTGGCTCATCCACTATTGGTATTGTAGCTAGGTATTGTGTGGTTTGTTCTTGGTCTTGCTCTAAATAAGGTGGTGTATTAACTAGATAATTAGCTAATGGATCTTATCTTTGTGTCCCTGATTGAGTATTATAAGAGGGATAAGCATCCATCTCATAATCAATATTATTTACATAGGGGTCTTGCACCATTCCTTCCTACACAACTACATTACTAATCCCTAGATTGTATATGAGTCCACTAAGAGTGTAGGAATACATGTTGGGATCCATAGTCAATGTTTTGTGATAAAAGGTCAAAGAGTTATACAAACTCTAAAAAGGATAGAATCTAAAATAAATGATGCCTTAAACTTGGTTTAGATTGGTCAAAATGTTTATGCAAAGATTTTTGAGGAAATAAGCTAGCATAAAATATCTAACATTTCACTATTCACACAAAGATAAGCAAGTAAATGGACTAAAAAATCAAAATGATAAAATCTAAGGTCAAAGTATTTCAAATCAGTCTAATCTAAGAATTTAAAATTTGCTAGGTCTTTTGGCCAAATGCAACATCAAAAGCTAGGCTCAAACAAGGCATGTTCTAGGACTCTTAGACAAATAGTGTCAAAATCTAGACTTTGAAAATGGATGAAATTTTTAATCTAATTGATTTAAAACACTTATAACAAAAACTAGGCATTTGTTTCTTGTTCATGAACTTGATCAACTAGGTATAAGGTATGAAACAAAAGGCACTTTTAGTAATAGTTTATTTTCTAATAAATAATGGTATAAAACTTGGTTCTTTAGACAAATAGGCTAGATAAAGGTGAGCGGTATAGCTATGTTTTAGACAAAGGATCATAAAAGGTACACTTGGATTGGTTTGAAAATGTAAGAACAAATTTATAATTCTATGTAAAAGGGTATATGAAACAAAATTTGAAATGATTTAGGTAGCGTAATGGTGCTATACTATCTAAAAGGTGTGATAAAAAAAGTTTGTTTCAAAAAATCTCTAAGGTAAAGATAATTTTCCATAATTTTGATAGCATAACACTACCTTTCTTGACTCAAAATGTTGTGGTATATATACTTAAAGTGTAAGTGTTTAGCAAAAAATGACTTAAGTCTATTAAGTGATGACAATGATTATGAGTCTTAAACAACCTTCAACCTAAATTGGAAATTAAACCTAAGTTCCTTCAAGTTTAGTGCAAATGGTGAACCCACTTAACACATCAACCCTATGAACTTGTAAAGGTGTAATTCTAAATTTACATTACAAGTGAAGGACTTAAACAACTTTGGTAAAGGTCTAGACTTAGTTGGCCAGCATAATTGTGCCAAAGTGGATGATATGACCCTCAAGATTTTGATGAACTTTGAACAAGGCAAATTGATGATCTCATGTAGGCAGCATTACACCTCTTTATTCAAAGTAAAATTTGGACTATGTGCTAGTTTTGGATTGTTTATTTACACCAATTTTTGACTTTAAACAATAATTTAATCTATGACAAGACCAACTAATTAATCACCTTTAGATCCTAAACTAATAAGGTTGCTTGGTATTGTTAGAATCCATCAATATACATCATTTGAGAGGATTTTAAATGTTCCTCCAAAAGTAAATGCACATTATATAGTAGGGTTTTTATACCCCACCTTCTCTCAAATGACAGTAATGCAAGATGGAGTTTGAGGTGCACCTTGCACCAATAATACTTTTGTGGTAAGTGGGGATTTTGTCTAATATATAACAAGTTTTTGAATGATCTAGAAGAATTAATTGCACAATGACTTTCATGCCAAATAATTCAAAATAAAAGAAAAAATTTTGGGTTTGTATCACTTGGCTTGTTGTAAAAATGTCTAGTCCTTTTTACAACCACTACATCTTATTGTTCACTCAGTGTCGTATGATGTCCAAAGTACCACTACATCTCATGTGCAATTCCAAAAGATCCAAATGAAGTCAATGTTGGGAGATGAAAACCCTGGTTAAAGCTTCCCTAAAGAACTTGTGGGAGGTGATGAAGTCCCCCTTGCAAGTCAAGATGCATAAAAAATAAATAAAGCATGAGAATATAAAGACTTTAGGGTCATTTTCAAGCTCACCCAAACTTTGATGATTTTTTGGGTAGTGCTTTAGATGACTTTATTTCTAAGCCTTAAACTAGGTTACTTGTAATATGAATGACATTTTTGATTCTAAGGGTTCCCTATAGGGGATAAATGAAAGAGCATACACACAATATTCCTATTATTTTCAAACAAATCTAATTAAGCAACTATTACAAATAAAAATTGACAAGTGTGTTCAATTTCAAACCCAAAATGAAAGATTTGGTGGTGTTCATTTGACCCCTTGGTCTTAGTTGTAACTTTGAAAATTAATGATAAAAACACTTATTTAAGCACCAAAATAATGTTCCTAATTTATTTTAAAATAATTCAAAAGGTGGTCTAAAACATGATTTATCAATTTTGAAATCCACTAGTTACTTGTCTACCCTTAAGGCATCACCCCAAAAGTAAATATGTTAGATTAGAAACATTTTAAATAGATTTTACAAATTAAAAAAAAATGAAACTTTAAGACAAAATAATGTCAAATTCTAAAAATTTAGGAGAAAACATGTGATTTTAAAAAAAATCATCCAAAATGGAGTCTGTATGACCCCAAACCAAGCATTTTAAAATAGCTCGCAGGTTTGTGTTTTTAAGAAAACATAGTGATTGATGATGGTTATATAAAAATGACATCAGTTACACTTACTAACCAATAACGGTTATCTAACTGACATCAGTTACATAAATAATGACCGATGATGCCTATCCTAATTGATGACAATTTTAATAACTAACGTTGGTTAATGTGTAAACTCGTGACCCAAAAAAGGGAAAAATAAAGTTAGAAAATCAATTTGAAAGAGTTTTAATGATCCTAATAAATATTTTAAAATTTCAAAATGGTCTTCTTCATGTGTAGGATGCATCTAGTCCCATCGGGCATGCCATTATGTGATCTAGGAATTTGACTCAAGAGAGGATGGTTAGTATGGTGTTAGTTCTACAATGAAAACAAGATGAAATAAACACACTAATAACATAACATCTCTAGGATTAAACACTAGGGAGAGCTTAGTTAACAATGATGAATGAAACACACAAATAAAATGCAAAAGAAAACTCTTTTACCTTCCTTTAATGCTCCAAAATGCTTGTTGTAGTGGCTTGCTCAGCTTGTGCTCATGAAGTCCTTGGAAGCTTGGCTACCTCCATATCACCTTGGCACCTTTGGCTTGTGGCTTGGCTTGGATTGAAATAAATTTTACATTATAACACTAGTTGCTTGAATCTTTTGGCACCAATCCTACATTATAACTTTTCACAAATTAAGCTTGAAGATATTTGAGCATAATAACTTTACACCAAAAAATAGCTTAGTAATGATGTTGTGAGGCCTCCTATTTATAGATTTTTGGATTTGATTAGAATCAACCTCAACCATCCATCTCAATATTGAGATGTGTGGTTTAGGATTAATTCTATTTTTGGAATTAGTTTTTAATTATCCTCATCATGGAATTGGAAGAAAGTGAAATTAAGAGGCATGGAGGGCATGAATCCTCATATTTGTGGCATTTATGGCTTAGGGATGTCTTCCCAAGAAATGAGGTCACTTGATGATACAAATATTCAATATTCATTTCTAAAAACAAGTTTTCAACAAGTTTCCATGGAATTATTAATTAAGCATTGATTTGGTTTAATTAGATCTTAAGCATGATTAAGCACTTTGTGCACAAATTACTCAAATTGATCAGAATGTCTTGTTATTGGTCCAAAATTTGATTAGATTGGAATTAAAAGGTGATGCTAGATGCATTGGAACTATATTATCATTTAGGATTTTACCAATAACAAATAACAAAGACACACATCTTTTTTAGAATATTTGATAGGAAAGAGCAATCTAGAGCATCGAGGTGCAAATTTGGTATTTTGACTCAAAATGAACTGATCAAATTTAGCTACCCCATAAACTACATTATCCCATTTAGGGATACCCTAGCCGAAATTGGCACTTGAATATGTCGGTTTCACATCATTTAGTGTGTTTTCGTGTTTTTAGACCAAATTGTGTATTTTATGTAGAAATTGGCCAAAAGCCTAATTAGAGGTTATCAATGGCCAGATTTCGGTGTCTATAGAATTGACTATATGTGAATGACCTATAATTGAACACATGTTATAGATGTAACTAGTGCATATAATATGAAATTGAATAATTTTAAAATAATTGAAAGAAAGAGAGAAAGGAATGAGTACACCTATGTGTTGATGCAACCTTGTTACCACTTGGTAATTTAGCTTGGTAGAGATTCTTCCTAACTAAATTATTAGAGATAGGTTCAAAACTGAACCTTAGAGATGTGAAGAGGGGAATTAGAGGGTGATCATTCCCCTAATTTGGTATAAGGATGAATTATTTAGAGTCCATCGATAACACATGATCTCAATCACATAACTCAAATATAACCATTTTAGATAATTTAACTAATTTAGTTAATCTCACTAGAGTCAAGTGGTGTAGACATATAAACCCAAAATAATATACTCATAGTGACAAGTTCATTGAGGGCACAAAATATCGATCACATTAATAAAAAGAGCCAATTTTAGCAATAGATTAAAGCTCAAATGGTGCATCTTGATAAGGTTGATGGATAAATACATGTATAATTTGAAAGTGTATTTGTAATTTGATGTATGTACACTTAGAATATGTTTCAAACTCAAATATCTATCAAAATGTAACCTATAATCTATAACATGTGTATAATATGTATCATAAATCTACATATTTTATCCCAAATATATGCACAAAGCATAGAATTTTATCCCAAATGTATATCTCAATCATGTAAACTATGTAAACTATATCAAATTATGCCCGGTATGTTAACTATATGTATGTGGAATCATGTCTTATATGACATGCCCCCAATTATATGACCCTTATTTTGAGGTGAGGGGATTTCAAAAGTGAAATTCACCTTATTTGAAAAGGATAAGATAATTGTGATGTATTTATATGAATCAATAAGTAAAAGAAACATATAGTTGTGTCATGTTCAAGTAGATATATCAATGAATCTCACAATATTGAATAACAAGCACTAAGATGCATGAAATGAATAATGATAACATCTAAAAAATAATAATAATCTCATTAAAAAATCAAACACACATGTAAGATTACTCAAATGTCACAAAAAAGGGGTTTTAGGAGTCCACAAAAAGGGCCATGTTAAAATGTTTCACACTCAAATGGAAGACATTGTATAAATGTCTACACACCAAATAAACAAGCAACACTCAGGGCATTGTGTCCAAAAAGAAAAGGAACATGTTTAAATGTTACACAATTAAGACAAAGAAATAAATAAGAATTGCATTCAAGTAATCTAATGTAAATAGATGAAGTAATGAGATAGAATCAAATAGCATAATCATGTCAGACTAATCCCTACATACATGTGTTATCAAAATGCCATATAGAATAGAAACTCAATTACATCATGTAAGATAGAAACATGGGTATAGGCATGTGTAAGATATAAAAGCTCATTAAGGTAATCGAAAATGATCATAAAATAATATAACTTATGTCAATCATACCATAAAGAAATAAGATGCCCCCGATGTAGTGTATCATGAAAGAAGAGGAAAGGTACAACATATGTATGCTTGAAATATCATGGGGCTAATGTATGCCTATATCATACTCAAGTACCCATGAAACATATATGTGTGTATATAAATGATATGATATATAATAAAAAAATTAAAAAACATATGCAAAAGCTATAAGACATGTGAAATGTTGTATATTTTTGGTATTTTTAAAATAATAGAATGTTTTTGTATTTTCTTGAATATTTGTTTTTTTTTTTGAATTTTTGATTTTTTTATAATTCTGGGATGCTTTGGAAAGAGAGTGATATCCAATGATCCCATCAAAGGGATATATCTATGAGATCCATGTATTATGTGTATCATATGCATATTCTACGTAATTAATATCATCAAGATCACACCAATTGTATGTATTATTAGGATCATACCAATCACTGTAATTTGTATTATAGGAGAGAGTTAAATTCTTAGGATATTTTTGAACATGTGATATACCATTTTGAGTATCTGTGTATGTAAAACCAATTGAACCATAGATTGAATTTTCCTTCTTTAAAGTTTATTTTTATTGAGTATGTTCATCATTTTAAAAGTGAAATATCTCATTATGGGCTAGAGAAGAGTCATGTATCTTTGATTGAACACTAGGTAAACATGTAATATGTGCCTTGACCTCTTTATTTTAGAAGGAAAGCATAGAATGTGTAGTATTTCCATTAATTTTTTGACCCTCTATGCATGAAATAAATATGATCTTTAGATACTTAGCAACCATGCTTATATCATTTGATTTTTTAGACATGTCTTCTATTGAAAACTCTTTTGTAATAAACCCTCTTTATATAATGCTTGTTTACGTATATTGAGTTTGATTTTACAATTTATATTCTTGATTGTTTTGTAACATTACCTTTTTTAATTTTTCCATTTCATTTTAATATTTTTCTAATATTGGTTAATCTAGCTCTGCCTTTTCAATATTTTCTTGATCTAAGTTTTGAATTTTCAATTGTTTTGTATCTAAGTTATCCTTTGGTACCTATACTTGTTCTATTTATACTAATGGTTTAAGAGAGGTCCTCATGGTATGAGTAGGTTGCTTGATTTATGTATTAATGATATGATCACCACTATCATTTATGTTTTATATTTTATTTTTTAAGGAAAAACAACATTATGTATGATGTTCATGCATTATTAATATGATATTTGAAATAATATTTTTATTTGCTTATAGGATGTAGATTAATCACTTTGTTTCAAATAATTTTTATTAGGATTTCACTTGAACTCTTATTATCATTTTGCTCACTTTTTGAATCACTATTTGTAAATTAAGTCTATTTTTTCTTCTTATTTTGATATGAAACCATATTGGGCACAACATTACTAGATGAAGATGCAAACACATGATTAACATTAAGATATTTTTTTTCCCACTTAAATCTGATTTTACAACTCTTCTATTAACATGATCATAAGTATTATTTAATATTTACGGGATTCACAAGCTCAAACTCTAGGTTTTTTGTATTGAATATGCATACACACACCATCTAGAGGAGATGTGGGAGGCAGAGGGGTTTGAGGAAGGAAATATTGATTACCTTCATTTGAAACCATAGGATGGATTACCTTAGCCCTTATAAGATTGATAACATGGGCCTAGTTAGAGGGATGGTATCTATCACCCTCCTTAGGGTTAATATGAATAGGCTCAATATTATTGTAATAAGAGTTATAAAGAGAGATTAAATTTTGATCTTGTCTTGAAATACTCTCTTTATGTTAACTAGTTTGGTTAATGCATTTGATTAGCTATTTGATCGATTTATACATGTATGGGTAATAAAAAGAAAATATTACCATCATATTATGCAATGAAATAAGTACTTGATTCATCCATAGTAAATATGTTTGCTTCTTTTATAATAAATGCAAATCTAATTTTTAAAATATTTTTAGTTAAGAAATAAAAAATCAAAATTTCAAAAAACCATAGGTCAAACTAAGGTTTTACACAAGGAGACAAAGAAGTTGGGTTCACTAAATGTTTAACTCTTTTTAGAATCAAGGGTTAGGGGGAATGGGATATTCAAGAGTGTAGTAAACTATGTCAGATTAGGGCATAATCAAGGATCAATATCTAAGTAAACATGAAGCAAAAATATTTGAAATATGAAAAAATAAATTATACATAAGAGATACCAATTGTATAGGCAAAATTAAACATAAGACAAAATAAAAATGTCTTCAATTATCAAAATATTTAATTATTAGCAATGAAAATATTAACCAAAATAACTTTAGGAAAGGTACATATATGGGTGAAAGATAGACATGTCCTCACATCCTCATGAATGTAGGATTATCTTCTATAATGAGATAAATTAACACTTAGCAAGATAAATAACATGTGTAGGAAAAAATTAAATGGAATAAAAACCTACACTAATAAATCCCTTGTAAGCATAGCTTAGGGTGGGTAGTGGAATTGGGTACCAACACAAATCCCTGATGAGGTACCCTAGTGCATATACAATCCCTCAAGAGGAGGATAATGAAGCTACCCAAACCCTGAGAATATCCCTTAAATGAAGATGCTCTTAATGAAGGGTTTGGTGAATATATCTATAATTTATTCCATAATTTGAATATAACAGATATCAATGACTTCCTCATAGATAAGATCCCAAATGAAATGCATGTAAATCTTGATATACTTGGTCTATTTATTAAGGACTAGATTTCTATAGATCTATATTGTGCTTTGGGTGTCACAAAAGATGACTATTAGTCATCAAAAATGGATTACCAAAATCAATTAGAATCCCCTTAATCTAAATAGCCTTAATAGTAACATTAAAAAACCTTTTTTTATTCTACCTCTATAGATGATAAAGCAATAACATTATGCTTTTTACTTAGCCAACTAATTGGACCTAAACCAAGGGATAAACTATATCTTGAAGTAGATTTATGATTCTAAATATTGATATCCCAATCTAAATTTGTATACCCAATCAAGTCAACATCAATTCCTACTCCATAATAAATATTAAAATCATGAGTATCTTGATGTAGTGAAGAATATACTTAGTTACTTTTCAATGAAGCTCATGTGGTTCTTACATAAATCTAGAGACCATACCTACTACATATGAAATATCAGGTCTAGTGTGTGTAAGATAAATGAGACTATAAATAAGTAGTCGATACGAGGTAGAATCAACAAAATAAGAAGGAAAATTAGCCTCAAGATTCACATCAAATAGAAATGGATTTAAAGATAGCTTATTTTTAACCATGTTAAACCATGCAAGTAAATTAAGATCATACTTGGATTTTGAAATAGTGATATTGGAATAAAATTAAGAAATTTCAAGTTTGAGGAAGTAATACAACAAGCCTAAGTTATTCATTAGGAATCTATCAGATAAAGTAGTTTTCAAAGGATGCATTGGTGGATGAATAAATACCTATGAATAATAGGTTATCCTCATAGAGAGCTAAAATTAATAATGAATCATCTTACCATAAAATGTAGACATTAGAATTAGAATGACAAATAGTAAACCCAACCAGAATAAGAAAGGAGTCTATCTTGGCATACCAAGCTCAAGGATCTTGCTTGAGGCCATAGATAGATTTATGAATTTTGAAAACTAAGTAAGAAACTTACAAAAATCCTTGTGGTTGACTCATACATATTTCTTATTTGAGGTCACCATGAATAAAATCACTCTTCGCATCCATATGATAAATATCCCAATGATATGCTATGGTAATGGCAATGGTGAGTCAGATTGAGTTCATTTTGGAAACTAGGAAAAACATATCAATATAATCAATGATAGATACTTGAGAAAAACCCTTTTAAACCAAAAATTATTTGAACTTGTCTATGGACCCATGTACTACAAATTTTATTTGATAGATCCATATACATCAAACAAGTTTATTTCCTTAGGAAGAGGGATTAAATCCCAAGTGTTGTTACTTAGCAAGTAACGATACTCCTCTTCCATAATAGTGTCCCAGGTAAGACTTCCTAGTGCCTTATAAAATGAATTTGGATTGGAAGTAGATGTAATTAATGCATGTGGGTAATTCTATAATTGTGAATGGGTTCACCTGGTGTTTGATGGATCTCTAACCTAATAGATAACACTTTTTAATGTTTGTCTAGACTAAATAAGACTAATGTTGGATGAGTCAAGAGGATATTCCTCATACTCTAAATATATTATTAGAGAAGGAAGAGGTGATTCCCCATCACTACTCTCATCATCAAAAATATAATAAAACTCTAGATCATTAGGAAGTTGCTCAGGTAGATCTGAATTAACAAAATTGTCATTAAATCTTAGTGCATCCAAATAAGAGGGAGAAGTGTCAAGTGTGGAGTCCAAAGGACCCTATTAAAAATTAATTATTATCTAAATGAAAAACTCATGATTGGTGGGATATATAATCCTATATCCCTTACACCCTTAGGATATTTAATGAAGATGTAAGGATGACTCTAAGGTTTTATTTCCTTACATTTCCTCTTCAAAATGTGGGCCATGGTAAGAGATCTAAACACTTAAAAGAGACTCACTATGGGTTCTAAACAGTCCATGCTTCAAAAGGATTGAATCTCTTAAATTCTTTATGAAGAACTCAGTTCTAGATATAAAAATCATAGTTGATGGACTCGGCCCAATATTGAGGTGTAAGAGACTTTGAGTATATCATATAATTGCCCAATTCTTTCAAGGACCTATTTTTTCACTTTGAAACACCATTATACTAAGAAATATAAGGAAATGCACACTATAATTCAATCCCCTTTGATGTGTATATTTTATCAAAATTATTATTGACATACTCACCATCATTTTATACAAGTGCCTTAAAGTCCTAAAAATGATCAAAGACTTTATATTTTGGATTAAAAAAGTACACCCAAGTATACCTTGAAAAGACATCAATGAAGGTAAACATGTATTTAGTCTTATTTAAAGGAGTTAGAAATGGATAAATAATGTTGCTATGAACTATCTCTAATATCTGTGTATCTCTCCATGATTTTCCTTTGTCATACTTCTCTTTAGGATTCTTACCAAGTGTGCCATCCTAGAAAACACTGTTATAAAAACTAACATGTGTCAGCTCCAAAACCATGTCATTACGACTAAGTTATTCGATGTAATGATAGTTGAGATGTACAAATCACTCATTCCATAATTTACTTACCCCATATGAATGGTTGAGTAGTGAAGTAGAGGATTGATTAGGAGAAAAATGTGAGAAAGTATACAAATGTGACTAATGATCCACTTTCCCAAATGTAATTATGGAGTTATTATTTTCTTCCCTAATAACCAAAAAATTAGGTGTGAATTCAAATCTATTTACCAAATTAATGTGAGTGATATTATAATTATATAAGAGATTGGTTGATAATGAGTTAACACATAGAGGATCTTAAAATGTCCCATCATTCATTTTAGTAGATCTTCTCCCACTAACTTTAACAAAAGTATAATCACCCAACAAAATGGAAGGCATAGAACAAGGATCCAAGGATGAGAAAAGGTGATGTGATGAATCCATGTGGTATGGGGTACCAAAATAAATTACCCATATGGAAGGATGGGATACAAATCTAACAAGTGCTTTACCCTTACCTTTTCCCATACTACTATCTTTGGCCTTAGAATACTCTCATGATGATGAAATTTGATTGATAAAATTAGGGACACAAATATTATGCTTCTTAAACATATTTTTTAGTTGGTCAACCTAATTGTTCATGAACTTGGTTTCATCATGCCCAATTTTATTATAGTAGGCATATATGAGTCACTCTTTCTTAGGTTTTCCATCTAAAGAGGAGGACTCAGTTGATGCTTTGGAATTAGCATCATATTTATGACCCTTTATTTGATTTAGGTCCTTTTTGTTCTATTTGTTATCCTTATTATTGGAAGCCTTCTATTTTTCATGACTCATAATCAAGCCATGTGATTTTGAGGACTTCAGTGCACCCATTTGAATAATCTTGTCTCACTCTTCAGTCAAGTCAGTAGAAAAATCATCCTAGAAGACATGGTCCATGTAGCTCTAAGGGTATGCATGGTGATGTCAAAGCTAGAAACAAATAACAAATAGTTAAAACCCAATTTGACAAAGAAGAAAATAATCAATTGAGCATCATTTTTATCAATATTACATAGGTTCAATTATAACCTGAGTGATTTAAATTCTATGAAAAGGTCCTATATAGTGTCAAAATTTATTGGACTCATTTTGATGAGTTTATTGTCTAAATCATAACCCTTCATTATGTCCTGCTTCCAAAATATTTTTCCAATGTGGTCCAAAAATCATTAGGAGAAGTTACATATTCAATTTGAAATAATAAGTCAGAAGACATAGACCGACATAATAAGCTATAGGTTTTATAATTTCTATTAAACTACTTTACCTTATCTACATCAAGTGTTAGTTAATTTTTTGTACCTATCATGATTAAATGTAAAAATTTACTCTTCAAGAGGATTTGAACTTTGTTTTTTCACTTGTGATAGTTGAATGGTGTAAGAAATGGAACTTGATTCTAATCTATGGTGTAAAAAATAAGTATGTGCTAAAATTAATAGTGATAGAAATAAAAATATATGAACCCCATATATCCATAGAGGTTCAATTTTAAAATGCTTGAGAATAGAACCAATTCATATTCTAAAAATACTAACACTTTCAAACAAAATTGTGCTTGAAAAGGAGTTACAGGATGAAAATTATGTGAGTTTGAAGTTCTTGCTTACATAAGAAATTTCAACTTTACATAAATTTTGGGTGTGTACAAAGTTTGACTCAAATTTTCATGGAGATGTTATGCCCCCTTGGGTTGTTTGTGACCAAGGGATAAAATCCTATATGACTAGGGGGTTAAGGCTTAGGATTGGGGGTGTTGGAGGAAGTTGAGGTAAAATCACTCAGGTCATCAGTAGTTAAGACAATAAAAGAAGCTAGGGCATCAAAAATTGAAATGATAGAAGTAGTTGGGACATCAATAATTGAAACATCAAAACTAAGAGGTCTTTTAGTAGGAGTTAAAGATATCTAGATTTTTGATAGTGATGGATATATTAGAAGTTCTAGCAAGTACAAGTAGGGGATATAACTCCAATTTGAGCATGTAGGTACAAAATTTACACCAAGGCTATAATCTTTAAATCTATTAAAACTCTAGACAAACCATGAAATATCCACCAAAATTATCAAAAAACCTAGAAAAGGGTTCTTCTTAGAGATGTATATGGTATAAATTTATGTGAAATTAAGGAAAATGTATTCAAACCCATAAAAAATGGTCAAAATTAATTATCATAAAACTAGGTCATATTTACAATTGATTTTAGGCTTTTGACACCTCTTGAATCTAATGGTGAAAGTTGTTTTACATGAAAAACTACAAGTGATAGATGAACAACAAGAGACACCTTTCCCTTGTTATTTTTTTGAATTTGGATCAATGGAGGACCTTAGAAAAAGATTACAATATAAGAGATGGTGAATATTCAATGTTTTATGTTAACAAATGACATATCTATGACATGTAAGCTAAAACTCAAGATTTCATAACATGAATTTTATCATTAATTTACCATAAACCATACTCTGATACCATGTAAGATTAGGGTATAATCAAGGATCGAGGTCTGAGTAAACATGAAGCATAGATCCTTAAAATATTCAAAATAGATACTTATTGTAGAAGCAAAATTAAACATGAGCCAGAAGAAGCAAGTCTTCAATAATCAAAATATTCACTTATTAGTAATAAAAACGTTAGCCAAAATATCTTTAGGAAAGGTATATATAGGTGGAGGATAGACATGTCCTTACATCCTCATGAATGTTGTAGTATATTCCCTAATCACCTAGATTAACACCTAAGTAAGATAAATAAAACATGTAGGAAAAACCATTAAATGGAATAAAAACGTACACAAATAAAATATTCTTTATGTAGGTCAATTAAATAATTTAGTTTATGATATTCAATTTCAATGTTGAATTATAAATATTATAAATATAAAAAGTGCAATGCCAAAGAGTATTTTGATTGTGTAATCATGAAGAAGAAGTAATACTTAGTTTATGTAATGATGTTGCAAATAAATTTATGATGTACAGGTGTGGAAATAGGTTGTTTGATGTTCAATAACCAATAATTTGATTTTATAAATCTTATTTTTGGCTACTTGGAAACTTTCATCACCCTATGGACATTTTTGTTGATGATACTATCATAATCTTGATACAAATTTCCTACATAGAATGTTCATTGTATCAAGATGTGACCACCTGGGTCTTTCTAGGTTTTTTGACCCTTTTCATATTATGTATCTAGATCTCATGCATAGGTTGTCGATGATTATTTGTAGCTCAAACCATATATATCCACCTTAGGTTAGGCTACCTTACCAAAAATGGGTTAGTGGGTTCATGGTGTTACGTTAACCTCAAAAACATCTCTATCAACAATCATTGCCTATATATCCAATACTCCAAAGAGATCCTTATATTTATGTATTTATTCCATATGTGTGGAAATGTGTGTTCCCAAGGATAAAATATACTATATGAAGATATATTTAGTTATCTAGCTTTTAACTTGACAAATATGGCTCATGGGTTATCTTTTAAGTGCTTCATACATGTATGATTGATCTCATGTTTGATATTGAAATAGGGATGAATAGGAAAAAATAGATAGTTGTGCAATTGATTGATTGATCTTGAATAAATGCTTGCTCGGTATTTTCTAGATAAATAATGAGTATGTTTTTATTTGTATTTTTCCTTTAAAATTTGAAGTAATCCTCATGAAAGGGTTAATGGCATTCTTAGGCAAACCCATACACTTCAAAAGATTTGTAAATTTGAGTGTTTTTATGGTAAGACACTAGCATTGGAGAATGGATAGTAGTGTCAATGTTATTTTCTTACCCTAAAAATAAATGTCTAGGATGAAATAAAGTTTTTGAGATTATATAACTAAAAGTAAAGAATATAGATCAGATTTTAGGTCCTTTATGGTTATAAACTATCTAGATAATCAAAGTAATCAAGGTTGATCTAAGAAATAAGTAGTCATACCTAGTATGGTGGTTAGTGTGAGCCTTTTGGCTATAAGGAAGATTAAAATAAAGGGTAGAGCCTTGATATATATTTTTCAAGTGTACACATCTAATTTAACATATATAAATCTAGATTTAAACATCTACAAGTTGAAGAGCCCATTTAAGCATTCAAAGATAACATTATCTAGACTCAAATATAGTAAAAATATGTTGTTTGTCATTTGTTTCCTTATTTTATAGATGAGGTTACTTCTACTTGATATCTTGACTTACCAGATGGATATATCACCTTGTGTGTTACCTTTGAAAAAATATATTTTAACCACTTTAATATGCCCACCAATCCTGTTGTCCTATATTATCAATTTGATACAACCTATCAAGATCCCAATGAACCCATGAGCACATTTAACAATTAGTTTCATCAGCTATATAGGGGGTTGAAAGACCCATTCCTATAAATGGAAGCATTTTCTATTGATATTTATAAAAAAATGTTGGACCCCTTAACAACTATGCTTATCCATAAAACTCCATCTGCTATTACATATATGATGTTGACTTACCAAGATGCCTTTATCATTGAACAACAATCAATTCCACATGGATACAATGATGATCCATTTTATTTTTTAAGAAAATAGAGTGTTTACACATAAAATCACTCAATTTATTTCCCTATAAGTCAACCCATGGATCAATTTATGCCTTCTAATCAAACATTTCATCAAGATTATAACCAACTAAACCTCCCTATAACAAATGTGAAGACTCTTTTTTAATTAATTCATGCATTTATTATAACTCAATATATTGTCAATAGATTATTTTACCTTGTTTTAGAGGTCAAGCATCTTTCAATGCTATTATTAATCAAGTGTCATTTATTGTAGGATATTACCAATAAGAAATATAAGGGATGAATTATGAGACCATATTCTCATGTTCATAATTTGGGATTTATAGATATATAAATGAGATAAGTGTTGAAGTAGTCATGTTGACCAATAAGGATCCATTTAATATGAAATAATTAGTCCAAAAGAGTAATGATGATGAGGATTCCAATGAAAAAGTTGCAATAGTTACTTTAGGTGAGTTCACGGATGAAAATTTAGGTAACAATGAGCTATCTATACAAGAGGAAAAATTAGAAGTTCCTTGTAATTAGTTTGTAGAATAAGTGGAAGAATTGGAGTAGTTATATGAAGAATATCAATACTATCCATTGAAAACATTCCCATCATTTATGGTTGTTCCTATATTTGGAGAGATGATTTAAGATGATTAACATTATGATTGCAATAGTTTAGATCTTTCCCCATTATTGAGGATAGTTGAAATATTAGAAGCCAACATTGAAATTGGATACCCTTACAAGGAAGAATAAGTAGTGGAGTATAAACCTAAATATATCTCACTCTAAGAAAACCTTACTTTCAATCTAGTTGGCATAAATTTGAAATACAATCCCAAGATTACTCACCACTAAAGAATGACACATGTACATTGTTAATGATAGGTGGAAGTCAGATGAAAATAAAGTGTTTGATTTTAAAACTAAAGGTTTAGATCATTTACAAAAACTTATTTGGTATGATTTAAATATTCTAGTGTTTCTCTCATTAGCAGAGGCAATCAAAACATAAATGAGTGATCATAAACATGGTGTCTTGAAAGAAGAAGTAAAGCCAATAATAATAAGAGATGACTATTATTTAATCTAGTATAACTTACTACATAATCCAGCCACTAATGATAAAAATAGAGGGTCATTTTCATCGTAATAATAAAGCATGTGCCTTTTAGATGATGAAAATAACCAAAAAGATGTTGCCAAAACATTCATAATAGAAAGGGAGTAGCCAACTAGTGATTTAGTGATTGTCTGCCTCAAAGAACATATCTTCACCAAGTTGGGTATTTTAATCTTTGTGATATGTGTTTATACCCAAACCTATCATTCAAAATAATTAAATTTATGGGTAGAGTTATTTATCAAACCCTATCCCAATAAATTTTTGAAAATTAAACATAACTACATCTCTAAATTTAATAACCAAATTTTGCTTAATTTGAATGTGTGAACATAATAGATAATACTCTTTGATATAGTATCCATGAACCAAAATGGAAAAAAAACAATAATTATGAGTTATTTTCCTATCAAAATTTGAAAATCATGAGCGTGAATGTGTTCCATGTTAGGTGTCTAACTAGTGAGGACATCCTATTTTTTTTAATGGGTAGTTCCTCAAACTCTACTTCTAGACTTGAATTTACTTGGCATGGTCTTATACATAACTTATCTTTTATTTCCCACTTTTGTTTCCTTGATTTCATAAATTTTTGGCCTCATTGTTTATCCCTTTTTGGTCTTGTATTTTTTTTTAACCTTGTGGGTTCTTCATTGATCAAATAAATAGGAATAAAGGTATATAGGTAAGTAATATGAATGACGTTCTGGTGCTTAAGTACTCTAAGTAGTTTGTGGCATTATATTTTATTTGAGAGATGATTTCAAATGCTTAGGCTGTCATGTGTGTTCTATATTTGTTAATTTTTGGATGAATTTAGGTAAACTACTTGGGTTGTAAAGAGATTCTCTTGAAACCGTGCACACAAACCACATTTTAATGGTTTCTTGGTCTATTTAAAAAACCTACTATGGTTAAGATCTAGGGTGAAAAATATATAATTATGAATTTTGTTTGATCTAGAGGATTTTTTTTTAAATTATTTTCCCATCATAATTCCTCCATTTTCCCAATTTATATATATTATTTATTATTCCCACTTTTAGTTCCACATGGATGGGTTTTAAAAAAAAGATCATAGAATATATTTTAAATTAAACCTAAATTAATTAAATCCAAATTTTAATTAAATTTTATCCACTCTTTTATTCTCCCCACGTGGATGGGTTTAAAAAGAAAAAAAAATTCTCCCATTTTTATAAACCTTATGCCATACACATTATTCTTTATCCCCACTTTTACCTTTTTAAACCACGTGGAACATGGATAGGGGGGTGAATGTGGTTATGAATGAGTTTGGTTTATATGGGAGATGTGTAAATTATTTATCCTTTTTGATGGCGTTAAACTTCTTCATATGTACCTTTAAGTTTGGCATTAACATGCATGGTCACTATGTGGAAAGTTATGAGAGATATATTAATTCTTTTATCCTCATATATTTTATGTTTAGCACCTAAAATTATTACCGTGCAAGTCACCACCTTTTAAGGGTTAGTGGTTTTATAATTTGCATGGGTGGCATACAAAATTTAAAGGATATATTTTAATAAAAGATTATCCTCATGTCTTTGTTTAGAGCCCAAAACAAAATTTATCCCCACCATTTACTCCACTTTATCTTTCACTTGTCTTTTGTGTAGTTGGAAGTCTTGGTGGGAAGTGAATTATGTTGAATAATTATGGTTATTAATTATGGGAAACACTTTATTAAATAAAGCATGGAGTTTCAATGTCTCATAAATTATGAGATTTTATTTCTTCTTGTTTTCATGTAGCTTATATGAAGTTTATTCGTACTTCAGGAAAATGAAGGTTGTTAACTAACATTGGCTATCAAAAAATTTATTTCATTTTATATTGTACATGATGATCTGAAGATAGAGAACAAAGGAAGATAAAGAATAGAGGAAGATAGAGAATAGAGAAAATATAGATTGTATTTTTTACAAGGGTAGAATTTTGATATAGCTAGTTGAGACCATTTTGCCTATTATAGATCTTTTTTTAATCTATATAATTATAGAGAGGGATTTTTAAAACCATAAGGTGGTTTATAAACCTTTTCAGAGTGTTTTGCCTCCTTGAAGAGAGAGAAATTGCCCATTTTAGAGATATATATTTGTAGGTGATAATTTTGGAAATGAAGGACATTTGTGATCTAAGATCAGAGTTCTTTAGAGGTTGATCAACCAATTTCAAGTTATTTAGGAATGCAAGTTTAATCATTGTATTTATATCTTATTTAAATGGAATGGTTTGAATGAACCCATGGGCGTAGACATTTGGTGAACCCTATAAATAAATCTTCTGTGTCATTTTCTTAATTTCTTCTCTATGATCTAAAATTCTTTCAATTTACTTAATTAAATTATGAGAATGTTTATAAAGTATTTTTTAGATTTAATTAAAGGGAAATTGGAAATTAATATTTAGTTTTCATCTGATCTAAGCAGACTGTAAAAGTCTTTATAAGCTTGGATTATTTGCACAGAGGATAAAAATATTATTTAAATGTGTTATTTGAACAATAAAATCATGCTAGTTTACAAAATAATCATTCAAAATTTTTCAATTAATTTTACATTCAAGTTTAAATAAAAGACAATTCTTTTGATTTTAATTAAAAATTAGAAAAATGACTTATTATTATAAAATCATTTTAAATAAATGATATTGATTAGTAGGGGATAATTACTATTTATAGATCAGTTTAGTGTCAGAGTAGTTAGAATGTAGGGATTATATTTTATTTGTGTGAAAAGTTGATTATAGTTTCAATATCGATTGGATTATTTGTAGACTATTTTTTACTCTATTTTTAGTGTTGGAAGTACAAGTTGTTTGTAGGAACAAGAAACCATGGGCAAGTTATCCAAAAAAGAGAAACTTGATGAGCTTGAAGAATTTAATATGTATATCCAAGAAGAGAACTCTCTTTTGAGATCAAAATCATACTCCATGGAAGAAGAGATTGAAAATTTGAAATATGATTTACAAACCAAGGATGATCTCTTGGCAAAGTTGTAGAATGGTGAATGAATGAAGGAATTACCTTCCACATCAAATGTAGAAACAATGACAAATGAATACACTGTAAATCATCATGTATTACTTCCTCTCATTCAGTTTTAGATATTGCTTTTGGTGTTTTTAAAAAACACACTAAGAGTATTAGGTCTAAACTATTAGATAAAATGGGATTTGAAGGAAGAGGCCTTGGTAAATATGGATAAGGCATAAATAACTCCATGTAGGTAGAGAATAAGCCTCATTTTTCAGGTTCGGGGTATACTAGTGAGTGAATGGAAATTGGAGAAAGTTTCAAATCCATAGAAGGAAGACAAGATTCCAACTATCAAGTGTATAAGCCATTATTTTTTTAGAATAAACTATCATAGGTGGATGAGAGGTGTAAGAGAACTAGAAGAAGAGGTATTGAGATTTTACCTCCTCTTTCTTACACAACACATAACACTAAGAATTTGATAAATTCTAAATCTTCTAATGCACTCTTTCAGTTTGAATAATATGGCTATGATACTTTTTCTTATACTTTTTATGGGTTAATTAATCTTTTTGTTTCTTATTTTTGGAAAATAAAATCTCTACTAAATAAGTTTTATTCTTTTGTGAAAGATAAGGTAGGTGCTAATGATCATTCAGACGTGAGAAATGGTAAACATGTTTCCTCATCCAAGAAGAAGTACAAGAGGAACTTTTGCACTCATTGTCACAAGAGTGGACACAAAGTTGATAAATGTTGAAAAATTCAACCATGACACTATCCTAAACCTGGTAAATATTACAAAGTATATATAAATTATGAAAATAAGGATTTATTATCATAGGATTTTTGGTCCAAATATACATGTAGGTTTTGTGGATTAGATAATCACTATTTTGCCTTATGTTAGAAAAGAAAACCAGTTGGTAGGATATCTATGTTTTGTAAGGAGAAACACATGGGTAATAATTATTGTAATCATTATAATTTAAGTGGTCACATAAATTATAAATTTTGGGTATTGAATCCATAATATGTCCTAAGTATTTTAGAAAGACATCCATGAATAATGATGCATCCATAAGTAAAAAGGAAGTTGTTTTAAACCCATTAAGTTTAGAAACAAAACAAGAGGAAGACCACTTCTCTACTGATTATCCACAAATGACTCCATTCATTTTTTATTTGGATGTTAATTATCATTTCTTTTTTAGTGATAATTTTACATATCTATGGTATTAATTAGCATGCATATGTTTAACATGGTTTTGGGATTCCATTAAAAGGAACATAGTTTAGTTTTAAGAATAATTTTTGGAGTTACTCATTGTGAGAAAATCTAAGTGAGAGGTTTATCATATTTGGATTATGTTTCTCATATTTGTGGTTTTTCTAAGCTCTTTTATTAATATACTAATAAGTTTTTAATTTCCTGATGCATTGAAAAAGGAATTAACTCATATTTAAACTTAGAGATATTCCCAAATGATTTGAGTTTGGAATTCGATTTATTAGAGTAACCTGTGGAAAAAAGCCAAGGGATAGGTTTATCATATTTGGATTATTTTCTCATGTTTGGGTTTTGGAAAAACTTCATTTTTAAACCTTGAAAATAGTATATGCAAATTATATGGGACATGATCAGAGTGTCTATTTTGGGAAATTTACATTTTAGTTTATATGTTGTCAGTTACATTTTGCAAATAGAAGCTTATAAGACCCTTTTCAGGCACTATTTGTAATTAAAATATATTTACAATTTTTTTGTATCCATGCATGATATTTTCATATTTATAAGTCCCTCATTCATTTTCGGCATTTAATTGTAACTGTCAAAATATGGTTACAATTAGCATGTGTATTTATTATACTAACAAATTGGTTTGCAGTTTCATTTGGTAATCATTTTGCAGTGATCAATAGATTCACCATTTTGAAGATGTGATGTTTGAGCAGGGAGTTTACTTCTATCTAAAATTTGGTAATGGGTAGATGTTTATTTCACTAACATTTTAGGGATTTAGTTTAATTTTTGAATCATTACCATGATATTTTGTAGTGATATTTTATAGAGTGAACCATTTACAAATTCAGTGGATCACTTGACCTTGTGGGAACCAAAAGGGTCTTATTGAGGGGGTTTGATCTAGAGGATTTTTTTAAATTACAGTTTTTAATTATTTTTCCATCGTAATTCCTCTATTTTCTCAATTTAAATATTCTATTTATTACTCCCACCTTTATTTTCACATGGATGGGTTAAAAAAAAAAAGATCATAGGATATATTTTAAATTAAACCCAAATGTAATTAAATCCAAATTTTAATTAAATTTTATCCACTCTTTTATTCTCCCCACGTGGATGGGTTTAAAATGAAAATGAAAAAGAAAAAGAAAATACGTTTATCCCATTTTTATAAACCTTATGCCATACATATTATTCCTTATCCCCACTTTTACCTTTTTAAACCATGTGGAACATGGATGGGGGGTGAACGTGGTTATGCATGAGTTTGGTTTATATGGGAGATGTGTTAATTATTTATCCTTTTTTGTTGGAGTTAAACTTATTCACATGCACCTTAAAGTTTGGTGGGTAAGGTGGAAAGTTATGAGAGATATTAATTCTTTTATCCATGGGATATTATGAGAGATATGTTTTATGTTTAGCGCCTAAACTTCTTACCATGCAAGTCACCACCTTTTAAGGGTCATTGGTTTTATACTTTGCATGGGTGGAAGATTTAAAGGATATATTTTAATAAAAGATTATCCTCATGACTTTGTTTATCACCCAAAATAAACTTTATCCCCACCATTTACTCCACTTTATCTTTCACTTATCTTTTATGTGGTTGGCAGTCGTGGTGGGAATTGAATCATGTTTAATAATTATGGTTATTAATTATGCGAAGTGCTTTATTAAATAAAGCATGGAGTTTCAATGTCTGATAAATTATGGGATTTTATTGCTTTTTGTTTTTATACAACCTATCCAAAGTTTAACTTTACTTATGGAAAATGGAGGTTGTTAGCCAAGATTGGCTATTAACAACTTTATTTCATTTTATATTGAAAATGATAATCTAAAGATAGATAACAAAGGAAGATAGAGAATAGAGGAAATCCAAATTGTATTTTTTTATAGGGACATAATTTTGTTATAGCCAATTGAGGCCATTTTGCCTATTATAGAACCTTTTTTTAATCTATATAATTATAGAGAGAGATTTTTAAAACCAAAATGTGGTTTATAAATCTTTTGAGAGTGTTTTGCTCCTTGAAGAGAGAGAAATTACCCATTTTGGAGATAAATATTTGTAGATGATCATTTTGGAAATGAAGGACATTTGTGATATGAAATCAAATTTCTTCAAAAGTTGATCAACCAATTACAAATTATTTAGGGATTTAAGTTTAATCGTTGTATTTACATATTATTTAAATGGAATAATTCGAATGAACCTAGGGATGTAGCCATTGGTGAACCCTATAAATAAATCTTCTGTGTCATTTTTTAAACTTTATTCTCTATGATTTGTAATTCTTTCAATTTCCTTAATTAAATCATGGGAATGTTTATAAAGTAATTTTTGGATTTACTTAAATGGAAATTAATATTTAATTTTCATCCAATCTAAGCAGACTGTAAAAGTCTTTATAATCTTGGATCATTTTCATAAAGGATAGAAATATTATTTGAATGTGTCATTTGAATAATAAAATCATATGAGTTTACAAAATACTCATTCATAATTGTTGGATTAATTTTACATTTAGATTTAAATAAAATTCAATTCTTTTGATTTTAATTAAAATTTGGAAAAAATGACCTATTATTTAAAAATCCATTTTAAATAAATAGTATTGATTATTAGGGGATAATTACTATTTACAGATCATTGTTTGACATGGTGGTCCCCAACTCAACATTGAAATGTTAAAATTAAAGAAAGAAAAGAAAAAATAATTTGGAGAAAAAACTCAATTATTGGGTAATTCAAGCAACCTCTATTGTGTTTATGGATGCCAAAATGGAAGTAGATAAATGTTAACAATCATTCATGAGGACATTAAAACATGCTAATTATGGGAATAGTTATCAAACTCATATAAAAGAGAGTGAGGGAATATTGGCATCAAGAAAATACTATTCAAGACAACTTCATAATGACTCATATAGTTTCAACTTACTAACCACAAGAATTTATAACACGTATGTTATTTATATTCATATCTTAGTAAAAAACATAACTAAAACTTAACCTTTAATTATTATTTGTGATAGAAAATTTAATTATAGGCAAATGACATCAAACTAACACATAGTCTCATAGAATGAAAATAACTCATACATATATATAGTAGAACTATCTATGAGCTTGTAATCAATTACAACTCATCATTCCATTTACAACTCTATTAAAAAATAAGTGCTAGGATTTACCTTACTAATCATAAAATATAGAACTTAAAATATCAACAACATCAACAACCTATTATAATCCCAACAAGGGTTACTTATACTATATTCAAAGATATTTGTAACCTCCTGACTATTTCTCTCATACCAAATACTAGTGCATCTTCTAAGTTATTTTAATAAACATATATCCAAAATAATTCCAAGAATAATCTAATAAGAAACAAACTAAAACCAACTATGAATCATTCGATGTGTCATCTTTATTCCATATGATGTGGTGTGAAAATAATCTCTCACTAATACTCTCCCTAACTTAAACTATTGGTTGATCCTAAGACAAATTCATAGAGATGAATAAACCATTACATAGAGAGATTAAGACAAAACTAGAGATAAACTGAGCAAGATTCATAGAAATTGCATGAAGTGCTAGTGACCTATTTTAATTCCATACGCACCACTCATCTTCCCTTATAGTTTTCAACCAAAAAATATAATAGTCTACAAACCTTTTATGTTTTTAATAGACTAGCATATCTAAGTGGCTTGATTGTACAAGTTTTCAACAATCCCAAACTTACAAAACTTGTAGATGTATATTATAACAAAAGTTCGAAATTGGATCCAAAATGTTAAAAAAGAGTGTTACATATTACCTAGGTGGCTGGTGGAAGAGGGTTTGAGTAATGCTAAAGGAATAAGGTTATGATGTCAAGGAATATCACTCTAAGTGGCACACTTTTGTTATTAGAGACTTATGAAAAGTTGATTGGGTAGAATAAATAAGTGAGTATTGATCAAGGGAATAATCAAAGAATTAAACTCAGTGATGTTGACATTGTATGCTTTCCAATCTAATAAAAATTCTTGGATAACATGTAAAAGAGTGCATAGTAGAGCCTGATCCAAAATGATCTCAACTAAATCATCATCCTTAGTGATGGTAAAATGGGATTTGGTAATAAACAAATTCTTGTTGATATACTATAGTAGATCATTAATTTTGTCTACATGCCTCTATACCTAGATGCTAGTGAAGCTATTTTTAAGTAGTTAGTTCTGCCAAGTATAAAACTATTATATAATAGTGTCTTGTGCACTAATAAATGATTTTAAATCCACATCCATCTAATCAGAAAAGGTCATGTTAGCTAAAATGGATACCATAGGCCATTGTATTTTAAAACTTGTTATCTAAACTTCTTTAACTTTGTTGATAGCCTCTAGTAGACCATAGTTTTGATGCCATGATTTATCATTAGGTGATTTTTTATTCATTGGTCCTTAGTTTCATAATCAATATTCATGGTCTTAGTCCTCCCATGAAACACTTAGCATTTTGAAGGTAACTTTGACAATGTTAAGGTTATTTTATAGAGTTTAAGTTTGTGTTTGGTCTAAGTTGAGACATTAGCGACATGATAACTATTCAAGATGGCATGATGATCTTAGTGAGAAGGTGCATGAAGGGACAAAGCAATGAGAGAGAAACATTACAATTCCATTTTTTGGAGAAGTTAAGGTACTTTAGCATAAGTTAAGGTATTTGAAGATGTTAAGGTTAATATTTTGCCTAGTCTAAGCCTTTCCCAAATCCTCTTTCTTGAATTTTTTTTTTCATGGGTGATAGGGTCTAAATAAATTAAATTAATGTCTACATGGATAGAAAAACATCCGATTAAAGTCAATTAAATAAACCTCAAGTCTTATGGGTTATTTTGCATAGTCTAAACATTTTCATACTTGGTCAACATATTTCAAGTCTTGTAATAGCATCTATAATTAAAATATGGTGTCATGTAAGTTTATCTCAAAATTTTTAAACTTTGTGAGTTATTTTCAATGTGAATAAGATCAAGTACATGTTAGAGATGATAGTCTTAAGCTAGAAAGAACAATGATGGCCTATAAAACTATTATAAACATAATTAGTGGGATATGAAAGAGATTAAAAAATGCATTTATAAGAGGTTTTAGGTGCATGCCACATTTACCCAATATTTTCAATACCAAATCATGCTCACACCAGCTTGAATGAACCCAAAAAGAGCAAAAAATATTCATCTTCTCCATCAAGTCCTTCATAAGTTTAAGAAGGTAGTTTTCTTAGAAATGTTTCATGAAAGAGAAAATGAGTTGGATCAAATGATCATATGAGTAGATGGTAAAAATTATGACCTTAAAATTTAATTCATTAGTTTAGTGTTGTATGGGTTATGATTTATGAATAATTGCTAACAAGATAAGGGCTCTCCAAACCCTTATAAAACCCCAAAGGCACAAGTTTTGCTTGTTTAAGTGCATTGGAAAGTTAAAGAATGCAAATGGAAATTTGTGTGAGTTATAAAGAATATTAAATCCTTAAAAATAATTCTCTACCATCACTTGGAATGTGTGAGTGGTCAAAAGGAAAGAATTTTTTTATTGAAGTAGGTTACAGGTTGAAAGTAATGGATTTCTTGATGCTTTTAGGGATTGTAACAAATGAGAGCATTTAGGTGAACTTTAAAACTATATAAAATACTCCCAAATTATATTTATGGTCACCAATAGGTCTCTCAAATCTTACAAGGTCTTGAAAACTCCATAGTAAAATGAGCACCTACAGACTTCTATAACTACCTTGCCTAGACCAATGTTGTAGGTATAAGAATGTAGAGAAATGGTAAGATTGATGATTAAATTCAAGTTTTGGAGGCCCACTATAAATTTTAATATCCTTAATAAGTTTCCAAAGTTTTTAGATAATAAATCATCTAAAGACTAGTAAGAAGGTCAAGCTGCCAAGTTGTTTACAAACCCTTGCTATGACTAAAATAGATTCAATGTCATTAGTATTAGGTTATTAAACTTGGTTTACATTAAAAAATGGTTTCCAAAAAAGTTAAAAAGTTAAAATTTTCACTTAAAAACCATTAAAAATTATGAAATACCAGGAGCTTCCATCATATGACAAGGAAAATAGGTATATACAAGCCTATACATAGAAAGAAGCACGCTTTGCATTTGGCTATGAGAGATGAAGGCTTAAGGAAGTCATATAGGTTGAAAGAGACCTAATGAGAGTTTGAGAATTCAATGAAATTTTTATAATAATATTTTCATAAAACCAAGTCTCATTATTTCCTTATGCTCAAATAGGACTGTACACCTACAAGTTTATTTGAAGACCTCAAGGGTCAATATGAATATGGAGATCTGGTTTTTAAGAAAAAAATAATGTAATGGGTTTTTTATTGATATAATATGACATATAATCCTATAAATAATAATAATGGATTATAAATAAAACACTATATTCCTCCTAATTAGGTTTATGGTAGTCTTAGGTTTGAAATGTGGCATACACATATTTACATGCATGATAAGAGGAAAAGGTGAAAATTTTGGCTTGATCATGAAGTTTGAGGGTGATGTAATATGTGAGAAAATTTAAGAGGAGTTTTAAATTGTAATAAATATATTTAATAAGGATAAAATTCATCAATAAGGATGCATTATTAGACCTTAGCAAGGTATTAGGCCTAAATGTACATCTACAAGCCTTCTTGCAAAACATCATAAAAGTATGCATTTATTTATTTAGTTTGGGAATCTGAGGTTTTTATAGGATTAAAATGATCATATATAATTTTTATAAGATTATTTAAGACCCTTAGAAGGATTATAGAACACTAAAATAGGGATTCTAGGGTCAAAGTGCTTAAACATGCCTAAAACCCTACCTAAACCCTATAGGTGAAGAAACACAACTTTGGGAAACATGGAGGTTTAGAGACATAACAAAATCACTCTAAGGATATATTTGGGGTGTTTTATACCCAAAAATACCATTTATAAAGGGATAAAAGGCTTTTGAGGTCCTTGAGGCCAAAATACCTCTCTCAGGCATATAAATCATAGTTTTGAGCCTAGGAGACTACCTTTTGAAGCTCAAAACTCCATGAAGGATATGCATGGGTAGAAATGGTATTCATAGGTATTGAATATTTCCTCATTATTTATGTTTATGTAATTTATAATTATTGACTAGGTATTCATGGTATGAAAAATAACTAAGAAAGGAAACCACCTCAAAACACTATTTTTGCCTTGTGAGAAGCTTGAGAAGACATTTTTTTAATCAAAAATTGAATGTGAAGATACATGGTTTCAAATATATCTTGTAGGTGTTATATATACACCATATAATGAAAATATATGGCATTTTTTCATAATTATAGGCCCTTAATTTTATGTATAATTGTTAACAATGTAAGCAACTAAAATTACCAGTTTAACCCTTCACAAAGTTTGATGGAGAAAAATGATGATTTGAGTGGATATAATGTACTAAAAATGTCTTAAAACCACCTTGATGATATATAAATATCTCATGGATACCTTTATAATCCATTAATTTGGAACATGTGGGCCAAAAGGGGTGTAAATAGGCCTAAATTTGTAGGTTTTGATTGTTTTTCATGTAAGTTGGTTGAGTGAAACCTAATTGACCATCTTGAGATTACCTAAAAGCTTGGGTATAACTTATATGATGATTTATAACTATAATTTGAGGTATAAAAGTGATAAACATGTAAAAAGGAGGGAAGAATAAATCTTTATGAGTTTCAAGACACCAAAGAGGTCTAGTAATAGTTGGGCAAGTGTTGAAACATCCCAAGGGGTTTAACACACTTTGTAACATCAATATAGAAGATTATCACATATGAAAAAATATACAAGATAAGTATAACTAGTTATAAACCAATAAGATGGCTTGTCACTTATTAATCATAAAGGAGGTGATAGTTTAAAGGAGGCTTGATGAGTCAGTCATCAAGCAAGACAAGATTTCTTATGCCACCTTTAAAGTTACCATCATCAAATTATGCTAACACATGTTGATGAAGACATTATTGGCATATTACTCAATATTTTAATTATTTTAACTACCTAATGAGTGCTTGGAAGCAATCATGGTTTCTTGACACCTATTTTCTCTCCCTATTTTATTCTTTCTCCTATCTGTACTGCCTTGCTTGGTATTATATATGTTTTAACCTTTTAGAACTTAGTGAATGTAAATACTATGTTGTTAAAGAGATAAGTTTATTAAATAAAGGTATAAATATGTAATAAATAAAACCACTAATTTATTACAAAATTGACTAACTATGAAATTTTTAAAAATAGTAATAATTAATGCAAATAAGAACTTAAATGGAAAATAACTAAGATAGATGATCTAGAGGCTACAAATTAAGGTAGAGGCTAGTTTTAGTGTCATAAAAAAGATCATAGTGTCAAAAACTCTCCTAGATAGTAGAGACATAATTGGAAAGTAGCACCATGTGGTAATATTTTCCCTATTTTAGTGGTAGTGCCCTCTATGTAAGACTATCTTGAGCTTTTATGTGCACTTGTGTCTAAATTTGTAAGGTTTGTTCTTATGTACATGAGTTTTGAAACCATATAGATTACCTATTTTAACTAAATTTATGAGAAAACCCTAATCCTCAATGTTGCTAGGGCATATAGTTGATACAAGGTAAAAAGTGTGTTTGTTAGTGGGGTAGGTTGGACATCCTCAACACCCCACTGTGATAAGAGTTTCCTATATACCAATACTTTGAAGAGAGATCAAGCTTGATGCAGTTATCCCCACCTAAGTGTTGGTGAAAATACAAGTGAAAATAGTATTATAGTTGACTTGAGTGCTTTGAATGTGTTTGAGACTAGAAATATGGGTAATCTAAGCTTAATAATATTGTATATGGTAGTATTCAAAATTAATAAATAATAGGGATTGATAACCTCAATTATACACAAATTTTTGTGAGTTTGAAAGTGTAATTTGCATCTAATTTCCATCTAGTGGTTATAAGGCTAAAAATCATGCATATATACTATTTTAGTGCTTGTGTAGGTGCTAAAAGTGGTCTAGGTTGACCCTAAGATATCTAATATTTGAAAATATATATATTTTTGAAAAGAGGAGGAAAAGGTCAATAATTACATTATTGGGACACTAACACCATGTTGTGTTATTGTCCCTACTATGGTGCTAGATTCTAAGTGGCAGGCATGAAGGGCTAGGATTTAAGAATGAAGGTCTAGGACTACTTTAGGGATAACTAGGGATACCTTTGGATTGCATGAAGACTATATAAGTGTGACAATAGGATATAATATTGGTCTAGGGCTTATCTAGGGATATATGGTCTCAAGTATCACTCTTAACGCTCTAGCTCAAGATAGAGTGTTTTTGGCTAGATAGATCTGCCATATATAGATTAGATAGGCCTAAATAAATATAGAGGGTTGGGTCCCTATATATAAACTCTAATGGGGTACCAGATAAACTATATATAGAGTGGATTCTCCCAACTATAGCTACATAGAGTAGGGTAGGCCATCATGGCCTATTTGGCTATGGTTAGAGTTTTTACCAACTAGATATAGGGGGTAGAGGGATTTCAAGATTGACCTCAGAGTCTAGGTATTCAAGTTCCTACCTTTGTAATGTCATGGGAGTGCCTACCTCTTGAAGTGGTGTGAGTTCTCTTTAGTGGACATATATAGATAGGGGGTCAGCTAGACTATCTATCTCGAGCTGGGGGATAAGGGGATAAGGGGCCCTATAGATTAGATGGGGTCAATGCCAAAACCAAATAAACTCTATCTATATCTATATCCAAATACAAATCCAAATAAAATTTATCTATATTTATATCCAACTAGATATATCCAAAAAATAACTCTATACAGGGCCAACTCAAAGTCAAGGAGATCTAGGGTGGCTCTCTCTAGTCACCTAGTTTCACTTTTAGGTGATTAAATTCTCCCCCTTGCTTTATTATAGAAATGTAAAAAAGTAAAATGAATAGGATAAGGGAAAAATAAGTTCACCTATACTTAAATAACAGGTGAATCCTATGAAATTGGGTTTGAATATGTGAACCATGCTCTAATGCGTGTCCTACAAGTGAAACATACATAGATCAGTACTTACTTAAGAGATATCAAAATTAAATACAAAAATAAGTAAAGAAGTGATAAATGCATAGATCAGTCCTTAATTAAGGGATAAGATAGAAGAAAAATGAATACACCTCACTAGGTACATGAACCAATACAAAAAATTGGTGAAAACATTTATGTGTGCATGTAGATAGTGATCAATCAGTGAATAACTTGGACTGAACTAATGGATTGCTCAATCCTCATGTGTGAGTGGCTCAAGAACTCAATATATTTTAGACTCCATCATTGTCCACCCCTATTTGGTGGATCATGATCTGTGAATAGTTTAATTGGATTGATGGTGTGTCTAACCCTCTCATGTATGTGGCTCAAGAACTCAAGTAGACTATGAATCCATCATTGTCTATCCATGTGTAGTATATGCATCTAAAACTAAAAATATATAATGTAATTGGAAATGTCTAACTAGAAATTTTGGATCTATGGCCACTTAGGTATATTAACCAGCTCTAGGCCACTCAAGAATGCAAACCACTACAAATGGAGTAAGGCATGAAACTAATGTGTAACCTAGAATATGATGTTGGATGTATATAACATAGATAATGAAATGGAATTTATCATTCCATCTAATCAATTAGTGTGTAAGCAATCAAACATAAATAATGTGTCACACACATGCCTCCAAATATGATATCTAAGCATATGGATATTAGACTAAGTTGTAATAATCTGTATCTAAGTATTTGAACTATAAATGGGAATGGTCATGTCATGCATAATTCCACCAATCCAAGAAACTAGTATGAATCTAAGCTAAAATATTATAAATCCAAGCTAAACTGGGTAAAGTTGGTAAATAACTAACTGAACATGTGCAAAAATAGACTATACCTATTTTGATTTTTTATCCAATCTCTATTTTTCTAAAACTACGGCTACTAAATAGTAGCACCATATCTTGAATAGTAGTGCCATGTGGTGCTACTGTCCTAATTTAGGAAATATGTCCTATTACTCTAATTTTTATGAAATTTTATTGATATTTGTGTTAATATTTTCCCACTATGTTTACCCAAGTTTGATTTATATAATCTGAGCCTCTTTTTGGAGGTATGTTATCATTGATGTAATGACAAAGTGGTGATGTCATGATGGTGATGAGTTTGAGCCTAAAGTTGTGTAAGGTAGGTTTGGATGCATATGAGATAAGGTAAGCATTGTTTGAGTTTTGTAATGATTTATCTAGCATGACTTATGATGTTTAATTTCAAGGAATAAAATAAAAGTATGTG
The DNA here is from genome assembly GCA_037957365.1 of Torreya grandis. NCBI lineage: Eukaryota > Viridiplantae > Streptophyta > Pinopsida > Cupressales > Taxaceae > Torreya > Torreya grandis. The sequence continues at coordinate 1,895,283 of JARHVA010002028.1, read as the reverse complement.
AATAATGTATTGACATAGAATTGGTAGCCTTGTGTAATGACATAGGCTTGATATACTAATAGTTTGAGCTTGTTGAGGATATGGAGAACATGGAGGGAATATATATATATATATATATATATATATATATATATATATATATATATATATATATATATATATATATATATATATATATATATATATATATATATCATGAAATTATTACACATTAATTTTTAATTATTATTTTATATTAGTAAAAGAATGATCCTATTGCTTTTTATATCTAAGTTTGACTTGCAGTCTTAGTCCTAGTGTGCATAGTGACCTAGTGAGGTCAAATTAGAGAGTCAAGGTGAGATTCCAACATGTAAAATATCATATAATCATGGAATAAGGTGTGATACATTGGGAAAATTTTTTTTACCAAGTTTTATGTCCTAATTAGGAAGAGAAATAAATAAACAATGTTGGAATGACACTTGTGCATGCAGAATAAACGATTCCTAGCTTGAGAAGAAAGTTTAGTTGATCATTGACATGTGTAAGGTTTTCATGGTGAATTTATAGTTTTGGGATAGGTGGAACATGTACCTAATAATTATTTCCATGTATTTTTTAATGTATTAATGGATAAAACTTTATGAACATTCGTTAAGAATGTAAACTAGTCAAAACCCTCCTTTAAACCATTATAGTGACCCAATTGGAGAAAGATTGTTGGATATGGACCATAATGAATTTTTTGAATTTTTTTTAATATTTTAATATGTATAAGACTCCTTAAAGTACTTATAAGTGGTAGTGGTGTGTCAAGGTAGTGAGTAGAAGGTACTAAAAGAAGCTTATTTCTAGAGAAATTGATGCTATAGGAAGGGTTGACTGAGTCAATGCTTGAAAGTGAATGGAGGTTAAATATAGATAATTTTTATAAAATTAAATGAATTAATTTGGGAATGTTTTATCCCTTTTTTCAATCATTTTGATGATTCGAGTCTATTAGTCACTAGAAGATAAATGGTGAAAATAGTGAACAATATCTAGGTAGAATGAATATGTGTTTAGGGAAGTTTTCCAGGTGAGTAGGGATGAATCAAATTAATTGGGGTATTTTTTTAACAAATATTGCCTATTTTACATTGATTTAAAATTGGTGATGTTTCTCATATATAAGTGAACTACTTATTTCAAAGTGGCTTGTCTAAGTAGTGAAAACTATGAGATAGTGATATGAGGAATTGGTCTATTAAACCAATAGATGCTAGTATACCGAGAGAAATATCTAATTTATAGTGATATAGAGATCACATGTAAGCTATAAATATGTGTTATATATTATGAAAGTGTTATTTCATGTACTATACAAGAACATCTATATGACTATGTTTATGGAAGCTACAAATAGTCTAAGTGGTCATTTTGAAGGAATGATTTGGAAGCTATTTGAATAGAGTTGAAAACAAAATGAGTATGGAATGTTATAAAATTCAAAAAGGTGATGAGAAGGTATTATATATCATTTTATATCCTTGTTTAGGTTTGGAGAGTCAAAATACTTGACTATAATTTGACTATGTTTTACCAAAATTGAGTGAACCTGTGACATAAGTGTTTTTGGATGCTTGGAGCCTGAGTAGTGAAACCAAATGGATTTGGTATTATTTATGAAGTCATGTAGAACCTATAAACGTTATTTTTTTAGGTTGTTATTTTATAAAAAAAATTTATGTCTTAGTTATTTATTATAGTGTTTTTTGTGTATCAAGGCCTAAAGAGTGAAGAAATCTAATTACTAGGTTCAAGGTGTGAGATGGTGTTATAGGTGGCATATACCTATTTGAGAGTGAGAAAGGGTGTATTTGATGTTTTTAAAGTATTTTTAGAGGATGAAAGTAGACCAAGGAGTCTAGGTTGTAACATGTGGGTGAGTAAGTCTAATTACTTTAGGTCTCACTAAGGCCTAATGGTGGTTTGGGGATAATAAGGTAATGTCTAACCTATGAAACATGTGTATTACCTAGGTAACATGTGTAAATACATATTATAAGTGTAATACAAGAATATTGTCTAACCAAGATGGGTTAGATGGGTGTATAGTATAAATAGTAGGCATAATTGCCTATTTGAGTGAGTTGAGTATGTGAGGAGCCAAAAAAAGGAGATAAAATATGAAAGAGAAGGTAGAAGTCATTGAGGACCATAAAAGAGAAGAATATTACACATAATTATCTAATCAAGGTCATGAAGGTGAACACATAGGTCATTAGACCTAATAAGCCTAGAAGAGACAGATTGAGAAAGGAAGTTCTATAGGCTATTTGAAGAGAGTTTGAGAGTTAAAGAGTGAAAGAAAGAGCAGTCCATCATGTGGTGTGTTTGACATCAGAAAAAAGGTATTTGAGTTGGTTCTTTGTTACCTAGTGGGTTATATCCTCCTTTCTAGTAGGAGCTAGTTAAAAGTCAAATGGGTGCTTAACTAAATTGAGGGGTGGGTGCTCCTTAATCAATTGGTGCTAGTCTAAATATTTAATCTTGTCTTTATAGGACTCTATTCCATCTTACAGAGTTTAGTGGGTTTTATTACCCATGAGGTTTTCCCACATAGATGATGTGTTCATGTGATGTATGCTCTTATTGATGCTTTGGATGTATGTGATTTCATGTTTATGTTGCTAGATCAAGTTGATATATGATGGAATGATTTTTGGAATTGAATGTACATTATTGTCTACTAATTCACATCCCTCCTCTTAGTAGCTACTTCCAACACCTTTGTGATGAAAATTTACTATGAATGAATTATTGGAGCCTAATCTCTATGACAAACCCCTTTGAATGCCCCTCTTTTGAGGGGAGTTATTGAACCTATGCAAGAACTATTCTTAAAATAAAAAAGTTTGTAAGATGTGCATTAGCCATAACATATATGATATCTACTTAACAATCCAATATAATATACATACATAATATCAAAATATAAGATAATCTGAGTCTAATTTTGTAATGTGCAATGTATGTTATGTCTAACATTCACATTATTATCAAGATAAATATAACAATGTATGTAATAACTAAGTAGCTACCTAGGGAGATGGGGAATGATGTCTATCATGAAACCCAATTAGGAAGTGGAGATGCATGAGGTTAGTCATGGAATATAAAAATAGAGTGTGTAACAAGCAAGAGACAAGTGTCATGGCCATGTCCATATAAAAAAATATACATAAAACACACACAAGGCATGTAAAGTAGTACAAGAGGTCACAATATAAAGGACATCGACACATGTCATTAAATCTAAGAAAATAAGATATACAAGGACATGTTCAAATGTACACATACACAAGCATCAATAAAGTTATCTTAGAACCACATAGAAGGACATGTTCAAATGTTTTCATAAAAAATAAAGAAAGCACACGCAAAGACATGGGCACATTTCTAAAGCATACATACGATGAAAATAAGTGGTGTAGAGATAAAGAGAAATATAAGAATCATACAAAGTAAAGTATACATGAACATGTAATAAAAATTTATATAAGAGGTAAGATGTAAATATACTAAGTCTAAAGTAGTAGTAACTAGAAAAAAATCTAAGTGTACCATCATCAATATCAAGATATCAAAATGCTAAAGCTATGACATAGAATATATAAATATGGAACTTGGTAATTGAAACTATGTATAAGGTGCCTCCAAATGGGTGAATGTGTCTAAACTAGGAAAGATAGAAATAAAAGTATGCATGAATATGTAATATAAATATGTATAAGATACAAGATGTACATATACTAATTCTAATGTAGTAGTAGATGGAAAAAAATTGTGTAAGTGTAGCATGATCAATATCAAAATATAAAAATGTTAAAACTGTGATGTAGAGTATGGAAAGATGAAACTTGGTAATTGAAACTATATATAGGGTGCCTCAAAATGGGTGAATGTGTCAAATAAAGAACCCATGTATCAATGTAGATGCCTCTAGTGGGTAGATAATAGTAAATATGGGTCAACGTAGTGGACCTAAGTCATGTAGCAATATGAAAGAACTCGACAAGAACAAGTGAAGCATTTATGTATGATAAAACCACTTGTACTAAAATAACTAGAATATGTAGTGTTTGGTAAATATAAGAAGTGTAAACATAGAAATGCATATAATCTATAGTTTTATGTTTTTTGAATAAAATATTTGAATGTTTTTTTTTTTTGAAATATTATGTTGTTTTTATATTTTTTTGGAATGCAAGATATATACAAGAAACATGAAAATGAAATTATATACAAGGATCAAGATAGAAGGAAAGTATGTCTAAGTAAATATTGGAAATATAATTTCCTTCTCGCTTGATCCTTGTAATACTAGAAATAAATTGGATTGTGTAAAACCAAAGTGAAATGTCCCTATAGACCCAAGATCACATCCATGAGATGTGGATAATCAAATGGTGTATCAAGTGGGAGATAATCTAATGTTGAATACTAGATCTATTTGAACTAAAATAAGTCCTCACCATCATGATCATCATACCATTTTGTATATATTAGTAGAGCCTTACCCTTAGTGTTAGTTTGGATTTTATACATCCAAATAGCATGCCTCTCTATTGTGTAAGATACCTCCCATGTGGTCATAGGGTTAACCACATTAAATTGTAGAGTACTTGTATGAAACCTATGGTTATCATCTATGTCATCATGTAAAATGTAGAGAATGTGTCTATCATGATTGAATGTCAAACATCTATTTGATCGATCAACTATGTCATCTATTTCATATAACCATGTAATTCCAAGTGTAACCTATAGATGAGTGCCCTTGACCATTATAAAGAATAATGTGTTAGCCACCTTGGGGACACATGTAAATAGTAGTTTGATATGTATAATAGAATCCTAACAATGTATGGAATTATATAGCTCATTTTAATGATAGCCTATGTGCTATAAAAATGCCAAAGTGAAAGTATTAGGATTATAATACTCATATATAGCCACATGGGGGATGTATTTATCTAAAAAAATATATGGATAGTCAATGAATCATTCTATGAGTAAATATGTCAATGACAATTCTATCATGGTTCCTATATCTATGGAGGTGGAGGCTGTATAATTTGAATAGTGCCTTGATACTTAAATTTATGAAACTTATGTTGTAATTCTGAGCATGTATTAGTATCGTGTCTTGTAATTATATGAATATGACAAAAGGTTTGAATTTACTTATGCGATAATCTATTGATATATGTATTTATCCAAAAATATAATATGGAAAGACATAAGATTAACATGCAATAAACCCTAGGAGAGAAGGTTTTTCAAAAAAAAACATAAGTATTAATATTACAATCATGTTAAACTACCTATATGAAGTATTCATAAATATTAAAGCATTGATAATTTTAGTTGTCTAATTAGAAAAAGGGGTGAAAATATAGTTAATTAGAACATGTGAGCATCATCATGGGTCAAGTAAAATAATAAAAAGTCAACCAAACAAAACATAACATGTATCTCTTTACATCAGATTAGAAAGTCAATAAGGAGGAAGATGCCATGTCCCATGCTATCAATTTAGTTTCCATCATGGAAGAAGTGCCAATTGCCAAAGTGGGTTGGTTAATATCATCAATCCTTTGTCAAGTAATATATGTAGAATCTAGTATGGTTTATCTTATGAACTCCTTACCTAAATCTATATAAATAGGTCTATATCCATATATGTAACCATATGCACTAAAAGAATGAACATATTTACTATTGAATGTAATTAAGTAGGGAAACATGTAGTTATAACATTATGAACTAGTGGTGTTGTTGGTGTAGAAAAAGGTATGGGTGCCTTGGAATCATATTTTTACTCTCTTCATCCTACTAATGTGAAACTTAATCCACATAAATATTCATCAATGTCAATAGAGGTTATATTATCCTCTATAGTGTCTTGAGAAGATGTATCGAAGTAATGGGTGTATACTTATTTTGAGTTAACAAGTAATGGTAACTATGATGTGAGAATCTCAACATCCATCCTAGGTGTGGATATTTATTCTATAGGAGTGTCCTCCATCATGGGTGAAGGTAATTATGTTATAAGAAGATTTGGAAGAGGTGTATGAATAGTCTTGATGGATTCCCAAACCTCATATGTATGCATATACTTAATTAGAATCTTGTGAGGTGGGGAATCTATTAGAACATGAGGTGTCTTATCTGAAGATGTACATAGGGTAGCAAGATCATTGAGTATATAATATCTAAATGGTTAATTATCTATTGGAAAAGTGTGTAAAGTATCCATTATGTAACAATTTGATGCATATATTCAAAGTAGATGGTATGACCTCCATAAAATGTATCCAATGTCTCCCAAGTAACAAGTAGTGAAAATGACTAGGCATCACCTAAAACTCTGTAGGTAGGGCTTTTGGCCTTACTATAATATCCAATGTAATAAAACCCAATGTCTATCTAGGAATGTCATCAAAACTTATGATATTCTTATGTATTTTTAATGGATTCTATATCAACCATAATAGCCTATAAAAAATGTGAGGTTACATATATTAAGTCCTTAAATGTTGTCAATTAGAAATCATTTAATAGTGGTGGTATTGATTTGCACTTGAATCAAAAGTGGTAAATTTTGAGCAATAACTGACTATAATAGAAAATCCTCTTTCTAAAAAATATCATCCTCAAAGTCCTTGATGCTATTCATGATATATACAAAGTAAGTTAGCTATACATCATGAGGTAAAGATGTATGATTGAGTGTTTGAAAAAGAATATCTTTGAAAATACTTGTCTTTTGAATTAATTCAAATATGGATATTTTAGTTGGTGTGTTTCTTAATTGATCCAAAATATCAAAGGCTTTGTGTTGATCTCTGGGTCCCATTCTAGTGTGATGGGGACAAGGAGGTATCAAGGTATTATATTGTTCATGTATAGGATAAGGAGACACTTTATTACATATATTAACAAATCAAACCATGGGATCTACTATTTGCCGAGGGAAAGTAGTAGAGGTGGGATGGGAACAAAAATAATCAACTAGTCCAGGTAAAGGTGGAATAAAAGGATTCCTTTGAGCCATTTGTCATCGAGTAGTAATTGGAAGTAGCTCAAAGTGATCCATGTATCAATGATACTCATAATAATGGGACTCACAAGATTTAAGACCAATGTGTAAACTAAGCTAAGCTCTGATATGATCCATGAGAGGAGTGACATATATGTGAATTTTTATACAAATGGTAGGTAATAATCATGATAACTAAACCATAATACTTTTCACCATAAATTTTAAAATGTAATTCATTATGATAATCGTCATGATAAGATACAAACTAAAATTTGATTAGATGCTAAAAAAATAAGGGAGACCTTAATGGTTTACTAGGGTTTTTGAAATAATATGCTTGAAGTAAGCCAATTTCACCAAATGTTTTAACCTTTTAAGACTTAGTGAATGTAAATCATATATTTTTAAAAATATTAGTATATTAAATTAGGGTAGAAATATGTAATAAACACAACCACTAATTTGTTCTAGAATTGACTAATTTTGATCTTTATAAAAATAGTAATAAATAATGTGAATAAGAACTTAGTTGGAAAAAAATAGAGACAAATGATCTAGAGGCTAAAAACTAAGGTAGAGGCTGCTCTAAGTTTCAAAAATTAGATCCTAGTGTCAAAAACCCTCTTAGAAAATAGTTCCCTAATTGGATAATAGGACCACGTGGTGCTAGTGTCCCTATGTTGGCGGTAGTGTCCTTTATACAAGACTATCCCAAGCTTTTATATATACCTATGTCTGGATTTATAAGGTCTATTATTGCATGCATGAGTTGTGAAACCTTATAGATTTTATATTTTTACTGATTTTGTGAGAAAACCCTAATCCTCCATGTTGTTAGGAAATCCAGTTGATAAAGCTCAAAAGTGTGTTTTTTGGTGGGGTAGGTTGGACATCCTCAACATCTTGATATGATGTGAGTTGCTTACATACTAATATTATAAAGAAATATCAATACTAATGTAGTTCTCCCCACCTAAGTACTACTGCATGTACAAGTGAATCTAGTATGACAGTTGACTTAAGTTCTTTGAATGTGCTTGAGACTAAAAATATGGATAATTTAAGCTTAGAAATGTTGTAGATAGTAGTATGCAAAAGTAGACAAGAATAGGGATTAATAACCTTAATTATGCACAACTTATTCTGATTTTGCATGTGTAATTTGCATTTGATTTCCATCTAGTGGTTAAAGGGATAAAATTCATATATATATTATAGTGCTTGTGCAGGTGCTAAAAATGGTCTAGGCCAACCCTATAATATCTAAGATTTGAAAATATATATATGTTTGTGCAAAGAAGATGGAAAGGATAGTAATGCTATTATTGGGATGCTAGAACCATGTGATGATATTGTCCCTATTATGGCACTAGTGTCCAATTGGAATAAAAATAGGCATGAAGGTCCAAGATTAAAGAATGATGGTCTTGACTAATTTAGGGATGACTAGGGATGCCTATGACCTTCAGAAAGAACAAATAAGTGTGATAATAGGCTCTAAGATAGGTATAGGGATTCGATAGGGATAGGTGATCTCAAGTATCACTCTTAGCACTATATTTTTACTTTTAGGTGAATGCAATATGGATCCTTCCATTAGGAGTATGGCAAGGTCATACTCTTTAATATGCCTTTGATCAATAAATGACTATTTTTACCTCTTCTATAGTTGTATGCAGTGTGGAGCTTTGAATGGTTAATATAATAAAGTGTAGAATCAACTCACCCTAGTTTGTTTTCATATTCTTATTACCTTCATATAGTTTCATTCTCTATTTCAAGTTGTAGAGAGTGTCATTAGGGGTCTCATATGAGTTAGAAGTGGTAAGTATCTTCCATCTTTGTCTCAAGTTACCTTACTTCTCTATAAATAATTGATGTAATAGGTTCATCTTAGGACAAGTGTATGTTTATTATAGTCTTATAGGTCTTAGTGCACATGCAAATAAATGGTAGTGATCATAAAATTTGGTGTATCACCCCTTAGTTCACAGTTTCGTTCTCTATTTTCTTTGCAAGTTAGTAGATTAGTGACTAGCATAAGTGATGCATAAAGGGAGCTATCCCTTATCTATATGTTCAATGCATTCTTTAGGTCACCCATATCCTAATATTTTTCCCTTGTGTAGCTTAGATGAGAGGACTTGAACCACCCTCTCAAAGGGTGCAAATTTAAGCTATAATAGGTCACATTATCCTCCATGTTTGACTTGGTTATGGACGCCTAAGAAAAATATGATTGGACACTACCACATGTATCATATAGGTGATGATTCAAATATATCATGCATCAATCAACCTAAATTGCTTGAGTTATAGCCTCATAAACATGATGTTGATAATCTATGAACACATCAAAGAGAGTCTGAGTTTTAGCCTTGGAAGCCTGGCCCTATGCCCAAAGTTGGTAAACCTTTTTAATAAATAAACAATCAATGCCTAACTGTGTGATAAAAAGTGGTAGTTGTTCTTGATTAGAAAGAAGATCATTTATAATATATTTGAATAGTTTAAGATAGGCATCCTTAATTATTTCATTAACCTTGCATAGATGTTGGTGTAAGTTGACATTTTCCTAGATTAAGTTTTAAACTTTCTGATATAAGGCCATAGATTTTTTTGCAATGGAATCTTAAAATGTAGTTACCCCTTCAATTTGTTTTATTAATAGAAGCTATGAAACATCTAGAGAAGCCTCAGTAGTAGGTGTTGTAAGTGTCAACATGGTTGTAGTCATCATTGTTGAAGCTCAATGAAGAGTAACAATTGACAAGGAAAATGTAGTGCACTGAGATAAAGATGATGATACATCCCACATACAAAGGCTTTGACTTCATAATGATATAGAAAGGGCCTAAGGTGAGGGTGTAAAGATATTTTGTAATGCTAATTTCTATGTATCCACTACCCCCTATTCTATCTATAGTCGGTACATAAAGACTTATGCTAATTTTTCCTTCATATATTCCTTATATTTCATTTTCTACTCCACTTATGCATTCTTCTATCTCTTTGGTGGCAATATTCTACTTGTATTCTTCCTCAATGACCCTATTCTTTTATTTTTCTATTATAACCTAGTGTTTCTTTGTCACTTCCTCCCTCCACGTCTTTTCTTTTTCATCTTTATTATTATTTTATTCTTCCTCTATCTTATTTTTTTATTAATTTACTTTATTCTTATTTTCTTGTACCTTATCCTTTTGTTTGGCTATACCAATGACAACCTTTTATTTCTTCATAGACTATGGAACTTATTGCTTCACTACCTTTGTGGTGACCTACTGCTTCTTTATTTATACTTTCGTAGTGGTCTTTTATTGTATCTCCATAGTCTCTTACTTCTTGATGTCCCATTGATCTATATCTTGATGACATAATGCCTAATTTTCATGGGATCATGTCTGAGCCTCAACTTCTTTGGTCGTATGTTTAACTATACCTTATTTTTGTTGCTATTTTATAGACTCTTTTTTTTAGGCCTCTTTCTTCTTTTTTTTCACTTCTTTCCTTCATTTTCACTCTATGGACCATTATGCATATTTAATTATCGGATATAGTTCCTCTAGTGTTTATGAGTCTAGCACTACTTCAATAAATGTCAATAGTTCATTATATTGGGATGCTAAAGGTGTTGGAGTTGACATTTTGAAAGTTTGTTTCATAATTCTAGTCTTTTATGACCTATCCATTATAGAATTACCTTGTTGAGATATGGTATATCTTTTTATGATGGATAAGTAAGTGATGTAGGTGCATCTTTGGAGATTTTTGTGTAGAGGCATCCAATGTTTCTAATTATTCCTCTTCTTATGCTACCTACCTATATCTTCTTTGTGTGTGTTTCCTCTAATGGAGTATTGTTAGGGGAATTTATGGAAATAGATCTAATGGTTACAGGTGTGATGAGCTTCCCTATGCTCCACCTATAATAAAACCTTATTGTATTTATTGTATTTGAGCATCCTTAGTGATATTTTCCATAATAATATATGGTAGTCAAGTAAGGAGCTCAACCCAAAGGTGTTATGGTCGCTAGTTTTAGACCTACACAATGTGCACTACCTTCCAAAATAAATATTATTTATCATTTTATTATTCATAATAATCTACAACCATGTCACCCATCATTATATGATATAATTCTTATTAATCCATTTGAAACTCATGTTAGTGGCATCAATTAGCAATCTTAAGCACATCTAGATCTTCCAACCATTATGTGTTCTAGTTCAACATCTTGGAGGTGAAGGAGGAATACTTACATTAAGGACTTTTCACTTTTCATGATCTAATAGAAACATAATAATCATTATAGGCTATACTATAAAAGAATAAAAAACATGATCACTTAGCCTAGTTATCTGTAATGGTGTCACTTTGTGAGTAACTAGTGCTTTTTGATGTGTGAACTCCCACTACATAGTTTCCATATCAATAAAGAAAGGTAGGGCCACACTAGGTATTTTAGGTAGCTTATGGATGTACATGGCAATTATATTTGGTATCTTTGTCATGAGCACATGATGGCCCAAGTATTTGATCACATCTAATGGGATGTGAGGCTTGGATGTCACCAATTCAACCAACTTGTCCCACCATGAATTGAATAGTTTTCAGTGCACAAAGTATCTATTCTTTGACCATTTATAGATGGGATTTTAGAATGTGATGTCAAGACATTGGTCTAAATATATATACATAATACCCTCAGGTGACCTCTATTATGTAAATACAAAATTAAAGACTAAAAATTGGTATTGAAATGGTTGCTTTATAGAGGTTTTCACCTTCCCAATGTTTATGGCTAACTTAGATATAATAAACTCAAGTAAATTTAAGTATTTGACCTTATGAATCATACAAGTCATAATGTTTATGATACCTTTATGGATTTATTCATGGCCATGGTATTATACCAACTTTTTTTGTTATGAATTCCACAAGAATGTGAACATGCATATCTACAATGTCATCCAATGAAACCCTACATGCACCTCTATTATATGCCACTTTGATTTCAAGTAGAATGGGTAGGCTCTTTGATTTTTATAGCCCTAATGTATTCCCTTGTGTTTCCATTCCCATCACTTGATTCATGTTAGATTTATTCAAAATAATAATGATGTTAGGGGCAAGATAAATATTGCCTTCATTATACTTTCTAAGCAGTAATTCCATGATTTCAATGAAATAATTAAATGTAGGTAAATGGATGAACCTCTTGACATCTATATTATGAAATGGGTACTAATAGGTGAGAGAAAGGGTTTGTGTGCCTTACAGTCCTTACTACATGAATAATTATTCATATTTACTTTTGATGAAATCATAGGCCTCAAGATTTGTAAATCTATTTTGTTGTAAATTAGCACCGAGTCTTATATCTTCCTTCTAAGCCACTGTGAGTCCCTTGATTCCATCAATTGTGGCCATAGTCGATATCTACATTTTATGTATAATTATGAAGATAGAAAATACTCAGATTGCACAAGACTTTGGGAACTTTGTAAGATTGCTCAAAATTGCCTAAGGGTATAATGTTCAATCATTCATTATGATATTATATTTATGGGTTTTATCATGCCTATTCTCCTCCATTAACTTTGAATTCATTATGATGTCATTCAACCACACACATGAAAATATTTAATTACAAGATTATTTCTCACTAATTTGGCATCTACCATCCTCAGATAGTGACCCTTAGGACTCTTGCTTAACATTTGATTTGACATGTCATGTTATGTTTCTTCCTCTGTATTTATCTATTAACTCTGTGATGTTGATGTAAAATCTATTTCTAGGATACATATTGAGTTTCCTACTTGCTTTGTCACTAATGGTCCTAAAGAACATTATATGTTATTAAATTAATATCTCTTCTCACATGGATTCTCCTAGAATTAATAGCTACCATATGCCCTTATTTTTGTTCTAATGTATGTCTCTATCAACCCCATCATCCATGGATCACTTGGTCTATGATGTTGTTACTTATGCTAGCTATTATGATTTCAAAAAAAATGACACAACACTCTAAACACACAGCATGAAATAACAAACCCAAACACACAAAACAACAAAATAGAAAACCCAACTAAAATGGTATAATATATCACCACCTCAACTTTGAAAACCACTTCAAAAATGATAGGGATTTAGCCTATGTCCATTATGTGGACTGGTAGAAGATTACCTTGTAGATATTTCAAAACTATAGTCCTACTCTATGACATTTCGTGAATTATATACAAACTTTTCCACCATATATTAACTTACCTGGGAATGTACAAAACCATCTATCATATAATAATACTAGTTTTTTTTACATGAAATTTCTTAGTGTGTAGGTTTTTATCATGCCATGATTTCTATATGAATTTATGTACTTCCTACATATATAATATCTACTATGATATTATTCCATCTTTTTTAACTCTATTATTTGACTGTCAATGAATCTTGGTCATCCAATCGCATAATGTTAGCTATGCATAGATTGGGGACCACATATTCCAAACACATGATTGCCTCTAATTGATAGGTAAGTTGAAATGTTTTAAATCCTATTACATGTTTTTAATGCATATAATATGCTCATAAAACTATAGGAATTTAGTCCTCATAATCATATCACTACACATCATAAATTTTTCATAATCATCTTGCCTAAAACTTTATTTGTAGCTTTTGCTTGACCATTTTCCTATGGATGATAGGTAGTAATTTTATGGTGTGAAATTAAGAATTCATTAGTGAGGATTTTCATTATTTTGTTTAGGAAGTGGATACCTCTATCACATAACAATTTTATGGGAAACTAAACTTGGTAATGATGTTTTCATACAAAAACTTTGTGGTATCTTTCACACCACAACTAGTCATCGCAACAAATTTGATCCACTTCATGAAATAATCCATTAAAGTAATGATATATATATATATATATATATATATATATATATATATATATATATATATATATATATATATATATATATATATAGTACATATCTATTTAATTTGTAGATTTATTAGCTTAGTAAAATCTATCCCCCACTTCTCAAATGGTTATTGACTATAATGACATTTCATCCCACTGGTTCAACTTTCCCATACATTGCACTATTGTGTGATTAAAAGTACATTTTGAAATAAGTGGGTCCCCCATAAAATATTCTATAGAATATTATTAGCAATAACATCAGTTATGAAATGACCCTAAATATTCCTTTATGTGATTATTTAAGCAACTATGGTTGTTAATGTTATAGAACTACTTTGTATAGAACCTCATCCTTACCCAAATGATATATAAATCCATTTATGATGGTATATGGTAAGGGTCTTATGATTAACCATTTATTTTCTCTTTCTATATATTGTGATGGGAATATCCCCTACCCCCAAAATTGGGCAATTTCTTCCAAGTGTTCTATAATTATAGATGCCTATAAAATATGTGCATTAGGAGATTCATCTTTAATTTCTTTGGGTTCCTCATAGTTTTGTAGTATACTCAGATGGTTTGGTCTTATATTATCCTACCTAGGTTTAACATTTATGTGGAACTAAAATTAATGAAAGAGTATCATCCATATAAAAATTATTCATCTAAGCATAATCTTATTAACAAGGTATTGCATTGGTTGGTGATCTATGAATAACTCAAATGGTGTTGCCAATAGGTAGTGTCTAAACTTATGTAATGTGAATACCATTACTAAAGCTTTCCATTCTATTGTAGTGTAGTTTTTTAATAAAGAAAATAATTTTATTCTCATAAAATGGATGGGGTGGTCCACTCCTCCCTCTCTTAGCTACACTAATATATCTCCCACTACTAGCCCCACGACATAAAAATGAACATGAAATGAATTAATCTAATCTATAAATACTAGTATTGGCATAGTCACTAGTCTTTGTTTTAGATTAATAAATACCTCTTGACATCCTTCTATTCATAGAAATTATGTTCCCTTACATAATAGGTTTTCCAAAGGTATGGATATAGCTATATACCCTTTTATAATATTTTTATAATATCTAGTGTGGTCTAAGAAATATCTTACCTCTATTGAGATTATCAATGGTGGCATCCCTATAATTAGTAATATTTTATCCTGATTCACAATAATTCTTTTACTACATATTACATGTCCCAATAAAACCTAGTGTATAAAATAATCATTTTTTAAAATTTAG